>OY759268.1:22551718-22666718 GCA_963662155.1 Lamellibrachia columna
ATGATTATGATTGTGATTATGATTATGAATAAACACGATATTCATAAACGAAACATATAATGAAGATAATGATGGTGTTTTGCTCTTATTTCTAGTCATTATCATTATCGTTACCGTTACCGTTACCGTTATTGCTGTCATTATCATTATATTGCAACTGTTATGTGTCACATGTAGCATTCTGTAATGACGTCATTCAGACGCCTCAAGTAACATGTAGTACCTGTCCTTAATATATTATGATATATCCTCGGCTGACCCAAAACAAAACTGCAAATGTATATAATATTGCTGTTGGTGGGCATTCACTTTCATAACTACACAGCATCACAAGTAGGCGTACATTTGTGTCCCAGGCGACTATGGTGTAATCCATGTTGGCTACTTACTCAATGAGAACGTGTAGACTATGGATTGTTTCAATGAGTGCTACAAAGTGGAATTCGCATTAACTGTACGCGTGTAGTACTGCACCGGATGTAAGCCCGGGCCTCGGCACTAGACAGGTTGTCAACAGTCGCCGACTTAACTCTCACGCCACGTCTCCTGTGTAAGATATAATCCCTCACGACGCGCAGGATTAATTCAATTACATTGCATTACCATCCGCCATAAATTGTCTTAATTGCATCCACCCATGAGAATCGCTGTGTGAATCAGAAACCGACCCAGGCTGTATGTGTCGCCCGGGATGACGTGTCCTACGCAATAGGAACATACAATATTTATGCACCGTCGTAATTCAAATCAGTGACTTATTTGCATGGTCTTGAGACGGTGGCACTGACAGAGCAACACCAGACGCTCCATGTTTATCGTGGCCCAGTGGTTAGAACATCGGACTCTCATCGAGAGAACCCGGGTTCGAATACTCTTGCTGCTGTTTCGAAGCTTTGGTAACTTCATTCATCCCAAGTTGCCACAGTTCACTCAGCTGTATAAATGAGTATCTGGTTAAAGACACGTGAATATGTGAAAGAATAGTCCTCGCCCAGTAATTGCAGCGCGGTTGAATACTTCACAGAGAAGGGGTTTGAATGAACAGGTCTGCCAAGGATGTGAAGTGTAAAGTGGTTTGAGTTACTCCGAGGACTGGATACTGCGATTTGTAAGAACGTATCATTAGTAGCAGCTGGTGCCGTGCAGCAATATATGAATTAGCTTCACATATGTATTTAATTAAACAGGGATAAACGAAGCAGAGCTTGGTGATGCCTTAGCGCACCGTTTATCAATGTCTAGGTGAGAACCTAGTTTGCTATTCGTGATTGGCATAATCTGGCTAGTGAAGATCGATGGAACTTAGATGATGTCGCCTGAGGTGAAAGTAAACCGCGTCCTATTTGATAAGCCTAGTTATCGCTATGTATGCAAACTAGGTAAGGTGCAACTGGAAGCATGCATGTCTCGAATTAATTTCAGTATTAGTGCAAATTAGTGCAACTAATAGTTAAATAATCACATTATGTATGAAGGTAGCCTACATTTTCAAGCTGATGAAAGGGTCGTGGCTACTAATCTTTGGTTTTTATGTCCAATTTACATTCAACATATAATGAAATTGGTTTCCATATATGGAAATGGTTGCATGTGTCATGTACGTAACGCAAATTCTTCGGTATCAACACTAGCAGTAAAACATGGTGCTTCATTAATATAATAGCAACTTGATCGTATCGTCGAGAGAAAGTAACAAATGTGTTTTTTAAACAATCATTAACAATTAAGTACATATCGGAAATATTAACATATTACTACTAATGTTATTTTAATTTGAGGCCCGCCGCCACGTAATAAAGCTACATTTATAAACATGTGCATGTACGTGTGCGTGTGCGTGTGCGTGTGCGTGTGCGTGTGCGTGTGCGTGTGCGTGTGTGTCAGTATCGCCGATGAGCTAGATGCAATTTTCGGATAGATAAAAGGTAGTTACTTTTGCGACACCAATTTGGTTGGCCTTTTGGTTAAAGAGAAACAAGTATTACTTAGGAAAATACTTTCACAAAGCCTAACGCATCTTATCTATTCTAGTCAATAGTCAAGATTAAAAACGGTTCAGATTTGGCACTGGTACCACAAAGTCAATTAATAACGGTTCAGATTTGGCAGTGGTAATACAAAGTCAATTAATAATAGTTTAGATTTAGCAGTGGTGAAACGAAGTCAATTAATAACGGTTCAGATTTGGCAGTGGTAATACAGAGTCAATTAATAACAGTTCAAATTTGGCAATGATAATACAAAGTCAATTAATAATGGTCCAGATTTGGCAGTGGTAATACAAAGTCAATTAATAACGGTTCAGATTTGGCAGTGGTACCACAAAATCAATTAATAACGGTTCAGAGTTGGCAGTAGTAATACAAAGTCAACTATTGTGTATGCTATGCATCAAATACGTTCTTTTTTGTAAATTTTACAGTAGAACCCCTCTAAAGCGGCCACCCAAGTGACTTACATCAAGTGGTCTTATTAAAAGGGTGGCCGAATTACGAGGCTGGTCAGATGTGCAGATCTAGGAAAAACACACAATGGCCGTTTTCAATTGTGAACGTTTCCGAGGGGTGGTCGCTTTGAGGCGTCCCACTGTAAAAACTGTTGACCAGATACGTATAAAGGGGCTAGAGTATGATATTCACTGATACATATATACAGTGATGTTTTGTTTATCTTCTCAAGTTTGTTCCTAATGGATTTGGCTGGAGTAACGAAGCGTGCGGATTAGAGAATTACGGAGTAATGAAGTATGTTAAAAAGTGCGAAATACTGAAGAAAACGGATTATTGCGGAACGGAAACACGAAACTTAACATATCCTTCCATATACTGCTTTATACACCTTGGAGAGGGAGAGTTGCAGCTGCCCCTTTCACGCGTCCGACCGGGAAACAATCTCTATATCAAACAGTCGGTTAGAGATAGAGACCAACGGAAGTTTTCTGAAAGAAACCGAAAGTGAGAAGTACGAAATTGCCCAAACTTTCGAAATTGCAGCAGGTGGACTCGAACGCCAGTCCTCTCGATTGATATTCCGGTGCCCTAACCGCCGAGCCACACAAATGCACATGGCGTTATATTTTGTTCTGAGAGGATTCAACGGAGGACACGTGCATAACGTCAGTGTTTGCATTATTAACCGACGTAATGCAGTGGAGCATACCTGTAAACCAACCCGGAAGGTTTTTGAGACCTGTATTGGAGATTTTCTAGAAAGGGTACGATTATATATATATATATATATATATATATATATATATATATATATATATATATATATATATATATATATATATATATATATATATAGACTAGAGAGGCTATGACCACACCAAATACTATGACGATATATATATATATATATATATATATATATATATATATATATATATATATATATATATATATACATGTTACGCAGCGTTTTCATCAAAGTATCGTTCCAACTGATGAGATGGCTCAAATAATGTTCTAGTTTTCTTGTGCAATCTGAATGAGAACGCACCTGTGTATCTGAAAACATAAATATATAAGTACATACGGCACTTTTTAAATACATCCAAATAAATTATACAATACATAATTTTGTAGTTTTGATTTCCCATCTTTCGTATAGCGCGCTAAGCATTGCATGAACAACAGTATATTACAAGTACCTCTTGCAAAACCATCATTGTCAAACGACTCGCCATGTAATGTAAAACAACTGTGTGAAGTGTCACTGATAACTTACCGTGAGGCTTGGACTCCATTCAACATGCGTCAAAACAGTGCAATTCTAGGGTAATAGCGGGTTGGAAAGAGCACGTTAAACCATACAGAGAAGCGTAAATTTTTGGCACAATGCATGGAATGATTGTAGCTTTCAATACCACAGAGCTGTTCGTTTTGTTAAACGTAATCGAAATAGTGTTAAAAAAGAAAGTATGGCTACATCTTTACTTACTTACTACTTATCCTCTTCATCCGTGTGGCACATAAGGCTCGCACACGATCTCGTCAGACTCCTCTGTCTTGTGTTCTCCTTGCTGCTGTTCAACACGTCAACCCAGCAGCCTTCAGTTCTCTCTGTCTTGTGTTCTCCTTGCTGCTGTTCAACACGTCAACCCAACAGCCTTCAGTTCTCTCTGTCTTGTGTTCTCCTTGCTGCTGTTCAACACGTCAACCCAGCAGCCTTCAGTTCTCTCTGTCTTGTGTTCTCCTTGCTGCTGTTCAACACGTCAACCCAGCAGCCTTCAGTTCTCTCTGTCTTGTGTTCTCCTTGCTGCTGTTCAACACGTCAACCCAGCAGCCTTCAGTTCTTCTTCCGTTTTTCGTCGCCACGTTGTTTTTGGCCTGCCTCTTTTTCTGCTTCCTTCTAGCGCTGTTTTTGCTGGCAGGTCGTTGCTCATCCTGTAGACATGACCAAGCCATGTCCACTTTTTCAGGATCAGGCATATGTGTTGTTGTTATGTTGCTTGGTAGAGTCTGGTGTTGGAGATGGCCTCGGACCAGTACACTTTCAGTATCTTCCTTAGGCAGGTATCGTGGAATCTGGAAAGTCTTTTGGTGTCTTGGTGTGTCATGCGCCAGCACTGTGAACCGTAGAGGAGCACAGAGAGGACATTGCTCTGGTAGATTCTGAGTTTGGTCTTTTGGGAGTATACTGTGGATCTCCAGAGCAGCTCTACATTTGCAAATGCTGACCTGGATTTTCCCAATCGTGCTTTGTTATCTTCTTCTACACCTCCTTGGAGACTGATGATGCTGCCCAGGTAAGTGAACTTGTACTCGAGTCGATGATTGTTGATCACGACAGGTTGCTGTGTCAGGTTGCTGTGTCAGGTTGCTGTGACAGGTTGCTGTGACAGGTTGCTGTGTCAGGTCGCTGTTTGTTAATACTTTTGTCTTTTTTGCATTGACTGAGAGAGCAATGGAACTGGCTTGTTGCTCTAGGTTGCTCATTTTCCTCTGTACCTGGTCTCGAGTGTGAGAAGGCAGAGCGAAGTCATCTGCATGCATTAGATATTTGAGTGAAGAGCAAAGGTGTTCCATCTGATGCAAGTCCGCTGTTGGTTGATCATGTTTTTTGTTGCAAGGTCGATGGCTAGGGTGAATAGAAACGATGACTTGACACATCCTTGTCGCACGCCGGATTTCATATTGAATTTGGTTGTTGAGTTTCAAACACTACAGGAGAAGTTCCTATAGAAGAGCTGTATGAGTTTCACCAGCATTTCTGAGTGCCTCAGGATTTTTCAAAGGCTCTCCCTGTGCACACTGTCGAATGCTTTTACAAAATCTACGAAGAGTTTTCTTTGCCATTCATTGCGTTGCACTTGAATGTTCCGCAAAGTGATGATGTGTTCAGTTGTTTCTCTCCCTTTTCTGACACCTGCTTGTTCTGGGTGGAGAAGCTTCTCTGCTGTTGTTTTTATTCGGGTTATGATGATTTTTTAGAACATTACAGCTTTATATGGAAATAAAAATAGGGATTTCTGGAAAAAAGTTGATAAAGTTACAAAGAACAATACTATGCTACCCAACATGATTGATGAAGTAACAGGTGGCGAAACTATTTCTAAACTCTTTGTTATTAAGTATGATGACATATAATTCAGTAGCGTATAAAGAACAGAATACGGGTTGGTATATACCGATCATGTTATTCATGCTCCTCACAAACTACATGTTTTTCCATCTTTGCTATTCACACCAATGGGGTATCACGGGTATACCCCGGGTGGTTTTAGTATAGCCACAATTTAATCTCTGGTAAAAAAACAAGAGGAAATCAGCAAATGACTCTGATAACTATCGAGCCATTGCTCTTAGTAGCCCCTGGCAACATTATCTGATTGGGTTATAATTATAAAAAGTGCGGATGCTTTTAAAATATAATTTACTGATGGATCGAGGAATGAATCCCCTTCTTGTCAGATCTTTAATTTATATGTACCCTCAATTAACAAGACTATGCATGTCTGAATTCGGTTGTATGAATGGTCATAAGTACAATGGTGCAGTTGGCTATGCTGATAATATATTTCTAATAGCTCCATCAATATATGCACTGAACAAAATGTGTGATATATGTCTAGAATTTGCATATGAATATGATTTACAATTTAACCCGTCAAAATGTCAACTTATTAAATATGGAAGAGTACCGACTGCCCATTTTACTTTGATGGCATACAAGTGAAACATAGTAAGAAAGGGTTGCATGTAGGCCACATGATTGATCCTGGCACTCGCCATGCTATGGTTAAAGATATGTGTCATGATTTAACATGGCCTGTATATGCATTATCTGCTAAATTTGAGTTTTGTAATACAAGCACAGAACGTCAATTATTTATGTCGTACTGTACATTTTTCTATTGTGTATATGTCTGTGGAACTTACAAGACGAATGTGTTGTGGAGTTTTATACTACGTAGCGCAAAGGTATCAGAAAACCTTTCAATCTACCAGTTTGCACTCATTGTAATATCGTGCCACTTTTAGCAGATTGTTTACCAATTCAAATTCAGATTATGATTCGGATGGTGCGATTTATGCACAGTTATTTAAAATGCAATAACACCAGTTGGAAAATGCTCTCTCATCTAGCCCTTCAAGGTAGTGACTCACATATGTATAAAAGCTTGAATAACATGTTATTCCAACTCAAACTTGATGCCATGACGTTCTGTAATATGAAATCAAAGAACTTATATGAAATGGATCAAGACCACCACCAGGAGGGGCTAGATGAGCAACTAATGTGCAAAGTATCATTTGCAAAAGATGTGTTGGAGAGTACAGATAATGCGTGCAGCACTTCTTTTTTATTCATAGACGAGTTGCGCTCAATTCTTGCTGTTTTGTGTACGCAGTAGCTTATATACACTGTTTTAATCGAATTGTACAATTTTTAGTAAGACAAAACTATATTATTATCATTATTTATATTTCATATATTATATAAATATGTTGCATCGATTGTCGCTGATATCGCCATTAGTAGACAATCAGTTACGTTAAACGCAAAACATTTTTATATTAATTATACGTATTAGGAGCAGTGAAGTCTGCCTTAGGAGCAGTGAAGTCTGCCTGACGCATTGACTTAGTGAAGTCTGGCTGACGCATTGACTTAGTGAAGTCTGGCTGACGCATTGACTTAGTGAAGTCTGGCTGACGCATTGACTTAGTGAAGTCTGGCTGACCCATTGACTTAGTGAAGTCTGGCTGACGCATTGACTTAGTTTTTAAGGTAGCTACATGATTGTAAAGTTTTGTTTAAGTTTACATACGTTTGAGTTTCTTTGAAGCATCTAACCGTGGAGACATATGTATTGAAATTGAAAGGTTACATGCCTGCATCATTCGGGGTTACTAGTCCAATGGAATGACTGACCATTGACCGGGGGATTTGGCTTTAAAACAAATAAAAAAAACTGACCGGGTGGGTGCCCAAAGTGCCAAAAACAAATGCTACCAAAATCAACCCAGGGAAACTTGTTTTTCAACCCAATCCTTGATTTGGGGTATTTCGGCCTCAAAATACAATTAAGTAATATAGATTACATGTATTTTGTAGCATAGTTTATCGCTAACGTAATTGTATGTCGAGATCTTCATTAACGATCCCACGATATCATCAGCGAAAGCTACATTTAAAATGCTGTGTCACTTCAGTTACGACAGAACGACACATCCATCCAGCACTGTGGCTTCGACGTCAGTGTCATCATTACAGACGACGTCAATGTCATCATTACAGACGACGTCAATGTCATCATTACAGACGACGTCAATGTCATCATTACAGATGACGAGGGGATCGAGGTTTGTGATGTATGACGCTAATTTAGACTTCACTGGCCTTCGCATTGTGCCAATGTTGTGGAATAAAGCTGGGACAACTGCTGCTAGCTCATGTGAAAATGCCCTGGCCAATAATCTTTGGTATTATAATCGCTCGTGCTTGTTTTTTCCGATACATATCCATGTGATAAAAGATCTACCCTTCCACCAAACATTCAATTTATTATTTTAGAAAGTGGATACAGGATAATTAGGTATTAATAGGCATCAACACAAGCTTACTAACCATTAGCTTGCCGGCCAGTGGAGCGCGTTGAGCACGCAAACCAATTTGCAGTCACGTATCGAAAGCAAATGAAAATCGGATTATATTCCTTACGCAGATGCGAATATTTTTCTTGGGAAACATCAATGTTTCCAAGGGTTGATTTTGGTTGCATTTTTTTTTAAAGTCCCGGAAACCTTTCTAGTTATCTTAAAACAAAACAAAAATTGCCTGATAAACAAAATATCCGGTTTTGGCAAAAATATGCTGATTTCTACTGGACTATATGTGCGTCGGCCATGCTGGAGTTCCAAAATTAGTCATCGCTGCGAGGGACGCCGAGGAAACTTCCGCGTAGTGATCTTTTAACAAAATACCAGCAATATGCATAATATGCAATAAAAAGATATTTTGCTACAATATATATAAATATATATATATATATATATATATATATATATATATATATACATATATACATATATATATATATATATATATATATATATATATATAAATATATATATACATAAATATATATATATATATATACATATATATATATATATATATATATATATATATATATATATATATATATATATATACATATATATATATATATATATATATATATATATATATATACATATATACATATACATATATATATATATATATATATATATATATATATATATATATATACATATATATAAATATATATGTATATATATATATATATATATATATATATATATATATATATATAATCTACATCTTATAACATAGCTACATCAAATGAAAGCGTTTTTTTAACTGGTCATCATAGATATCAGTATACTATATACTACTGTCAGTTCCACTTAATATGATATTATTGACAACAACTTTGTCAACACAGCCAACATTAATATTATTGTTGACGTTGTAGCAACATTAAATGCTCATACAATTCAACAGTTAGACTTTGCTGCGCTACACATAAATATTTTGTATTTTGAGAGATTGGTTGTGCTACTAATTGCGATATCAACAACAATCGATGCAACCTGTTTATATAGTATATAAAATATAAATAACTAACATTGTCTCATCTACTTAATCCATAGAATGATCCACGCAGTTGTTTGTAGTGACTACTTTCGATAAAATAATACTGCGTTGACGATTACGCAAGTCATGTCGGCAAGTTTCCGGCAATGAGCGGAAATCTGCGTCGCGCTCCAAAGTTCACGGTAAGTTATCAGTGACACTTTACACAATTATTTTGCATAATATTAACGCGGTAAACGAAAGATTTGAAATTAAAACTACAAAATTACGTATTGTATAATTGGTTTGAATGTATTTACAATATGAAAAAAACTAGAACTCTATTTAAGCCATCTCAGTCGGAATGATACTTAACAAAAACACTAGATAATCGTGAAGAACTAATAACGTGTTGCGTTTTTACGTTGTTTTGGAACTCCAACATGGCTGTGGTATTTGCACGTTTACGCCATTACGTAAATATAGACAAAAGGCTCTCTAGTATGTATCTATCTATGTGGGTACGATGTTTATGTATAGTATCGAGTAGATTTGTCGCGTTGATCCATTATTATATGGACGATGTGGGCAGGTCGCTTGGTGCAGATGGAACAGGACCGGCTACCCAAAGAACAGAAAAGCAGAGGAAGTTGACAAGAGGAGGGAGAAGGCTGCCGATAGGGAGAAAAGGGAAGGGACAGCAGAGGCGGATGACAAGTGGAGTGAGAAGGTTGTCGATAGGGAGAAGTGGGAAGGGATAACATAGGAGGGTGAAAAGTGGAAGGAGAGGGCTGCCGATAAGAGCTGGGTCGGCCCAGCAGTACATGAAGTAGCCTTGCCACTTTATGAAAGGAGTAACGAGGAAGAATACACATGGCATTAAATACGCATGAACATCTTGTTTAATTATTGAAAATTGTTCAGAATTGTTCGTTTTCATGATTAATCAATTCTTGTATGATATCTAAAAGCTCTATGTCTACTTGCAGAGCTTTAGCCACCTTGTTGAAATGGCTACATTAGCAATAATGACCATCCATTACTGACATCATTAATATGATGGAGCCATCTTGACAAGGTGGCGAAAGCTCTACTCGCTAAAACAAAAACAAAATTTCTATAATAAAAGAAACGTTTGATCATCAAGCATCTTGTATAATTGTTTTTTCGCGTGTTTTATTTTGAATGAATCTCTGTGGGGAGCAAAATATTCATGATTTCTCCGCAGCGTGCAATGCAGTCATTATTATCCGCTAGGTGGGAATGTAGCGGATAAAACCAAACATAGCCTAAACTAGTGGACGTGGCATACTCACAATGACACCAGCAAAGTGAGAAGATCTTACGGACGGAGCATTTATGGCATTCCATTTAAATTATTGTACAACATTATCAATGTGTAAGAGCGTGTTAGTTAGCGAATGAGAGCGTGGCCGTTATTGCGTGACGCCTTGCACCAGCAGCACCTAGTTGATTGATAGTAGGTAACGAAGCATTCAACGCTACGATTCCGTGGCCGCTGTCAGCCGCAATACCGTCGTCAGATTAAATAGTTGCTAATTAGTGCCGCCCATCATTAGAGTCACTGACGCACTTAGAACCTAATGTCGCCCCGGCCAATAACACAGGCCAGATTCTGCACTTTCACCGAATACGCTGCGCTGGACAAAATTTGCAGGATGCTAAGTAAGAGCGTACCACAATCAGTGTTCATTTACGAGCGGCAGGAATGAACAAGATCGCAGGAGAGATCACATCTTCGTTACAACGAACTTTTGAAACGTGTCCTGAAAATCTTTTGGATCCCACATGAAACATTGACTGCTGCTGCTATGGACCGACCCCACGGGAGGGCCATAGATACATACATACATACATACATACACTTATGCATACATACATACATACATACATACATACATACATACATGCATGCATGCATACATACGTACAGATAGACATACACTCATGCATACATACATACATACATACATACATACATACATACATACATACATACATACATACATACATACATACATACATACATACATACATACATACATACGCTTATGCATACATACCTACATACATACATACATACATACATACATGCATACATACATACGTGCATGCATGCATGCATACATACATACATACATACATACATACATACATACACACATACCTACATGCATACATATTTACGGACATACACACATAAATACATACATACATACATACATACATACATACATACATACATACATACATACATACATACATACAGATAGACAGAGACATAGACACTGAAATATACCCAACATTTCCAAGAATATAGAGTGGGTCCGAACATATTCTTAAAGTAACTGTATTAATTAGATTAAGTGTGCATATACCTTAATATTGTTTATACTCACTCACATACACACATACATACATTCGCGTATAATTCTGGACTTACCATGCAGCAACATCAGTGCTTCTTCTTGTCTACAAATCTGAGATGTTGGTAAAATCAGCAAGTTTCTCACGCCGCACGCTGCTGGTCAGATTGTCCATTCGTTCATTACCTCTACACTAGACTTTTTTTAATTCCCTGCTGCTTGGCATTAACAAGTGTTAGCTGAACATAGTGCAGACACATACAGAACACAACCGCTCGTCTCATCACCAGAACAAGGAAACACGAACATACAACACCGGTCTTGAAATCCTTCCATCGGCTACCTATAAGAGAAAGAATCGTATTCAAGGTTATTCGAATCACCTCTAAGGCATTCCAGGAACTTGTACCGCCCCATATGTCCGAGTTTCACAATGACTAGCAACCCACATGCTCCTTGCGATAACATTATGAAGGTTTGTTGACTGTGCTCACTACACGCGTCAACGCATTCGGAGACTGTGCGTTCTCTAACGCGGCACCGGTGCTATCAAACGCTCTCCCTCAGTCTGTTAGACAATGTAATACCACCGCGTCTCTTAGGCCAGTCCCCAGGACACACCTTTTCAAAACTGCATACAATAATTTATTGACGACATCTATTGAGAGAGTAATATTTTGTAAAGTGCTTTGAACAGACCATAGGACTGAAACAGCACTATATAAGACTATTATTATTATTAATATTATTATTATTAGTATTCATACATGGATAAAACGCCCGCACGCCCGCACGCCCGCACGCACGCACGCACGCACGCACGCACGCACGCACGCACGTACGTATGTGCATACATATACACATATGCACGATTTCTTAGCGGTATCCATTCTTTCAAGGAACGTACATATATTATTTGATTTTTCAGGATAAAAGGGAGCAATGATTTGACTGATTTGTCGCGTGTTTGGACTGGAAAGCCAGACTTTGGATATGCAGACTGCAGAGTAAAGGTGTCAATATGTAGTTTTCGTGCATCGCTTTATGTGGTCAATGCATTTTTGACATTTCATTTTTTTATCGACTTTCAACATGAATTCATAATATCCACTCTCTCATTCAATCCTCTTCGCTAATACTGGAGCGTAAGGCGCCCTACAAATATTCCTGTTAGGATGCATTGCATCTCAACCTCTTTCCTGAGGTCGTTCATCCTTCTTCTGTCCACCCTCTTTGTTCTTGTTATTCGTCGAACCCAGTTGTTCTCACAATCTTGCAGCTTCTGTTGTTGTTGTTGTTCTGTCAACGCCACTGTCTCCAGACCATACAGACATGCCGGTGTAACACACGCTCTCAGGACTTTCATTCATGTCTCTAATACATACAGTAGTAGTGTGCGGACATTGGATCTGTATAGAGTAGTGGATTTCCACATGATGTTGAGTCTGTTGAAGGCTTGTGTCGATCCTTGTGGAGATTTCATTTTAAATGTTTCTGTCTGCTGAGGCGTCTTTCCTCTGTGTCTTCAATTCCATGCGTTTCATTTTGATTGTGTGTAACATGAGACCAACTCTTTCTGTCGGGTTGTCAAATCTATCTGTTTTTCTTGGATGTTCTGTTGGAAGTGAGAGAGCAGTATCCAACTGTGCTCCAGATGCAGCGCAAACATCGTACGCCTACCCAGCTAAATAACCTTGATTTCGAAATGAAGCAACATGCAATACTTCGGATATCACTCTACCACGGTGAAATGTGAATGAATGCACAGTCTGAAATGAATAAGATTAACGGTACGGTCCTGGCAACGACACCCGTCTTATGTAGTTCTTATTTTGTCATCTAGAATAAATGTAGGCTCTGCACGCTTCACTCCCGGGAAAATATGTAGATTCCAACACCAAATCGACGTTTCAAACCAAGTTATAATTATGTGGAAAATGGTACTCATTCATATAGTTCATGTACTGTCGACATTCATGCACTCATTCTTTAAAACAGAAAACAGACAAAGACAACCACCCACTCACTCACGCAGTCGTTGCTGTGCCAATATATGTGGCGACAATTTCCGATGAAGCCATCTCCATCTCCATTACTCGGAGTCTCAGAGACAAAATACCTGCCTTTCATTCCCGAATAATCATGCACGTCCCTACCCAACTCGTCATCAATGGGATAGGCGCGATACGTCACGTACCTTAGATGATGACAATCTGCAGCATAGCCTTCCGTCGAGACCGAAGCGTCTTCTCACCTGTGCGGTCCGCGAATGATATCAAGACTGCGTCGTCTTGCGCTCAGTACCAACGCCCGAAGCAACTCGAGCAATATTAACGGCAGCGCGCTTGATGACCGCCGCCACAGACACCCGCGCTGAGCCCGCATCGACGCCGATATTGGCTGCAATGATAGTTACATTTCCGTGTTTGTCGCTGTACGCGGGCGTATCGAATGTGTCTCAGCTGCGTTTCTCGTCTATTGTCGTCGCGATGACAGTCAACGCGTATATCTGCAGATTGTTGAGTGCTAGGGCCTAAGTGAGTGTGCGCTCGTTGCATTACCTGATTGGTGTGCAAGCTGAGATGTGTGTCTCGCTATATTACCGGAGTGTGTGTGTGTATGGTGTGTGTGTGTGTGTGTGGTGTGGTGTGGTGTGGTGTGTGTGTGTGTGTGTGTGTGTGCGTGCGTGCGTGCGTGCGTGCGTGCGTGCGTGTGTGTGGTGTGTGTGTGTGTGTGTGTGTGTGTGTGTGTGTGTGTGTGTGTGTGTGTGTGTGTGTGTGTGTGTGTGTGTGTGTGTGTGTGTGTGTGTGTGTGTGTGTGTGTGTGTGTGTCTTGTCACATTACATGAGTAAATGTGCACGCTAAGGTGTTTCCTTCACAACATTACCCGTTTGAGGTGTGTTTCGCTACATTACCCAAGTGAATATACACACTGAACTGTGTGTATGGAAGCATTACCTGCATGAGCACTCGTCCTGCGGTGTGTCTCGCAACACCGCGTAATGAGACGACATAAATGAGACGGCAACAGTTATACATTGTTTGAATTATTTGCCACACAAGTGTTGCCAGCTAGTTCATTAATTGCACATTTAAAGCACATGGATATCTAGGATTGCACTTGTTTGTGCCTTGCGCAGTTTTAATACATCGTTTTAATAAAGTAAATAATAATTATGTTTCCTTTGTGTTTAATATCTAAGACCTAAATGCTCGTTAACTATGCAATTAACTATCTCGCAACAATTGTGTACCAAATAATGCAATTTTAGTTGTACGCTGTTTATATATGATATAGCTATGATTATCAAACATTTACATTACATTGATGTGTTGATGGCATCATACATGATATTGTGAAGATGTCGTGCATGTCATTCATGATATGACTATCATGCACCGGTGCTTAGGTTCTGCATATTCCGTAGAACTACGTACAAGTGTGTTTAATTAACCAATGGAGGGTACTCGGCAATTACGTGAATACGAACTAATGGTTATGCACTCTACTGATTGGAGTTAATCTGAACAATTGCTTCGAGTGACGTTGTCCCTATTCGTTAACGACACTAATCCTTCTCTCAAGGTTTTCATCCATGGATACAGAGGATCAAGTCCAGATATGGATTACGCAAATCAATTTGGCTCGTAGCGTTGGCGTCACTGGATGCAATGCCGCAATACTGACGATGGTGCTGATTTAATACTTACTTCAGCTATTGAATAATTAATTAAGCCATTGTAAGTTGTGCGAATTGGCTGCTATCCTGATTTCAGTAAGCTGGAATGTAAACGGTTCATTAATTTATAATTTAGAAACAGTTTATTAAGTTATTCGTTAGAGACATTCGTTAAAAACAAATGTGTTAAATCGTTGGCGATGTATACGCGATTCTCTAAGATATATGTCCTTTGATCCATTGACACCAACTATGCATCCCAATTACATAACCCTCCTGTGGCGTATCGAATAGCGTTATTATCTGAAAGACATTGTCAGAGTTTGAAAAAATTCTTAATTTAGAAGTGTCATTGTCTGAAATGACCTTGTTATAATTTGATTTAATTTCTTAAATAGGAAATGTCATTGTCTGAACCAACATTGCCGTAATTTGACTAAAGTTCGTAAGTAAGAAGTAACATAGTTTGAAAAGACATTGCTGCAATTTGACTTAAATTCTTAAGTAACAAGTGTTATTGTCTGATATAACACTGAAATAATGACATTAAGACTTCGTGTGTAAGTAAGAAATGTTATAGTCTGAAACGGCATTGCCACCATTTGACTAAAGTTCTTAAGTAACGAGTGTCATTATCTGAAATGGTATTATCATAATTAGACTTAATGAGACCAGCCTGGCTTCATTGATGCGGTGATCTGGTTATGTACAAAAACAACAACCTTTATTTGAACTTATATATAATGAAGTAATCTTTTTGCTAGAAATCAAACTGAAACAGATCCAGGTGTATGTTGTTTTCTTATATATAATTATAATACACATACGTATGCACAACAACATGTTATGTTTCATAGAATGCTAAACAAAAATCAAGAATATAGCACATATATAGATTAATGTGGACGTGGGCGCTATATAAGTTTATTGTTATCATTGTTATTATTGTTGTTATTGTTACTATTAATAATATTGTTATTATTGTTACTAGTGTTATTATTGTTACAATTGTTACACAAAATTTTTGTAGCATACCATACGCCAAGGAAACGTTCTATGGTTCAACATCACGTAAGCACGTCGTTTTTTCCAATTTTTTTTACCGAATGTGCGACAAAATACCGCAGATCTGGTACACCCGATCGTACAGATCTGGTACACCCGATCGTACAGATCTGGTACACTCGATCGTACAGATCTGGTACACCCGATCGTACAGATTTCCAATACAATAGACAGAGAAAATAGAAGCCTGTTACATAGCACAGCCACTAGTCTGGAAGGAAAGCGGACCCAAGCATTTCGCAATACCTGACATTTCACAATCTGCAAGAGACATCTACACGAAATGAATGACATGGTCCTGTCCAGCCGGCAGACGCACTGACCGGCCCGGCCGTGTGGGTGACCCACACAGCGATCATAGCAGTGGACATTATGCTAAAGTTGTGCGGACTCAAGATGTTATAGCCGGAAGTATATATAATGTCCTCCAGTCAGCACTGTATGTGGTGATTGAGTTCATCCCACGTCTTCCGAGCCA
Source organism: Lamellibrachia columna (assembly GCA_963662155.1). NCBI lineage: Eukaryota > Metazoa > Annelida > Polychaeta > Sabellida > Siboglinidae > Lamellibrachia > Lamellibrachia columna. The sequence continues at coordinate 22,568,419 of OY759268.1, forward strand.
ACTGATTTTGGTGTTGAGTGTATGCATCCTGCATTACTGATTGACATTAATGAACAGGTGAGGGGGCTCTGAAGACAAACTCTTGACGCGAACATCCTGGCGCAAAGGAGCAACGGAAATGAACTATTGTTGCTACGGTATCAGTGCAGTCAACAGTGCGAGGCCCGTGTCACTCCTGATCTGGTCACATCACATCTTTGTGGCCTTCCTTTCTTCCGCTATCCAAAATCATGATGGTATGTCATTCGCTGTTTCTTTTCCATTTAGATTAATATATATATATATATATATATATATATATATATATATATATATATATATATATATATATATATACATTGCGCAAGTATTAATGATTATTTTGATGGCCGAGCATTACGGAGTACCAAGGCCTGATACTCTTGATTCTATGTGTGAGCCTTTTGTGTGTGTGCTATATATATATATATATATATATATATATAACACACACACACACACACACATATATATATATATATATATATATATATATATATATATATATATATATATATATATATATATATATATATAAAACACACACATATATATATATATATATATATATATATATATATATATATATAGCACACATACACGCACACACACACACACACACACACACACACACACACACACACACACACACACCCACACACACACACACACACACACACACACACACACACACACACACACACAATCAAGAGTATCCGGCACTGGTACTCCTTAATGCTCGGCAATTATAATAATCATTAATACTTGCGCAATACCAGCATTGCTGAAATTCTTCCAGATAGTGCAACTAGGTGAACGGATTAGCAGTCATTTGGCGCTGGTTGGACTCTAAGAACGTTCTGAGTGATTTCCCATGGCGAATACCAGAACCCCGAGCGAACACGCTATTCTGTTAATGAAATAACCTACCGAAGTCGTGACTGATTGCTTGCTTTCTAGTTGTTACCCCTCACTATAACGCACATCTAATACACGGATTATGTATCTGGTCGCAGTGAACGCATGTTAATAATCTGTACTTCGTGCGAAATACGTCGACAATCTCACGTCTGATTTCGTTTCACGGGTAATCCTGAATTTGAGACTAGTACAGAAATGCACACGTGTAAACCAATATAATAATCGTCCATTCTTGTGTCACATTCTCCAGTCATCGCCATCGTCATTGGCCTGCCATGGCAGCAGCATTGACGAGCCATTTCCATACAGGTCGAGTGTTCATTAGGGGTGGAAGTTCAGCCAATTCATCGACGCAAATCTTGATGTTGAAGTGGTCAAATACATGTCATCCAGTGACAGGTTTCCCAAATAATTTACCAAGTTTAGTAAGAAGGAAAACTAGAATATATGTGCACTTGCAGAAAGGTACTCTCTCTGATGCTACAAATAATGTCTACCTACCATGTCGATTGCGAGAAATATCGCAGTGTCTGATGGGAATGAAACACCGCCGTAGCTTAAGTGTGTGAAACATCTTAGTGCCTCATTGGAATGAAGTCGAATTAAACACCATAGTGTCTCATTGGAATGAAGCATCACAGTGTCTAATGGGAATGAGACATCGCAGTGTCTGATAGGAATGAGACATCGCCGTGTCTGACGGGAATGAAACATCGCAGTGTCTGATGGAAATTAAATATCGCTGTGTCTAATGAGACATCGCAGTGCATGATGGGAAGCCGAGTTGAATATCACGCGAGAGTCTATGTAACGGTAGTGCCGCATGAGAGTGTAAGAGATGATATGGCATCGGTCGGTCACAAGTTAGCCGGGTTGAAATACCACAACTGGGTAGGTATTTTAGAGAAACAGGAACAAATTGAACTGTCTGCAGCCCAGTCATCAATCACCCACTCAATCACCTTCGTTCCCGTTGCAGCATAAGGCGCCAACAAATCTCTTCCTGCCAACACCGTCTTGGGCGAGGCAGCTGAGTTCAATCCAGATCTTCCATGCAAGCTACATTTCTTCTTCCATAGTTCTTCTCTCAGAGCCACATGGTCTGTCACATCTCCGTTTTCCAGGTGGTGCACATGTCAAATCGTCATGTGGAAGACTGCTGCTGTCAAGGCGGAGAACATGACCAAGCCATCTCCACGTTCTCTGCATCATCTCATCGACGATGTTTTTGATGTTGGTGCGTTCGGAGTTTTCCTTGTTGGTCGCTCGCTGCGCCCAACGTACTCGGATGATAAATCTGTTTCACCTTCACCCTCATAACCTCTGTGTCTGTTTCACCTTCACCCTCATAACCTCTGTGTCTGTTCTCAGTCTTTTTGTTGATTCTCCGTGTCATACATCTGCCTGTTACGCTGAATAGATATGTTGATATGAAAGTAAATACTCATACACATAGATGAGAATATAAGATGTTAAGCTGGTATCACACATTAATGACACTACTTATGAACAACAGCTGCAGCTGTATCAAGTTTCAAAGTTCAAAAAGGGAACCCGATTATCGAGTTGTGTAGGATGAATAAAGCAGATCAGAATAATTAGCTAATTACACATAATGTATGAAGCATTAGTTAGGACCCGTTTAGAACATAGCATATACATGAAAGTCATATATATGTGTGGCTTACATCTGCCTTAATTGACAATGTCTTCTACTGGTCCTTGTTTGTGGCGTCATTGTCTTATTATTTTTTTGTGAGATGTTTGTCGGTATCGATGTTTCGGCCAGTGTGGAGCATGGCCGTGGAGCATGGCTGTGGATATGGTTGTGGAGCATGACCGTGGAGCATGACTGTGGGGTATGGTTGTGGAGCATGGCTGTGGGGTATGGTTGTGGAGCATGGCCGTGGAGAATGGCTGTGGGGTATGGTTGTGGAGCATGGCCCTGGAGCATGGCTGTGGGGTATGGTTGTGGAGCATGACCGTGGAGCATGGCTGTGGGGTATGGCTGTGGAACATGGCCGTGGAGCATGGCTGTGGGGTATGGCTGTGGAGCATGGCCGTGGAGCATGGCTGTGGGGTATGGCCGTGGAGCATGGCTGTGGAACATGGCCGTGGAGCATGGCTGTGGGGTATGGCTGTGGAGCATGGCCGTGGAGCATGGCTGTGGGGTATGGCCGTGGAGCATGGCTGTGGGGTATGGCTCTGGAGCATGGCCGTGGAGCATGGCTGTGGGGTATGGCCGTGGAGTATGGCCGTGGAGCATGGCTGTGGGGTATGGCCGTGGAGCATGGCTGTGGGGTATGGCTGTGGAGTAGATTTAACAAGATTTAACAAGATTGCCATCTCGAACAACAAGTTCCAGATGGCAAGTGGACAAGGAAGCCATTGGCTTATCGAGAGTCCAACAATTTTCTCATCTATGTGTAGCCCGCCCTTATCAGATATCTGTCAATTCTATTTTTAAATATATTCACACTACTAGCATTAACACAATCATTTGGCAGTTTGTTCCATTCATTTATCACCCTCTGTGAGAAAGAGTACTTTCTCATGTCCAGCCTACACTGCTCCTTAACTAATGCTGCTTTGTGTCCTCTGGTTCTACTGCCTTCTTTAAGTTTGAAGAACATATTCCTATCAACATCCTCATAACCGTTCACTATTTTAAACACTTCTATTTGGTCTCCTCTTAGTCTCCTGGTCTCTAGTGTTGTCAAACCACATTGTAATAAGCGACTTTCGTAACTAAAGTCTCTTAATTCTGGAATCATTTTAGTTGCTCTTCGTTGTATTCTTTCTAGCTTATCTATGTCTTTTTTACGATATGGCCTCCATGCTTGAATACAATATTCCAAATGTGGTCTAACTATTGCTTTGTACAGGGATACAATTAGATGTTTCTCCTTATACGTGATAGTTCTCCTAATTAGCCCTAGAATTTGATTTCCTTTCGAAGCAGCAATCCCACATTGCTCTGAAACTTTCATGTCAGCATTAAATGTTACTCCTAAATCCTTTTCTTGTGTGGTTCTACCTAGTACAGCATCCCCCATTTTATATTCCTCGTCCATATTTCCATGTCCTATGTGTATACATTTACACTTCCCAAAATTTAATAACATTTGCCATTTTTCTGACCATTTAACTAATTTGTATAGATCATCCTGTAAACTTTGTTTATCTGTATCATTAGTAACCTTTCTGAATACTGTTGTGTCATCTGCAAATTTGAGTACTTTGCTAAATATGTCATCCTCCAAATCATTTCTATAAATTAAAAACAGTATAGGGCCTAATACTGATCCCTGTGGTACCCCACTCAAAGCAGATTTCCAGTTTGAAATCTCACCATCTACTATTACTCTCTGTCTTCTGTGTGTAAGCCACTTTTCTATCCAGTTGATTACATCATTGTCTATACCATGGGCTTTTAGTTTAAGTAACAATCTTTGATGTGGCACTTTATGGAAAGCTTTCTGAAAATCTAAGTAGACAACATCCACTGGTGACCCGTCATCTACCCACTTTGTAATTTCTTCTAAAAAACATAAGAGATTGGTTAGACATGACCTTGCTTTTAGGAATCCATGTTGAGATGTATTTATTAAGTTATGTTTTATGGCCGTGAAGCATGGCTGTGGGGTATAGCTGTGGAGCATGGCCGTGGAGCATGGCTGTGGGGTATGGCTGTGGAGCATGGCCGTGGAACATGGCTGTGGGGTATGGCTCGCCAGGTTGGTCTGTTCATGACAGAAGCAATCCATAGCTATTATATTATTTCAGATCTCGTTTTAGTGTTAAGTCTGTAGGAAATATAACAACATTTCGCCGTAAACTATAAACTTTCTTGTTTAAAACTGCTTATTCGCCATAGCTCCCCAGCGTTCCAATCCAACTGTTTACAACTGAACTGGAACTGCTTATTAATTAGGAACTGCTTAACCCCTCTTTTTGGTGCGCTGCCGGGCTTGGCTCTCCCGAGGATCTATGCGCAATAGAAGTAAATACTGCAGACCTTATCAGAAATATGTCAATTATATTTTTAAACATATTCACACTACTAGCATTAACACAATCATTTGGCAGTTCCATTCATTTATAACCCTCTGTGAGAAAGAGTACTTTCTCATGTCCTACTTACACTACTCCTTAACTAATGATGCTTTGTGTCCTCTTGTTCTGGAGGTAGACGAAACAGAGGACAGTATGGTGGACGCATTGTATCAGGAGCTAGGATTTGGTTGGAAGTAGGAGAGACAGAGGACTGTATGGTGGACGCAATGTATAAGGAGCAAGTTTGTGGCTGGAGAAAGACAGAGGACTCTATGATGGACGCAATGTGTAAAGAGCCAGGATGTGGCTGGAGGTAGGGGAGACAGAGGACTGTATGATGGAAGCAATGTATCAGGAGTCAGCATGTGGCTGGAGGTAGGAGAGACAGGGGACTGTATGATTGACGCAATGTGTCAGGAGCCAGGACGTAGCTGGAGGTAGGAAAGACGGAGGACTGTATGATGTACGCAATGTATCGGGAGCCAGGATGTGGCTGGAAGTAGGAGCAACAGAGGACAGTATGTTGGCGGCAATGTGTCAGGAGCCAGGATGTGGTTGGAGGTAGGAGAGACAGAAATATATATATATATATATATATTTATTTATATATATATATATAAATGTAAATAAATTAAGGCAACAGCATGATGGAATTACTGCACGCAGTAAGTAGTGAATGCAACTTTATTATTCATCTTTTATTAAAGCGCAGTGTCACTGCACACAGTGCGGAAGTCCAGACAGGTTTAATCTTGGTAATAGTTTGCCTCGCCTGGTCAATCAGAATATAAGGGGTCTGTGAGTAACACGATCCGTATGAAACTAAAGTCCCGTTCTTTTTATAGCTCGGTGAACGAACAAACACACTACAATACATATGTGTGCTGGGTAAATTGTAGGAATTATGGGTAAATTGTAGGAATTATGTGTAAACCGTAGGAGTTATGGGTAAAGTGTAAGAGCGCATTATTTTAAAATATTGACATATAACGAAAATATGCTGGTGGTACACTTTCCGCGACGCGTCGGGTGCGGCTTACGTCAGCTGCATGTCCTTATTTGGTATTGTTCTGTGTGCGGCTTACGTCAGCTGCATGTCCTGACACGTTTATAGCTTACGTCAGCTGTACGTAGGTATGGCAAGATACTTTAGAGTCCTCTGTCTAACGTTTGTGGACGATATTGTGTCATTATTTTCAAATATTTAATAACATGTCCTTGTACTCTTATTCAATAGGAGAATTATGGGTAAATTTTAGGAATTATGGGTACACTGTAGGAGTTATGGATAAAGTGTAAGAGCGCATTATTTTTAAATATTTACATATAAAGAAAATATAGTACGATATCGTGTTTTGTTAGTTTCTCGTCTCCTCGTTAGGTCCTTTGATCTCAGTTATTAATGACCCTGTTAATGATAATAGCAAGAGACTTCAGAGTCCCCTGTCTAACGTTTGTGGACATTATTGCGTAGCTTTTGTATTGCTTCGTTGTAACGGCTTTCCGATGAGAACTTTTATCAACGTATTCGGCACCGATCTAGTTGCTAACGATTGCCGCGTTTTTGATTGGCTTAAACAGATGCGACAAGGTAGACTGTACTATCACACTTCGTACATCGATTGATGAGCCTCTGGCGAGGTGGACACACCGCCCGTAAGCTCACGACCTCTGGCGTGATGGTCAATATCCGCAAGTCGCCTCATCGTCACCCTCGAGCCTCTGGCGAGGTGGAGACACCCCTAAGCTCGCGACCTCTGGCGTGATGGTCAATATCCGCAAGTCGCCTCATCTTCATCGTCATAGTTGTAGTCGTAGTGATATTACACGCTATCCATGTTATATCGTCATGCTGCTTGTGTTGTTCAATAAAAATACATGTGCACTCGTACGATGACGTGTTTTGTTCGTTTCTCGTCTCCTCGTTAGGTCCTTTGATCTCAGTTGTTAATGACCCTGTTAATGACTACTGTTAACAGACCCTTTGATCTCAGTTATTAACGACCCTGTTAGCACGCACACCTCTCCGGGTAACGGTTCACCGTCGACATGGGATTAGGGTCAGAACTACGGTTCGTTTTAGTCGCTAGGGGGCGCTGCGCACGGTTTTTTTTGGTGTTCCCACAACCGCCAGGGGGCGCTCTGGGGTGCTGCGCGCGCAACCGGAAGTCGTTCAGGCACATGGTCGCCGGATTTGAGGTCCCAAAAACTTACATTAACTACTCACAGGGTGCAACACTCTTTAAAGACATGGGGCATTTAATTTCTAAAATGCCATGACTACTGGTATGTGGATCAAAGAGCAAGCCATCGGGTGACGCCCCAACACCAGGGTACTGACCATTGATCCACATGCCAGTTTCCACACATTTTAGCCCCTTGCTAAAAAACCTGCTGGCAAACTCTTTCCTAGCAACCGACTCATGTTTATGGCCGTATGTCATGGCAAGCGTTGATGTTGACTCCCCCACAACTGCCCTTTCAACAGATTCCCCCTCCTAGCGTCAGACTTCGCTACACATATAGCTTTTGCATTTGATGCAGTTACTCTGACTCGCCTCTCGTTTGCCCACCTGGCTGTACCTTGCTCACAGGTGAGTAGTACAGGTGCATGGCTGGATGGGGTCAGGTGGTCACACATGGCATTTACCTGCTGTTTGATAATACTCGACTCGGTTTCACTGAGAACAAAGTCCTCATATATTATGGGAAGTAAAGTTTCCCAAGAGGATGGGCCTGGTAGGGGAACTGACTGTAGATCAAGGACAAAGTCAGTAGCAGCAGTAGCTCTGGCCTCGCGCATTGATGACGGACGTCGGTCATACAAGATTACCCCAACGGTCTGACGTTTGCTCGATGCACCAGAGTAACTAATGTCAGTGACCTTGCCCGGATTCTTGTCCTTGCGTTTGTCCACATTCCACTGGCAGAGCTGAGACGTGCACGCATCGTCCCCATGACTGGCATGGTCCAGAACTGCATGGAGCAGTCCACCCACATGGCTACATCTGCCAAGGGCCGCACACTTACATTGGCATGTTGCATTGGTTACAAAACCACTGTTCGTGCTCAGTGTAACTGTCACAGTGTAAGCCACCTTCTTCATGCTGGCAAACACTTCAGCCATGAAAAAGTATGCATTCTCACTGCGGACATCTTTCACATCAGTTACATGACCACTGGTGTAGTACAGTTCACCTCTATGGAGCGGTTTAGAGGTGAACGTGTCCGACGGAGAATCAGGGTCAATGTCAGAGTCACCATCGTCAAAGTTGGCCGCCTGCAGTGTTTCCACTAGATAGTGGTAGATGTGGCCTTTGTTGAAGTTCGGTGGTACAACGGCACCAGGGAACTTCTACCGTCCAACAGTCGGCGGTGTCGGGGGACTGGGTTGGTACGGTTGCTCGTCTCTGTGACATTTCATGACAATATCATGCCATTTTCCACCATCCACAGAGGGGTCGATAATATGCTGCTTGTCAGCAGCAACGACAGCTCGACATCTAAAAACAAAAACATGTATTGCTTATATAATAATAATAATACCATCATCATAACAAAATGTTCTAGCTAAGTTTCATTATTTTGTCTGCTTCTAGGTATCAGTAGAATTTGACCACGTCACATATGTATGCGTATTTTAACAAGATTTAACAATATTTGCCATCCAAGCCAAAGGCCCAGATGGCAAGTGGACAAGGAAGCCATTGGCTTATCGAGAGTCCAACAATGTTCATCTACTTATAGCCTGCATTCCTGAGATATGTGTCAACCTTGTTTTTAAACATATTCACGCTGCTAGCAGTTACACAATCTGTAGACAATTTGTTCCATTCATTTATTGTCCTCTGTGAGAACGAGTGCTTCCTGGTGTCCAATCTACATTGATCCTTTACTAATTTTACCTCATGTCCTCTAGTTCTGCTATCCTTCTTGAGTGAGAAAAACATATTTCTATCAATATTTTCATACCCATTCAATATCTTAAAAACTTCAATCTGATCTCCTCTTAACCTCCTTGTCTCTAGAGTTGTTAAACCACATTCTTTCAAGCGTTCTTCATAACTAAGGTCTCTCAGTTCTGGAATCATTTTAGTTGCTCTCCTTTGTATGCGTTCAAGCGTATCTATATCCTTCTTACGATATGGTCTCCATGCTTGTATACAGTATTCTAAATGAGGTCTAACTATTGCTTTATAAAGAGGTATAATTAACTTTTTTCCCTTGTATGTTATGTTTCTTCTAATAAATCCAAGAATTTGATTACCCTTTGAAGCTGCAATACCACACTGCTCTGAAACTTTCATATTAGCGCTTATTGTAACTCCTAAGCCCTTTTCTTTTACAGTAGTACCCAGAACAGTATCTCCCATTTTATAGTTTACATTCAAGTTCCTATGTCCTGTATGTAGGCATTTACATTTCCCAAAATTTAACAACATCTGCCATTTCTCAGGCCATTTCACTAATCTGTCTAGATCGTTTTGTAAATGTTGTTTATCACCATCAGTATTAACCTTTCTAAACAGTTTTGTGTCATCCGCAAATTTCAGTACGTTACTTGTTATACTGTCGTCCAAGTCATTGATATAAATTAAGAATAATATAGGTCCTAATACTGATCCTTGAGGTACCCCACTCAAAACCGATTTCCAATTTGAAACTTCTCCATCTACTACAACTCGTTGTCTTCTGTCAGTCAGCCATTGTTCTATCCAGTCAGTTATGCTATCCCCGATACCATGGGCTTTTAATTTAAGTAGTAATCTTTGATGTGGCACTTTGTCAAAAGCTTTCTGAAAATCTAAGTAGATAATATCTACTGGCGATCCCACGTCTATCCACTTAGTGATTTCTTCTAAAAACATAACATATTTGTTAAGCATGACCTCGCTTTAAGGAATCCATGTTGAGATGAATTAAAAAATGTATGCTTAACGAGGAATTCCACCATATGGTCTTTAATTAACCTTTCTAATAATTTACAAATCACTGACGTTAAACTCACTGGTCTGTAATTATCTGACTTATTTCTCGAACCCTTTTTAAATAATGGTATGATGTTTCCTTCTTTCCATTCAAACGGAACAACTCCCTCTTTTAATGACAAGTTGAATACTCTTGCAAGTGGTATACTGATTTGTTCTACTGTTTCCATTAGTAATTTTGGAGGAATCCCATCCACTCCCGGTGATTTGTTATCCTTCATTGCCTTTATTTTCTTAGCTACCAATTTTGAAGTTACAACTAACGGACCTAAATAGTCAGATTTAGCCCCCTGAAATTTAGCATCAGCAACTGGTAATGAACTAATATCTACTTTGGTAAACACTGAACTGAAGTAACCATTTAGGTCTTCCGCCATTAAAAACCCCTGTGATATTATATTTCCAGCACTGTCTTCTAGAGGTCCAACCTTGTCTTGTACGTTTTGTTTACTCCTGACATATGCATAAAAACTCTTGCTGTCATTTTTTATGTTACATGCTAGTTTTTGCTCATAGCTTCTTTTAGATTGTCTGATTTCAGTTGTAGCTGCATTAAGTGCCTCTTTGTATTTTGCATAGTCTTCGTCCTTTCTGGTACGCCTATAAACCCTCCACATAGTTTGTTTTAGCATTATTTTTCTAATAGCCTCTTTTGACAAGTGTTTCTTTCTACACCGTTTTCCTTGTTTTTGGAAGGGAACAAATTTATCGATGATACTCTCAATTTCATATTTGAGAATATTCCAACATTCAATTGCGGTCTTATTCATCAGCATGTTATTCCAATCTAGCTTTGCTAAGTATTTTCTCATATCTTTGTAGTTACCTTTGTGGAAGTTTCTCTTGTACGTTTTCTTATTTTTACTTTCTGATTTTGCATTGATGTCAAAATGTATTTGATTATGGGCACTATTACCCAATGGTTCAAATATTTTTACATTGTCCACTAATTCTTTTTGTGATGACAAAACTATATCTAATACATTTTCTCCCCTGGTTGGTTCTAGTACGTGCTGAGTAAGAAAGCTATCCTGGATTAAAAATAGAAATTGTTGGTCCTCAATCCCTGTGCTCTCTAGAGAATTCCATTGTATGTGTCCATGGTTAAAATCTCCCATTATGATACATTCCCCTTTACTAACTTCCTTTATAGCGTTTTTTATTTTTGTGTTGTCCTCTTCGTTTATGTTTGGACTTCGGTAAACTAATCCAATAGTTAATTTTGAATTACCTGAAACAATTTTGCACCAAACAGCTTCATCGCAATCTGCTTCCCTTTCTAGTTTTATTTCATAAGCCTGAATAGATTCTTTAACATATAAAATAACTCCCCCGCCCCTTCTTCCTATTCGATCTTTCCTAAACATTACATATCCTGTCAGTCCTAATTCAGCATCTGTTATATCTATGTTGGCCCATGATTCAGTTATACCAATTATGTGAGGGTCAATATCGTCTACCATAATGTTTAATTCGTTTTTCTTATTTACTATGCTCCTTGCATTTAAACATACGCATCTATAACCTTTTTCAGAGATGTTTTTCGGATGATTTGATATTGGTTTATCTGTGCTAGTGGCCTCTTGTTCTGCTTGAGACACCTCTAGGTAACCCCCCTGCACTTCTAGTTTAAAGAATGTTTACTTCCAAAAATATTTGTCATTGTACCCAAGTCACTATCTACTGCTGCTGAAAGTTTGTCCGCGAATACTGCCGCCCCCTTTCCACTTAAATGAAGCCCATCCTTCATGTACATATCAGCCCTCCCAACAAAACTTCCCCATAAATCCACAAATCCAACTTCCTCTTCCCTACATAACTTCTGGACTAACATGTTAATTGCCATCCCCCGACAATTTCGATATTTGTGACCCCTCCTGCCCATTACAGGTAAAATCCCTGACAGTATTACCTGCTCAACCCGCGTCTGTTTTAGTGTTCTGACCAACTGCCTATATTTCCTAACTATGGCAGTTGTACCCTCCCTCTCTACGTTATTTGTCCCTACGTGTACTTAAACAGATCCACCCTTACCCGAGCCTACGATGTTTTTTACCCTCTCAGTTATCGCCTCTATTTTGGCTCCAGGCAAGCAGACCAACACATCATCTCCCTTGTTTAAGACTCTGTCGGTCTTCCTAACTATCGAATCCCCCACAAACACCCTCGCTCTCTTCCTCACCCCCTCTATCACTGCTGCAGAATAACTCTTCCGTTCGATCCCCTCCATCACATTCTGTCCTGACCCCTTCCCTCCTGTCTCCCCCACTTCCCACTCCTTTGCTCTTGTCTCTCCCACTTCCCTCTCCTTCACTCCGGTTGTTTTCCCTCCCGTCTCCCCCACTCCCTTCTCCTTCCCTCCTGTCTCCCCCACTCCCTTCTCCTTCCCTCTTGTCTCCCCTACTCCCCTCTCCTTCGTTCCGGTTGTCTTCCCTCCCGTTCCTTTCCTTCCCGTCTCCTTACGTCCTGTCTCCCTACGACCTGTCACCTTCCCTCCTCTCAGCTTCCTCCCAGGCTGCGGTGAGCTCTCCCTAGCATCTCTTGTGTCTTTCCCCACTTTATCATCTACTGTTCCCCCACCGGAACTACTGGCACAACCCCCCTGTTCCCTTCCCACCATTGCCACAACGAGCAGCCTCAGCTCTTCCAACTCCACCTCTAGTTCCTTCATCTTCGTACATCCCCTACACTCAAAACTAAAACTATCTGCCTGGACCTCAGCCCAGGACTTCTCGCACCCAGACTTGACGAAGTCCACCCAGTTACTGCAACTGCCACAAATTAAGTGCCTTGTGGCCTTTAGACTGGAATGCAAAAGTTTAGACTGGAATGCAAAAGTGGGAAAGGATGCGCAGAACAACTGGCAAGACACTTGCGGACCTTTCTGCAACACGGAAACAAATGAGAGAGGTCACAGGCTCCTCGAATTTGCAATGTACAAAGAGCTGATGCTGGCTAACACATTTGGCCCACACAAAACATCTAGAAGATGGACCTGGCACAGCCCAGATGGAAAACATCACAATCAGATCGACTACATCTTGGTGAAACGGCGCTTTCACACAGGAGTGAACATTGCCAGGACACGAAGCTTTCCAGGAGCAGATATCGGAAGTGATCACGATTTGCTGATGACATCCTTCCACATTCGCCTGAAGAGGATCAGCAAACCAAAGCCAACAAGAATCAAATTTGACATCGAGAAACTTAAGGATCCTGATGTAGCAGAAGCATTCAAAGCAATGATATGTGGGAAATTTGCACCACTTATCATACTGGATGACAAATATACCGACGTGAACTTGCTGACCAACACCTTCAACAAAATAGTGACCGACACAGCCCACGAGATCCTTGGAAAACACCGTCGGACAAAGAAACCATGGGTCACAACAGACATCCTAGATCTTTGTGACAAAAGAAGGGAATTGAAAAGGAGAAAATGTGATCCTGAAGGTGCAGCAAAATACAGAGAAGTCAACAAGAAGATTAAACAAGATATGAGAAGAGCAAAAGATAACTGGATAGCAGAACAATGCTGTGAAATTGAAGACAGCTTGAGCAAGAACAACAGCAAGAAGGCTTATCAAATAGTGAAAGACCTGACATCAGTGAAGAAAGGGATAACTACCACTATCCAAGACAAATCAGGGAAATGCCTGACAGAAGAACAGCAGATCCTCAATCGATGGACAGAATACTGCTCAGAATTGTACAGCCACAACACCAACGGAGACCCAGTAGTACTAAATTGTACACAGACTACTGAAGAGGACGACTACCCCATTCTTCGTGAGGAAGTGGAGGCTGCAGTAAAGTCTCTGAAAAAAGGAAAGTCAGCTGGAATTGATAACATACCAGCAGAACTGGTTCAAGCTGGGGGAGAAGCCTTGATTACCACACTTACAACAATCTGCAACAAGATCTGGCAAACAGGAGAATGGCCCACCCCATGGACTCAGTCACTGATCATAACACTTCCCAAGAAAGGCAACCTACAGATGTGCCAAAATTACAGAACAATCAGCCTCATCAGCCACCCGAGCAAAGTCATGTTGAAGATACTACTCAACAGACTCAAACCCCAGGCAGAAGAGATTATCGCTGAAGAACAAGCGGGTTTTCGAGCAGGACGGAGCACCAGTGAACAGATCTTCAACCTTAGAATCCTTTGCGAGAAACACCTTCAACATCAGCAAAGCCTGTATCATGTCTTTATAGATTTCAAGAAGGCCTTTGATAAGGTATGGCATGCGGCCCTATGGGCAACCATGAGGAAGTACAACATTGGCTCCAAGCTTGTCCGAACCATTGAACACCTATATGACAATGCCACCAGTGCAGTAACCTTCAACAGCAGCATAGGAGACTGGTTTCGAACAACAGTCGGAGTTCGACAAGGATGCCTACTATCACCAACGCTCTTCAAAATTTTTCTGGAAAGGATCATGACTGATGCTTTAGAAAACCATCAAGGCACTGTCATCATTGGAGGCAGGACAATCACCAACCTTCGTTTTGCTGACGACATCGACCGCTTAGCAGGAGATGAACAAGAACTAGTCAATTTAGTGGAGCGCCTTGAAAAAACATCTACATCATACGGCATGGAGATCAGTGCCGAAAAGACCTGATGACGAACAACACACAAGGCATCAACACAGAGGTCAAAGTTAATGGAGAGACTTCAGACAGTAACAAGCTTCAGGTACTTGGGATCAATTATCACAGATGAGGGTTCCAAACCGGAGATACTTGCCAGGATTGCACAGACAACAGCAGCACTAACAAGGTTGAAACCCTTATGGAACGACAGAAACATCACGGTCAGTTCGAAGATAAGGCTGATGCGCTCCCTTGTCATGTCCATCTTTCTGTACGCTTGTGAAACATGGACCCTCTCAGCAGATCTACAGAAGAGGATACAAGCCATGGAAATGAGATGCTTTCGGAAGATCTTGCGCATATCATACAAAGACCATGTTACTAACGAAGCTGTCCGCAACAAGATCAAAGAAGCCATCGGACCATATGATGACCTTCTTACAACAGTTAAGAAGCGTAAACTGAAGTGGTACGGTCATGTATCACGATCATCTGGCGTTGCAAAGACTATCTTGCAAGGTACCGTAAGAGGGGGGAGACGAAGAGGTAGACAGAAGAAGAGGTGGGAAGACAACATCAAAGAGTGGACAGGAATGGAGTTCGCTGACTCCCAGAGGGCTGTCGAGAACAGGGAAACGTGGAGAGAGCTGGTTAGAAAGTCATCAATGGTGCCCCAACGATCCTTACGGGTTATGGGAAAGTGAAGTGAAGTGGCCTTTAACTGCCGTTTGCACGGCGCCATCATACAATTTAGTTTTAATTAGTTTGCAACGTTAGCCTTGAATAAGGCTGTTTTTGTGATCAAAAGAACACTTTAGTATAATATACTTGCTAACTGTGTCTTCTATTAACCTCGATTGAGAAAAAAAAAAACCCTGCCACCTAGCGAATACGGAGAACACTGTGTAATAAAACAACGAAGTCAGTGTGTACTAATTTACGCTAAAATCCTGCTGTTAATTCCTTTTTACCGAAAACGTTTACTACCACTATGTCAGATATTACCTTATGTATGTAATTTAAGTAAATAGATCACTTTATCTTATATATATATTAGCCAATGTAAACTATTCACTATGCTATCTCAATTTTCGAATAGTAAACAACCCTATTATCGCTCGCTGAATTCCCTGACAGAATCCGAAACTAACTTACTCTAAAATACTCCCTCTGACTAATAATTAACAAAACCTGTTTCCTAATATATGTCTACAATACGTTTGTGTATAATATATATTCAATAGTAATACTTATTCTATTTTATATACCGCGTTTTTCTGTAAATGATCTACACCAAATTCAAGTCGCTGCACCAAGTCCAAGTAGCCGGAAGTCAGGGACGAGAAGTATGGTAGAGATATGAGAAGTTTGGCGGCTCTGAGTAGTCGTTTTCTTGGTTAGGTCAGAAAGTAAATACGATCGAAGTTAAAGGCTACTGGCGTCGCTAAACTGCTCCGAATGAGCCGATTTCGAAGATGATTTTGCGGTATTACTTGCCGTTTGTATTCTTTGTAGTATAAAGTATATAACAAGGCGAACGACATGAACAGTTAATTAGTTATGGCACGTCATACTTTAGGTGTGCGGACATGCCCCACCTTCCCTATATCTTCTACGCATAGCTCCACGAAGCGAGGCATATGAGATGCGAGATTACTGAGATGGCGGGGATTACTTTGACTTCCGGAATCTTGGTGCAGCGACTTGAAATGTGATGCAGAGAATTCACAGAAAAATGCGGTATATCGAATAGAATAAGCATTACTATTGCATATATATATATATATATATATATATATATATATATATATATATATATATATATATATATATATATATATATATATATATATATATATATATATTATACATAAAAGTATTGTAGACATATATTAGGAAACAGTTCTTGTAAATTATTAGTCATAGGCAGTATTTTAGAGTACGTTAGTTCCGGACTCCGACAGGGAAGTCAGTGAGCGTTAATAGGGTTGTTTACCATTCGAAAATTTAGGTAGCATAGTGAATAGTAAGAAACAGTGGAACATTGGTTAGAATAAATATTACTATTACACATATATTATGCAAACAATTCTTATATACATATATTAAGAAATTGTTTTTGTTAAGAGAGGCAGGATTTTTCCCAGACCCAAATTCAACGAGCGATAAAAGGGAGTTTGTTTACAGGTCGTGAATTAAACTGGTGTACCAAACTATCGTTTACATTGTTAAATATATATTAGATAAAGTGATACATTTACATAAATTACATGCATAAGGTAATATCTGATATAGTTGTAGTAAACGTTTTCAGTAAAAATTAATTAACAGCAGGAGTTAACGTAAGTTGGTATACACTGACTTGGTTGTTTTGTTTACACAGTGTTCTCCGTATTCGCTAGCTGGCAGGCTTTTCTTTGCTGGTGCGAGCTTAGAAGAAAAGTCATAATTAGCAAGTATATTAGCCTAAAGTGTTCTTTTGAACACAAAAACAGCCTTATTTAAGGCTAAAGAAGCAATCAAATTAAGACTACATTTTGTGATAACGCCGTGCAAACGGCAGGTGACGGCCACCAGGCATTTAATATGCAGCATTTAACAAGATTTAGCAAGATTTGCCATCCAAGCCAAAGGCCCAGATGGCAAGTGGACAAGGAAGCCACTGGCTTATCGAGAGTCCAACAATGTTCATTTACTTATAACCCGCCCTCATGAGATATGTGTCAACCTTGTTTTTAAACATATTCACGCTGCTAGCAGTTACACAATCTGTAGACAATTTGTTCCATTCATTTATTGTCCTCTGTGAGAACGAGTGCTTCCTGATGTCCAATCTACATTGATCCTTTACTAATTTTACCTCATGTCCTCTAGTTCTCCTTTCCTTCTTGAGTGAGAAAAACATATTTCCATCAATATTTTCATACCCATTCAATATCTTCAAAATTTCAATCTGATCTCCTCTTAACCTCCTTGTCTCTAGAGTTGTTAAACCACATTCCTTCAGGCGTTCTTCATAACCAAGGTCTCTCAGTTCTGGAATCATTTTAGTTGCTCTCCTTTGTATGCTTTCAAGCGTATCTATATCCTTCTTACGATATGGTCTCCATGCTTGTATACAGTATTCTAAATGAGGTCTAACTATTGCTTTATAAAGAGGTATAATTAACTTTTTTCCCTTGTATGTTATCTATCAATCCAAGAATTGTATTACCCTTTGAAGCTGCAATACCACACTGCTCTGAAACATTCATATCAGCGCTTATTGTAACTCGATTTGCAGCAACTGGGTGGACCTCGTCAAGTCGGGGTGTGAGAAGTCCTGGGCTGAGGTTCAGGCGGATTTTTTTGTTTTGAGTGTAGGGGATGTTCGAAGACGAAGGAACTTGAGGTGGAGTTGGAACAGCTGAGGGTGCTCGTTGTGGCAATGGTGGGAAGGTATCAGGTGGGTTGTGCCAGTAGTTCCGGTGGGGGGGGCAGTAGATGATAAAGTGGGGGAAGACGACGAGAGAGATGCTAGGGAGAGCTCACCTCAGCCTGGGAGGAGGCTGAGAGGAGGCATGTCGTAGGGAGACAGGACGTAAAGAGACAGGACGTAGGGAGACAGGACGAAAGGAGACAGGAAGGAAAGAAATGGGAGGGAAGACAAACGAATCGAAGGAGAGGGGAGTGGGGGAGACAGTAGAGAAGGAGACGGGGGGGAGGAGACGATAGTTAAGTCGGTGGGAGTGAGGGAGACGGGATGGAAGGTATCAGGAGGGAAGGCGAGGGGAGCGCAAGTTAGCCAGGAGACGGGAGGGAGAGAGAGAGAGAGAGAGAGAGAGAGAGAGAGAGAGAGAGAGAGAGAGAGAGAGAGAGAGAGAGAGAGAGAGAGAGAGACTGATAACAGGCTGCCAAGTGAAAAGGCTGCATGACAGAATGTGATGGAAGGGATCCATCGGAAGAGCTATTCTGAGGCAGTGACAGAGGGAGTGAGGAAGAGAGCGAGGGTGTTTGTGGGGAACTCAATAGTCAGAAAGTCTTAAACAAGGGAGATGACTTGGTGGTTTGTTTGCCTGTGGCCAAAATAGAGGCGATAACCGAGAGGGTAGAACACACCGTGGGTTCGGACAAGGGTGGATCTGTTTTAGTACACGTAAGGACAAATAACGTAGAGAGGGAGGGTACAACTGCCATAGTTAGGAAGTGCAGGAAGTTGTTCAGAACACTAAAGCAGACGCGCGTTGAGCAGGTAATACTGCCAGGGATTTTTACCAGTAATAGGAAGGAAATTGCCGGGGGATGGCAATTAACATGCTAGTCGAGAAGCAATGTAGGGAAGAGGAAGTTTGATTTGTGGTGATGTTTTGTTGGAAGGGCTGATATGTACATGACGTATGGGCTTCATCTAAGTGGAATGGGGACAGCAGTATTTGCGGATGGACTCACAGCAGCAGTAGACAGTGGCATGGTTAGCATTACGAATATTTTTGGTAGTAAACATTGTTTAAACTAGAAGCGCAGGGGGATTACTTAGAGATGCCTCAAGCAGGACAAGAAGCCACCAGTACAGACAAACCAATAACAAAATGTTCTACAAACAGGTCTGAAGCAGGTTATAAATGAGTGTGTATAAATGCTAGGAGTAGAGGTCCAAATATAAACGAAGAGGATAACACAAAAATACAAAATGCTATAAAGGAAGTTAGTGAAGGGGAATGTATCATAATGGGAGATTTTAACCATGGACACATACAATGGAAATCTCCAGAGAGTACAGGGGGTGAGGACCAACAATTTCTATTTTTAATTCAGGATAACTTCCTTACTCAGCACGTACTAGGACAAACCAGGGGAGATAATGTACTAGATATAGTTTTGTCATCAAAAAAAGAATTAGTGAACAATGTAAAAATACATTAACCATTGGGTAACAGTGACCACAATCAAATGCATTTTGACATCAATATAAAATCAGAAAGTAAAAATAAGAAAACATATTGGAGAAACGTCCACAAAGGTTAACTATAAAGATATGAGAAAATACTTAGCAAAGCTAGATTGGAATAACATGCTGATGAATAAGACCGCAACTGAATGTTGGAATATTCTAAAATATGAAATTGAGAGTATCATCGAACAATTTGTTCCCTTGAAAAAACAAGGAAAACTGTCTAGAAAGAAACACTTGTCAAAAGAACTATTAGACAAATAGTGTTTTAGCAAACTATGTGGAGGGTTTATAGGCGCACTAGAAAGGATGAAGACTATGCAAATTACATAGAGGCACTTAACCTAGCTACAACTGAAATTAGAAAATCTAAAAGAACCTTAGAAAAAAAATTGGCAGGTAATATAAAAATGACAGCAAGAGTTTCTATGCTTATGTAAGGAGTAAACAGAAAGTTCGAGATAAGGTCGGACCACTGGAAAACAACAGTGGAAACATAAGATTTCATGCTGGTTTCAAATGGTAGAGGTCTTGAATGAGTATTTCAGCTCAGTTTTTACCACAGAAGATACAAGCTAAATGATAGCAAAGAAAATTAAGAAGATGAAAGATAATAAATCACATGGAGTTGATGGGATACCACCAAAACTGCTTAAGGAAATTGTTGAGCAAATTAGTACACCACTTGCAAAATGGTTTAACTTGTCACTAGAAGAAGGAATAGTTCCTTCAGAAAGGAAAGACGCAAACATTACGCCGCTATTTAAGAAGGGATCGAGGAACTAGCCAGAAAATTACAGACCAGTGAGTTTAACATCCGTTGTATGTAAATTACTCGAAACATTAATTAGAGACCACATGGTGGAATTCCTTGTAAAACATAAATTAACAAATACATCTCAACACGGGTTCCTAAAGGCAAGGTCATGTATAACCAATATCTTATGGTTTTTGGAAGAAAATACACAGTGTGTAGATGACGGGTCACCAGTGGAAGTTGTCTACTTAGATTTTCAAAAAGCTTTCGATAAAGTGCCACATCAAATATTTTTACTTAAACTAACAGCCCATGGTATATGTAATGATTTAATCAACTGGGTAGAAGAGTGGCTTACGCACAGAAGACAAAGAGTAATAGTAGATGATGAGATTTCAAACTGGAAATCTGTTCTGAGTTGGGGTTCCACAGGGATCAGTATTAGGCCCTATACTGTTTTTAATATATATATATATATATATATATATATATATATATATATATATATATATATATATATATATATATATATATATATATATATTAAAAACAGTATAGGGCCTAATACAAATCATGTATATATATATATATATAATATTATATATATATATATATATACATGATTTGGAGTATTCAGAAAGGTTACTAATGTTACAGATATATATATATATATATATATATATATATATATATATATATATATATATATATATATATATATATACACATGATTTGGAGTATTCAGAAAGTTTACTAATGTTACAATGTTACAAAGTTTACAGGATGATTTAGATCAACTAGTTACATGGTAAAAAAAAATGGCAAATGTTATTCCATTTTATGAAGTGTAACTGCACACACATACGACATGGATACATGGACGAAGAATATAAAATGGGGGATGCTGTACTAGGTAGAACTGCACAAGAAAAGGAATTAGGAGTAACATGTAGTGCTGACATGAAAGTTTCAGTGCAATGTCGGATTGCTGCTTCGAAAGGAAATCAAGTTCTAGGGCTATTATCAGAAATATCACGTATAAGGAGAAACAGCTAATTGTACCCTCGTACAAAGCAATAGTTAGACCACAGTTGCAATATTGTATTCAAGCATGGAGGCCATATCGTAAAAAGGATATAGACAAACTAAAAAGAATACAACGAAGAGCAACTAAAATGATTCCAGAACTGAGAGACCTTAGTTACGAAAGTCGCTTATTACAATGTGGTTTGACAACACTAGAGACCAGGAGACTAAGAGGAGACCAAATAGAAGTGTTTAAAATAGTGAACGGTTATGAGGATGTTGATAGGAATATATTCTTCAAACTTAAAGAAGGCAGTAGAACCAGAGGACACAAAGCAGCATTAGTTAAGCAGCAGTGTAGGTTGGACATGAGAAAGTATTCTTTCTCACAGAGGGTGATAAATGAATGGAACAAACTGCCAAATGATTGTGTTAATGCTAGTAGTGTGAATATGTTTAAAAATAGAATTGACAGATATGTGATAAGGGCGGGCTACACATAGATGAGAAAATTGTTGGACTCTCGATAAGCTAATGGCTTCCTTGTCCACTTGCCATCTGGAACTTGTTGTTCGAGATGGCAATCTTGTTAAATCTTGTTAAATCTACTCCACAGCCATACCCCACAGCCATGCTCCACGGCCATAACCCACAGCCATGCTCCACGGCCATACTCCACGGCCATACCCCACAGCCATGCTCCACGGCCATGCTCCAGAGCCATACCCCACAGCCATGCTCCACGGCCATACTCCACAGCCATACCCCACAGCCATTCTCCACGGCCATGCTCCACAGCCGTACCCCACAGCCATGCTCCACGGCCATGTTCCACAGCCATACCCCACATCCATGCTCCACGGCCATGCTCCACAGCCATGCTCCACGGCCATACTCCACAGCCATACCCCACAGCCATGCTCCACGGCCATGCTCCACAGCCATACCCCACAGCCATGCTCCACGGCCATTTTCCACAGCCATACCCCACAGCCATGCTCCACGGTCATGCTCCACAACCATACCCCACAGCCATGCTCCAGGGCCATGCTCCACAACCATACCCCACAGTCATGCTCCACAACCATAGCCCACAGTCATGCTCCACAACCATATCCACAGCCATGCTCCACGGCCATGCTCCACACTAGCCGAAACATCGATACCGACAAACATCTCACACAAAATAATAAGACAATGACGCCACAAACAAGGACCAGTAGAATACATTGTCAATTAAGGCAGATGTAAGCCACACATATATATATGACTTTCATATATATGCTATGTTCTAAACGTGTCCTAACTAATGCTTCATACATTATGTGTAATTAGCTAATTATTCTGATCTGCTTTATTCATCCTACACAACTCGATAATCGGGTTCCCTTTTTGAACTTTGAAACTTGATACAGCTGCAGCTGTTATTCATAAGTAGTGTCATTAATGTGTGATACCAGCTTAACATCTTATATTCTCATCTATGTGTATGAGTATTTACTTTCATATCAACATATCTATTCAGCGTAACAGGCAGATGTATGACACGGAGGATCAACAAAAAGACTGAGAACAGACACAGAGGTTATGAGGGTGAAAGTGAAACAGACACAGAGGTTATGAGGGTGAAGGTGAAACAGATTAATCATCCGAGTACGTTGGGCGCAGCGAGCGACCAACAAGGAAAACTCCGAACGCACCAACATCAAAAACATCGTCGATGAGATGATGCAGAGAACGTGGAGATGGCTTGGTCATGTTCTCCGCCTTGACAGCAGCAGTCTTCCACATGACGATTTGACATGTGCACCACCTGGAAAACGGAGATGTGACAGACCATGTGGCACTGAGAGAAGAACTATGGAAGAAGAAATGTAGCTTGCATGGAAGATCTGGATTGAACTCAGCTGCCTCGCCCAAGACGGTGTTGGCAGGAAGAGGTTTGTTGGCGCCTTATGCTGCAACGGGAACGAAGGTGATTGAGTGGGTGATTGATGACTGGGCTGCAGACAGTTCAATTTGTTCTTGTTTCTCTCAAATACCTACCCAGTTGTGGTATTTCAACCCAGCTAACTTGTGACCGACCGATGCCATATCATCTCTTACACTCTCATGCTGCACTACCGTTACATAGACTCTCGCGTGATATTCAACTCGGCTTCCCATCATGCACTGCGATGTCTCATTAAACACAGCGATATTTAATTTCCATCAGACACTGCGATGTTTCATTCCCGTCAGACACTGCGATGTCTCATTCCTATCAGACACTGCGATGTCTCATTCCCATTAGACACTGTGATGCTTCATTCCAATGAGACACTATGGTGTTTAATTCGACTTCATTCCAATGAGGAACTAAGATGTTTCACACACTTAAGCTACTGCGGTGTTTCATTCCCATCAGACACTGCGATATTTCTCGCAATCGACATGGTAGGTAGACATTATTTGTAGCATCAGAGGGAGTACCTTTCTGCAAGTGCACATATATTCTAGTTTTCCTTCTTACTAAACTTGGTAAATTATTTGGGAAGCCTGTCACTGGATGACATGTATTTGACCGCTTCAACATCAAGATTTGCGATAAACGTCGATGGTGAATTGGCTGATCTTCCACCCCTAATGAACACTCGACCTGTATGGAAATGGCTCGTCAATGCTGCTACCATGGCAGGCCAATGACGATGGCGATGACTGGAGAATGTGACACAAGAATGGACGATTATTATATTGGTTTACACGTGTGCATTTCTGTACTAGTCTCAAATTCAGGATAACCCGTGAAACGAAATCATACGTAAGATTGTCGACGGAAGTACAACACGTAATTCGCACGAAGTACAGATTATTAACATGCGTTCACTGCGACCAGATACATAATCCGTGTATTAGTTGTGCGTTATAGTGAGGGGTAACAACTAGAAAGCAAGCAATCAGACACGACTTCGGTAGGTTATTTCATTAACAGAATAGCGTGTTCGCTCGGGGTTCTGGTATTCGCCCTGAGAAATCACTCAGAACGTTCTTAGAGTCCAACCAGCGCTAAATGACTGCTAATCCGTTCACCTAGTTGTACTATCTGGAAGAATGGCAATGCTGGTATTGCGCAAGTATTAATGATTATTATAATTGCCGAGCATTAAGGAGTACCAAGGCCGGATACTCTTGATTCCACGTGTGAGCCTTTTGAAACCACAAATTAATGCAATCAAAGCTGCCTAACCAGCACCCATTGTTTCATCTCTCTCAGATCCAACTCTAGCATGGCAGACACACATGCACACACACATCCATCCTGTATATATATATATATATATATATATATATATATATATATATATATATATATATATATATATATATATATATATATATATATATATATATATATATATATGTACTGATCCCTGTGGTACCCCACTCAAAACAGATTTCCAGTTTGAAATCTCACCATCTACTATTACTCTATGTCTTCTGTGTGTAATCCACTTTTCTATCCAGTTGGTTACATCATTACCTATACCATGGGCTTTTAGTTTAAGTAACAATCTATAATGTGGTACTTTATAGAAAGCTTTCTTAAAATCTAAATAGACAACATCCACTGGTGATCCGTCATCTACCCACGTTGTAATTTCTTCCAAAAATCATAAGATATTGGTTAGACGTGACCTTGCTTTTAGGAACCCATGTTGAGATGTATTTGTTAATTTATGTTTTACAAGGAATTCCACCATGTGGTCTCTAATTAATATTTCGAGTAATTTACATACAACGGATGTTAAACTCACTGGTCTGTAATTTTCTGGCTAGTTCCTCGATCCCTTCTTAAATAGCGGCGTAATGTTTGCTTCTTTCCTTTCTGAAGGAACTATTCCTTCTTCTAGTGACAAGTTAAACCATTTTGCAAGTGGTGTACTAATTTGCTCAACAATTTCCTTAAGCAGTTTTGGTGGTATCCCATCAACTCCAGGTGATTTATTATCTTTTATCTTATTAATGTTCTTTTCTATAATTTCAGGAGTTACAAATAACTGCCCCAAATGTTCTGTTTATTGCCCTCAAATTTAGTAAATGGAACTGGAAGTGAGCTGATATCTTCTGTGGTAAAAACTGAGCTGAAATACTCATTCAGGACCTCTGCCATTTGAAACCCGACTTAAATTATGTTCCCCCTGTTGTTTTCCAGTGGTCCTACTTTGAAACCCCTCTGAAATTATGTTTCCACTGTTGTTTTCGAGTGGTCCGACCTTATCTCGAACTTTCTGTTTACTCCTTACATAAGCATAGAAACTCTTGCAGTAATTTTTCATATTATCTGCCAATTTTTTTTCAAATGTTCTTTTAGATTTTCTAATTTCAGTTGTAGCTAGGTTAAGTGCCTCTTTGTAGTTTGTGTAGTCTTCTAGTTAGAGGCATCCGTCAGAAGAAGTTAATTCTTAAAATATTTGTCTTTTAATGTATAACCCAGTGTATAACAACACATAGCTATTGAGATAATATAACATGTGAGAGCGACATATTTAAATGTGTTAGAACTGCTGCCTCCTAGCGGCCAATTAACAAATTATAGAGAAACTATTAGTTGTTGGGCGAGTAAGCAATATCTGCAAGTTTGTCCGCACAATGGCCCACTGCCCAAAGGTGGCGCCACACAGCGTTTCACCACTGACATATCTTAATTATCACTTCAAAAATGTTCCAATGTAAACGGCCGGTTGGCTTGGTAAAACGATAGTTGTTTACGACTTGTTACGTCATTGCATCTGCGCAATTGAGCATACATAACATAGTTTCAAACAAAAAACGAACGTTATTGTGTTTCTAGACACATTTTCAGTGCAAACACTGTCCACAATTGTATGCAATTGAAATTGAGGTATTTAACAAATAGGAATAGGAGTTTACCAAATAAAATAAAGAATCTGCACTACAAGCGTAAGTTGTACTAGCGGTGAAATAGTGAGTGGCGCCACTGGAGTTTGGCACAATGGTTGGACGAATAGCCACTGCGATTTTGTTACAGAAGGAAACGTTCCGTGCATTGCGCACCAATACACAAGAGCAATATTTCGCTGGTTACCAGAGGCGGATGTGGAACAATCAATCAAGCAATCAATGTGAGTTTATTTGGTTACTCATTTACAATGTTGTTACAGGTATGGTCATAAATAATTTGATTTAGTAACTCAGGAGATTCTCTGGAAACCCCAAGGGGCTTATTGCGAGAACCACCCATGATTACGTATAGTAATCTTGTCATGGAATGATGCTGCAAGTTGGCAATTATGTTAATAATAATAGATATGAAGCAAATAACAAATTACAACTTGGCGTCTTAATCCAACAATGTAGTACAATCTAACGACTTGTTAATTGAACAATATAGTGAATATTCGTTAGTATATGCAAAAAAATATGTTAATAATAGTAAATGTGACGCATATAGAAAATTACAAGTGGCTGTAATCCATCAGTCTAGCACAATATAACAATGTGAGGCCAAAAAATTGTTGAACAATATAGTGGTGACTCGTTAGAATAAAAATAATAATAAAAAAAACAACTGGTAGTACGGCTACTTTGTGGTGCTAAGAGGTTGGACGTAACGTTTTGGATAATGTCAGATGTCCGCATTCGTAAAGTATCTCGTATACTCGGGTTACGAGCTGCAATTAATACATTTAAGGCCATAAATTATAATGCCTTAAATATAATAATTGCAGTTCGTGACCCCACTATAAGTGGTACTTTACGAATGGTGACATCTTAAATTAGCCTAAACGTTAGGTCCAACCTCTTAGCACGACAACGTAAATGTACCACCTTTTCAGTAACAATGCTAAGATTTGAACATCAGTAGCATAGGTATTGTCCCAGACATCAACACAATACATAATATTAAGGCAAAACGAGAGAATAGTAAACATATTCATGCGAAGTCTGTCAAACAAGAAACTAGCTCTCAAACATCATCAAAGGTGGCTCAACGAACCACAATATGTAATTATAATTTGATCGCTATATGTTTACAAACATCGTCCTTGCTGTTCAGCAAGGGCAGCCTAATATACGAACCATAGCGGACGGGTGGACGGGGTAAGCATAACTGGAAGTAATAGATAATTGAAATATTGCTCTACCGTTTCGGCCTTGGTCCTCCTATTACTCTGCCCCCGTTCAACATGCACTACGTAAACATGTGTTTCGACTCGAATAATTGAACTTTAAACAGCAACTGTTTTTCATTAAAACACATTTGATCCGTCAGAATAGAATAGTCATATTTATACTGCATAACATGAGTTTACAATATAAACAATCGGACTGTGTATCTCTAACGGAGGAAGTCAATCACTATGCATGACTAGCATCAAAGTTATCCCGTTCCAAGTGTTGGCTGCACGCATTGCATCATATTCCACTCGCTGATAGAGATGCACAGAGCGCCCGGTCAGCGGCTGTACTCGTCTGAATCCGCCTCTGGTCACGAGCGAAATATTCCTCTGGTGTATTGGTGCGTAATGCACGAAACGTTTCCATCAGTAGCAAAATCGATATATATATATATATATATATATATATATATAGCGAGTGTTTATAAAAATTACTAAACAAATTATTAAAGTGTTACTAAGAATAATAAATAAGCTAATAAATAATTAAAAAGTATTTTCCGCCGATTCCTGTGCTACACTCTCAAGTCGTAAGTTCCCGCTCCAACTCTCGCCACTGTCCAAGGTCGTAGAGCATCGACATCGGCGGAGCAACGTAGTTTACGCTTCAACTTTCGCCACTGTCCAAGGTCGTAGAGCATCGACATCGGCGGAGCAACGTAGTTTACGCTCCAACTCTCGCCACTGTCCAAGGTCGTAGAGCATCGACATCGGCGGAGCAACGTAGTTTACGCTCCAACTCTCGTCACTGCCCAAGGTCGTATAGCATCGACATCGGCGGAGCAACGTAGTTTACGCTCCAACTCTCGCCACTGTCCAAGGTCGTAGAGCATCGACATCGGCGGAGCAACGTAGTTTACGCTCCAACTCTCGCCACTGTCCAAGGTCGTAGAGCATCGACATTGGCGGAGCAACGTAGTTTACCCTCCAACTTTCGCCACTGTCCAAGGTCGTAGAGCATCGACATCGGCGGAGCAACGTAGTTTACGCTCCAACTCTCGCCACTGTCCAAGGTCGTAGAGCATCGACATCGGCGGAGCAACGTAGTTTACGCTCCAACTCTCGCCACTGTCCAAGGTCGTAGAGCATCGACATCGGCGGAGCAACGTAGTTTACGACCGATGTATCGCAGATCCGCGCTCAATTCCGTCGGCAGTGTCGCCGTGGTCGACCCCTAAATGACGTGATGCCTGAGTCCACGAAATAGTTATCGATCGGGCGGGAGCATCGGGTGGCAAAACTCCATCGAACAGTCAATAGGGCTTCACTGATGAGACGGCATCGGCAACGGTAGTATAGTGCCTCGTTCGATATACGGTGTGGCCAATGGATGCCGACGATCTGGCGTAGTGGTACGTGTCCAGACGTTCTAGCTCTGATTTCGTCAGACCCCCATGTTCCCTTGTATGTCAACACGGGCACGATGAACGACGCGTATAACCGTAACCGCAGATGTAGACAAATCGACGTTGGCCAGCCGCTGACGTCTTCGGCTTCACCGAGGAGCGTCCCTAGCTTGCGTGTCAATCTCCATTCTTCCACGGTGCGGTCCGCGTGCCGGCGAACACTTGTGGGTTCGCTTTTCGTCGCGTTGATCGTCGCCAACCACTCCGCCAAGCACGCTGGGGCGTTGCGCTCGATCTCGTCTAGGAACGGACCTGACGAGGTAATAAAATCAGGCTGGTGTCGGTTGGCGTGATATACATTACTGTGTCTTATATCACAATATATATTTATGTCTTTTGTCAGGTAGGAGATAATTCAGTTGGTGTGTCATACGTTTATCTTGCTAAAATATCGTTCACAAAGTCGCAGACAGACCCGTCTTTCTTTCAAAGTCTATAAATCTTGATAATTGAGTATATCTGCAGACAGTTCATGGCACATGACCAATTGGCTTGCAAACAATAAAAACAATTTTTTCGTAAAACAATGACATATATTCTTAGCTGCACATTAATGAACGTTCTGGAAAGATATGACATCATAGTCGCACACTTAATGTTTCGTGAACGTCGGCAACTTTGGAAACCATCTTGCATTTTTAATGTTTTAAAATCAATCACTACTAACTGTATAGCTCAGCGTTATTAACACACACGTGCGCCATATGTCGAAGTTGTTAGTTATCTGATTCAAGGCTCGTGTTTCCCACCAAGGATTTAAACAGCTTGGTCGGGTTTTCGTGCTACCAACGAATTCCTGATATTTCTGCAGTGTATTTGCGTAAGATATGAATGTAATAAAACAGTTGTTTCGAATGTATTTTTGGGGATAATAACTTGCGATTAACGAACCACATTGCCGCTTTTCCGCAGAGACCAAAGGGGGCAAGCTTTGTCACCTATTAGTTTAACATACTACCTTGTAGTGGCGAGACAGGTTACACACGAAACCCAAAGGGGGCGGGTTGTTGATGACGAGGAATTTAATTATGGTGACGTTGTTCCATCTCACCGCTGCGGGAAATCATGTATCGCAATCATTTCGACTTCGGGGATGTCGACATGAAGTTTGTCCCGAGCAAACGCAGTGAAGTTTTGCTTTATGGTGGCGGTCTCGCCCGTCGACGGTGCAGAGCCAGAGGTTCGTGTCTCAGGTAGGAAAGCAGCGCAGTACGCAAACGAATGCAGATTACAATTACATTATTGTTCTTCCAATGTTGTTCGAGGTTGGATATTTAAGGCTTTGCTATGGAGATACCGTGATTGTCGCTGTGTCGGTTGGAGAAGGCTGACAAGGATAAATGACCGTTGATGGGTTTGTAGAATATGGTTAGACATATGTTTGTTTCTCTTTGTGGTTAGTTGTTCCCAATGTAAATTCTTTTTAATTTTTGACACACACACCGTTTCTCTGGAAGTGTAATCAGGATAACAAAAACGTGCCACCCTTGAGGACTTGGCAGTATGATTCCCATACAATGAAGAGTATTCCACAAGCTTACGAGTAAGGGATGAGGAGGCAGTTGTTTTGATGTTTCGAAGGCATGAGTTCAGATTTCGTCTAACGAATGCGAGAGTACAGTTTGCTGAGCCTGAGGGTGTGATTTGATGGACGTGTTTTTTTATTTCTACAAAGCGCACTAATTATCATACCACGTCCCACAATTGGTGCCTCAAAATGGTGATCATTTTCCACATTGAAAAATATATTGATGTAACAACGTAATGAAACAGCTCCGTATTGTGGCATTGATAATAGTTTTACACAAAGTTGTGAATTTACAATATATCGGACTGTATTGCCGCGCCGCGACCGGTAACACATTAAAACAGTAGTTGTTCCGTAACAGTTCACCATGCGGCGATGCGTGACGCAACGGGGACCAACATTAAGAATTTAGTACGCTGGCCTTGACTCCTCTCCCTTTTGTACGGATAGGGAAATGTCAACAATTGTGAATGGCCCCTTGATCCAATATATATTGTATATATATATATATATATATATATATATATATGCATCATTTATCATCTGCTTTGGGGGTTTGACTCTGTGTAGGTGAGTATGTGAGTCGTGGTAGATTGCATCAACGTCAGCAACTTTTATGGTTTCTTCACTTGAACGAACGTTGCTCTTTATCCATGGCTCCTGTCTCTCTTCCGTCTATTTTAAAGTATGTTTCCGTCTATTTTAAAGTATGCTTCCGTCTATTTTAAAGTATGCTTCCGTCTATTTTAAAGTATGTTTCCGTCTATTTTAAAGTATGCTTCAGTCTATTTTAAAGTATGCTTCCGTCTATTTTAAAGTATGCTTCCGTCTATTTTAAAGTATGTTTCCGTCTATTTTAAAGTATGCTTCCGTCTATTTCAAAGTATGCTTCCGTCTATTTTAAAGTATTCTTCCGTCTATTTTAAAGTATATATCCGTCTATTTTAATGTATGCTTCCGTTTATTTCAAAGTATGCTTCCGTCTATTTTAAAGTATGCTTCCGTCTATTTTAAAGTATGCTTCCGTCTATTTTAAAGTATGCTTCCGTCTATTTTAAAATATGCAGAGGTCACCGAAATTTAACTTGAACTCAATATAACAATATCTTGCTAATTACAAAAATCATAATTTTCAGCCATTGCTATCCAACTGTTGAGTGATAGCATTTTCCATTACAGACACCAAAGGATGAATGAATTAATATTTATTTCAACAATGAACAAACTAATTTGCAATTTTACCATAACGATAGTCCTTAACTTTTTTCGCCATAAATATATAAGTATTAACTAACTATTGGAGAGTTTAACTATATATAATTTTAAAAGATAATCATTCTAACAACAACAAAGTATGAGCTATCTAGGGAATTCCAGATGTTAACTCCTTTAAATGTTAACACTTACTTTTCATATTAGAACGTGCATAATTTTGTAAAAATGTTGCGATTTTGTCGGGTTGCATCAATAGATGCACACAGGATGAAACAGTGTCGTACATTCATTGGCCATAAATAATTATGCCTTAAATATAATAATTGCTGTTCGTAAGCCCACTATATGTGGTACTTTACGAAATTAGCCAAAACGTTACGTCCAACCTCTTAACACCACAAAGTAACCGTACTACTTTTTCAGTAACAAGACTAAGCATTGGACATTAGTAGCGTAAGTATTGTACCATGCATCAACACAATACATAATATTGAGGCAAACGGAGAGAATAGTATAACATATTCATGCGAAGTCTGTCAAACAAGAAACTGGCTCGCAAACATCTTCAAACATCATCAAAGGTGGCTCAACGAACCACAATCTGTAATTATAGTTTGATCGCTTTAATTTTACAAATATCTTCAGCAAGGACAGCCTAATGTACAAACCAGAGCGGACGGGTGGACCGGGTAAGCACAATTGGAAGTAATAGATAACTGAAATATAGCCCAACCAGTTCGCCCTTGCTCCTCCCTTTACGCTGCCCCCGTTTAGCACGCACTACGTAAACATGTGTTTCGACTCGAATAGTTGAGCTTTAACAAACAACTGTGGTTCATTAGAATAGTCATAGTTTATACAGTATAGCATGAGTTTACAATAAAAACAATCGCACTGCGTATCTTTAAAGGAGGAATTCAATCACTACGCATAACATTACTAGCATCAAAGTAATTCCATTGTTGGCTGCATCAGATTCCACTCGCTGATAAAGATGCACAGGGCGCCCGTTCAGCGGCTGTACTCCTCTGAAGTTGTTCCACATCCGTCTCTGGTGACCAGCGAAATATTGCTCTGGTGTATTGGTGCGCAATGCACGGAACGTTGCCATCTGTAACACAATCGCAGTGGCTATTCGTCCAACCATTGTGCCAAACTGCAGTGGCGCCACTCACTATTTCACCACTAGTACAACTTACGTTTGTAGTGCAGATTCTTTATTTTTTTTGGTACTCCTATTTTTCTAAATCTCTCAATTTCAATTGCATACAATTGTTTATAATGTTTGCACTGAAAATGTGTCTAGAAACACAATAACGTTCGTTTTTTGTTTGAAACTATGTTATGTATGCTCAATTGCACAGTTGCAATGACGTAACAAGTCGTAAACAACAATCGTGTTACCAAGCCAACCGGCCGTTTACATTGGAACATTTTTGAAGTGATAATTAAGTTATGTCAGTAGTGAAACGCTGTGTGGCGCCACCGTTGGGGAGAGGGGCCATTGTGCG
Organism: Lamellibrachia columna; assembly: GCA_963662155.1. Lineage (NCBI taxonomy): Eukaryota > Metazoa > Annelida > Polychaeta > Sabellida > Siboglinidae > Lamellibrachia > Lamellibrachia columna. The sequence goes on from OY759268.1 coordinate 22,601,559, forward strand.
GACAAACTTGCAGATATTGCTTACTCGCCCAACAACTAAGTTTCTCTATAATTTGTTAATTGGTCGCTAGGAGGCAGCAGCTTTAACACATTAACATTTCTCGCTCTCACATTTTAACATGTTTCACCATCTATTAAATGTCCCTTTGTGTTAGTAACTTCTTTAAATTTGATGTACTATATGTTACCAGCTGATTTTTTACTATTGCAGTAATGTAATTATCTTCAACTTGATTATGTGACCTTTTCCAGATCATACTTTAAGTACTGTACAAATGTACTCTCCGCAAGTAACTTCTCTACTTGCTTCTTTTGCACATGCACAGTTGATGAAGTAAAGGAAATACTAATCTCCTCCCCAAATAAGTCTTATGCTGAAAGCATGTCTCGATACATTACTTTACCCAATGAAAAATATCGTAAATGCATCACTTTGCTCTGGTTTGTTTCTATCAAACGCAAGTCAACCTACTTCTTAGGAAGTCAACTTTGTCTGAAGAAAACAAACAGTTATATGCCTGTTTCTAATATATGCTTTATTTCGAATGTACTGGGAAAAGTTGTAGCAAGCAGTCTAAGGTCTCACATTTAGTCAAACGGTATGTCTAATGTATGACAATCAGCTTACAAACAGTTTCACTCTGCAGAGACTTTTTCAGTTACTGCACCGACTCTGTAGAAGTCACTCCCTTTTAGTGTCAAGTCTGTAGGAAATATAACAACATTTCGCCGTAAACTAAAAACCCACCTGTTTTAACTTGCTTATCCTCCATAGCTCCCTCGATTATGAACTGCTTAACCCCTTTTGTTTTGGTGCGTTGCCGAGCTTGGGTCTCCCGAGGATTTTAGCGCAATATAAGTTTTTTTTATATATATTATTATTATATTATTATATGCGGTATAATAATCACACATGCACGCATACCCACCCACCCACCCACCCACCCACCCACCCACCCACCCACCCACCCACCCACCTACCCACCCACCCACCCACCCACCCACATTTGGCCATTTATCGCTATGTATTTCTTACTTTTCTTCTATTTCATTTACCTGTAAGACCAGTGCACACAAACAAAACAGAGTTACATTGATCGACCGTCAACTTTCAGTGATTTCAACAGTACTCTAACTCAAAATGAACCTGTGACAAAAGTTTCGTCTGCCTTACGAATCCCAAATATAGGACTGCTTATAAGAACAAAAGCATTGGCACAGATAAGGAATATTATATCTTGTTTAACCTTTGATATGCATAATACCTCGACACTAGAGAAACTGGAATTAAAAAGAACGATTTCCAACTCGAACTGAAAAACAGGTTCACTGCTCTATAAGAGCTGGATGATATCGACACTCTAAATAAAAACATGACAGAAATGATCCAACAGACGGCGACAAGCATAGCCAAACAAAACACCAAACGGGACAAGTCTAGATTATCAACTCCAACAAGAGCACTAATGAAAAACGTAGAGAAATGGTAAAGAACACCGCTAGGGACTGCATAGAGTACACAGAGATATGCAAGACCCTCAAAAAGAAAGCGAAAGAAGACATCAGAAAATACAACCTAGACACCATACGAAAAACAATAGAGACATCAAAGAGCTTGAACAAGGTCAGAAGAACACATATCCTAGGCCAAAATTGACTGATAACACTCTTAGACAACCAGGGCAGAGAATTCCAAGACCAGGATAAGATCTTAGAACGAATAGAAGAATCAGTAACAACATGGGAAGTAGAAACCGCGCTAAAGAAGATGAAAAACGGGAAGGCAACAGGAAATGACCAAGTCAACATCGAAACTTTGAAGGCAGGAGAGGATACCATCGCCAAAGCCTTAGTCAAGCTGTATACAAAATGCATATCAATAATGCAAATATGGTGATAATCTTCAAAAAAGGCAACTAAAAAGACAAAGAACTATAGGCCAATATGCTTGCTATCGAACATCTACAAGCTATTCACGAAGATTCTAAGAGCCAGACTGGAGAAAATACTAGACGAGAATCAACCCAGAGAACAGGCAGGATTCAGAAGCGGGTACCCAACGACATATCACATCCATGTCATAAATCAACTGAAGGAGTGCCGCTAATTCAACATACCATTCTGTATAGCATTCATTGACTATGAGTAGGCCTTCGACTCTGTACAAACCCAGGCAATACTGTCTTCACTCCAAGACCAAGGGATAGAAGATGCATACATACAACTCATGAAAGACATATACACAGAACGCTCTGTGACAGTTTATCTTCACAAAGAGATCGAGAAAAACATCAAAAGAGGAGTGCGATAGGGGGATACCATCTCACCTAAACTATTCACATCAACACTCGAAAGTATCTTCAGAAGATTGAACTGGGAGAACAAAGGCCTGAAAATAGACGGAAAGTATCTTAACCATCTCCGTTTCGCAGACGATATCTTCCTGTGCACCGAAACACCACAAGAACTAGAAATTATTCTACAAGAACTATGCGAAGAAACTAACCTAAGCGGCTTGAGGATGAACATCTCAAAAACAAAAGTAATGGTGGAAGACAACACCCAAATATACGTTAATAACATTCAGATAGAGAATGTGGAGAGTTACATATACCTCGGCCAACGCTTCAGCCATAGGGACAAGAACCAAGACAAGGAAATTCTACGACGAATTACAGCCGGTAGGACAGCATATGCAAAACATCGCGACATCTTCAAAAGTAACTTTGCCATCTGCCTAAAAAGAAAGGTTTACAACTCGTGTGTACTGCCAGCCATGACATACGGTGCTGAAACATGGTCATTCACAAAACAAGCTCAGAAAAAACTAGCGGCCGCGCAGACGAAAATGGAGAGGAGTATGCTTAACATAACATACCATGACAGAAAGACAAACACCTGGGTGAGAGCAAAGACAGGAGTCACAGACGTGATAAAAACAACCAGAAGAATGAAGTTGTCTTGGGCAGGACACATCAGCCGACTCAAAGATGACAGATGGACAAAGCGCATTACCACATGGAGACCATACGGAAGGAAGAGATTACGAGGAAGACCAGCAAAACGACGGAGAGACGACTTGGATGAGTATTGGAATGAAACCACCTGGCAGAGAACAGCACAAGATAGGCAAACTTGGAAACAACATGCTGAGGCCTTCGCCCAATACGGCAGATATATAGATAGATGCATAATACCAGTATACACTGAGTTTGCTAAGAGGAATGTATTACTAATAAAAACAACTGCAGCCACGTTAGGACTGAATGTGAACAAAGGCAAAACCAAGATCAACAGGCCAGTTATACAACAAGGAGAAGTCCTAGCTGAAGTTCAGTCTTTCACGTATCTAGGAAGCATCGTAGACACAAACGGTGGAACATATAGTGACATAAGGGCTAGGATTGGGAAAGCATGGGCAGCCTTCATCGTTCTTAATAATATATGAAAGTTCAGAGAAATGTCAATACCAACCATGGATCAGAGACATGGCGTACCACAAAAGCCATGCTACAAAAGATACAAACTTATGTAAATGCACGTCTAAGAAGAATTCTATGGATATGGTGGCCACAATCCATAATGGCCAAAACAAAAAGGGGAAGGTAAGAAACACCTGGCACAGAGATAGCCTATGCTCCGCCGGGGAGTGAAAATGCTTAAATCAAGATGGTGGGGGCATTATACTGACAATGAATTCGATCTGCCACATACGTTGTGTATATTAATTATTGACCCTACCCATACACGTTTTAGCACGACAATGCCAATGGCAACAGCGGTGCTAACAAAACCGTGCTCAGAGTTGAGCACGAAATGCTGAAATGCTGAGCAGGCCTTGACATTAAGCTTTTGTAGCCAGTGGCCCAACGGGCCAGTAGATTCGAGAAGTTACTGGCCCCCCACAAGACGTATTGACCCGGGTATTGGCTCGGATATAAAACATAGAATACATAGGGCCAATATGTAAATTTAGCTAATTCTTCTGGAAACAAGACAGCCTTGTGTTCATTGAAAACTACTGATCATTTAGGGCAGGAATGACACGCCGGTATTCCTGTATTTCGCGAAACATACACATTACACAATATCGTCACTTATCATTGTGGAAATGCAACACCTACACCAGTTGCGGTACGGAAATGTGTTACATAAACGCGGTCGAAAAAATGAATTGCAACATCACTGCAAAACAGTAGAGTGTCAATGTAAACGATTTCTGCCTGTGTATCAGTAATAAGCGAAATGATAATATAATAACAAATATAGTGTTTCCCGGAATCGTTATAAAATGTATTCGTTTGCATGGCCAATGCAAAGTTTGGACCAAGTGTTGACGTCTTCTGTTGTGTTCGCGTAGGCACCGACTGGCTCCCATTCGCCAATTAATGTTCATGTAACCTGCACGTGTGCTTCCGTGAGTGGAGCCAATGGTGTATTTATTGGAATGATCATTGTTTATTTAAAACATTAAAATCTTCGCCGTAAATTAAGTTCTTTTAGTTTCCGTTCAGTTATTTGATTGACCCAGATTTTTCTCGATGACGAACAGCAGTGACGCGTAGCGAGACGCTGCGAACTAGTTGTGGTTGTCTGGAGGCGTTTAGCCAGTCAGCAAATCATACTAATGAACTACAATGTTATGTTAATGAATTAAAATAATCTCAGCAATTTTTTTTATTTTGGGTGGTTTAAGTGAAACAGTTAAACTATGCGCGAGAACAGCTACGGAAATCGTGTGGCACCACTGTACTGTAGACAGCGTGGTCGTGAAGTAAGCGAAACCGAACAGAGGGAAATTGACATTTGCTCTGTCACTTCTGATCTGCAGGGCCATGGGCACTGCTTATTAACTAGTTACGTCGAAATTGCGGCGTGGAACTCTTGTCACGTTATCGTTAAAGAAGAAGTCGAACGGAACATAGAAGCAGACATTATTCGAAACGGCGGTGGTCCGCCGAGCCAGCAAAATACAAAAACAATATTCAGGCCTGTCGGCTTTATGCAACACATAAACGACTTACAAACATCCTGCGGACATGTGAAACATGTCGACGACTGCACCATATGGGAAAAGTGTTCACCTGCGGCCACAATAGCTCACTACAAACAGCAGCAACCGAAGTCGCGCAGTGGACGGCGACCAACAAAATGGCACTCAATTACAATAAGACGATGGAACTACGCATCTGTTTCAAGAGATCACCGTTAGACATCCCGCCGCTAACCACCAACGACAGATCCATCGAACAAGTGAAGTCAACACGACTACTAGGTGTCACACAGCTGACTTAAAGTAGCAATCCCACATTGACGAAATAACCGCCAAAGCATCGCAACGACTATACTTCATAATACTGCTCAACCGATTTGGAGTTGAATCCCACCACCTCGTTAACATCTACACATCGCTGGTCCGATCAATGGTTGAATACGCTTGCCAGGTGTGGCACATGAGTTTAACTAAACAGCAAACGAAGCAGCTAAAATCCATACAAAGACGAGCAAAGCGCATAAACTTCCTAAATATTTCTTACGCCGAAACCATCGTCACAGCGGGAATCCCAACACTGGTAGACTGGAGGGAAATACTATGCAGAGCTCTATCCGCGAACATGTAAAAACATAATCACAAGTTGCATCATATTCTGCCTCCAATCAGGGAACCCACACATTCAACCTGAAGTAACTGCAAGTACACTGTGCCTCGATGCAGAACTTAAAGATTTAAGAACTATTTTATACCATATGGACTTTACCACTGGCAGTAGACCTGATCATGACTTTATTTTATTCAATAATCTTCTACTTTTACTTGTAATTAATACAAAACCTAATTTTAGCTTCTTTACTTGTGTGCACGCAATTCAATTCAATGCCCTACATTTAATACAAATTATATTATATTTATTTACGTGCAATGTAATGTTTATAATTTAATATTATATACTATATATATATATATGTCATATTTATACTATATTTATTTATATGCAATTTAATGCTCTATTAATTCATTGCCTTTTATTTTTTTATCCCTTTTTATGTATAGAATTATATTTAACATATACGCCTACATGTGCACTATTAAGCCTTTTTGGCTGCAAAATATAATAAAACTATTATTACGTACCTCTTCCTCTTCTGAAACCTTGTTGTTCTTATCCCATTTCACACTCCACTATCCTCCTTATCAGACCATCCAGAATTCTCTTTAACACTTTCAAAAACTGATTCAGCAACTTGATACCTCGGTATTTTCCAGGGTCGTGAACACCTCCTTTTCTTTTCTATACAGGGACTATCAACCCCGTCCGCCACTCCTCCGGGATCTTCCCCTCTCTCATGTAGGCATCGCCTTGTCCACTTAGCGCCAACACGTTCATCCATCACCAGCATCTCCACCCGCACTTCATCAATACCTGTCGCTCGACCTCTCTTCATCGTCTTCGTTGCTCTATCTACCTGTAGATCCACAATCTCCTCCAAGTTCACTTTTCCCTCTTCTGCACTCGGTAGTTCTAGTTGGCTGTTTTTCCTTTGGTTTAGCAGTTCTTTGAAATAATCCTCCCATATCTGCAATCCTACTTCTTCAACCCCTCTTTGTCCGCAACGGCTGTGTCTCCGTTGCATTTCCACCACTTTCTCCTCTCTCCTCTTCTGCATGCTGGCTGCCAGCCCGATAAGTTTATACCTCTCTTGTAGCCAACACATCTTGATTGCGTTTGGTTTGCCTTATATTGTACCTGATGATGATGATGAGGAGGAAATAAATTTACTTACTTACTCACTTAGTTAGTTACATGCGCACAACAACAAAAACTACATGCTCATCAGCAATGGCCTTGCAGTCCCTCACCCTCCACATCTGCTGCCACCTCACTACCTGTTGGTCGAGTTCTATTTTATGCTGGCCACTTCTATGCGATATCTTTCCCGCTTCTTGAAGAATGTTCCTGTCACGGCCAGCCCGTTTCGTTTCATAACCAATTCTGGGGCATTCCATGCCAAATCAATCAAAAACAGGGTGAAATTTACACGACCATCTTCAATTATGATGTGATTTGGTGTGTTCGTTTATATTCATGAGTCAATGTTTCCACCCAAATTGCAGCTCAATAAGACCTTCCTTTCCAGAGATAGAGGTCATCAAAGTTTGACACGACCTTGACTACCTAACGACCTTCCAGATGTTATAACTCCTCTCCTAGGTAACCTAAATATGTGATGTTCGTGTTATTTTAAAGCTCTGTAAATGTCTATCTGTGTGGACAATAAAACACAATCAAGAATTTTTAAAACATGGTGTTTTTTTAATCTTAGACCTGACACAAATCATGTAACCTCAGATTTCGTTGATTTGTTTTTATGTAGAAGCATACCTATTTGGCAATAATCACTGATAGTTTTATCATGCGCATTGCAATGCTTTAGGAGTTATGGCATTTTAGATGAACCATCATATCACGTCACTCTAGTGATGTGGTAAGAACTAAATGAGTCACATGATCTCTCAGTATGTAAATGGTGTCTGCCTTCCTAGAATGTGCTGTGTTTTGTTCTCTGCATATTCTCTGCCCATAAGGTAATTATTTGTATATGTTGGTATACTTAATATTTGTATAAGTAGTTTGATGATCTGTAGCTAGCGGAGACGAAAATAAAATGTTATATACCTGATTTTTATGGTTAATCACATGTACATAATACCTAATAGGCCTGTCTCCTCCAGAAGTGTAATCAGTGTCGATATGTTGAACTCTTTCAATAACTGCTGCTCAGTGATCAATGCATTTGACGAAATTGAATACCGAAAGTGGACCACAACATCAGTTAGTTCAAGAATTCATTCAAAGTTTCAATGAACATCTCCAACATATCATCCTTCATGATTTTATTGAGAAAGTACATACATCATACTATCAACACCTGCGAGACAACATGCTGGGTGAAAATGAGGTATTTGTGGGTGATTTTGCCAAGAGCTTCACTTTTGTAATGCAAGATGAAGTCCAGTCATATCACTGGAACAATGCTCAAGCTACCATCCACCGATGTGTTTGTTACTTTTTGGAGAACGGAGTGTCAAAACATGTGTCATGTGTTGCTGTCTCTGAGAACCTGACACTTGACACCATTACAGTCCATCTGTTTCAACAACATCTTCTGAAGTTCCTCAAGGAGAAGTTCGGAGAGAAGCCAATGAAAGTGTTCTATTTCTCAGATGGTTGTGCAGGTCAATACAAGAACTGTAAGAACTTCATGAACTTGTGCCACCATTCTGTGGACTTTGGAGTTGAAGCTGAATGGCACTTCACACGGCAAGGGGCCGTGCGATGGTGTTGGGGTTTACTGAAGACGATAGCAACAAAGGCTAGTCTACAGAGGCCTTATCAAGACCAGATCCAGACACCTCACCAGGTGTACGAGTTTGCAAAGCAAAATGTTCCCTCCTTAAATGTTGAATACTTCACTGTCGGAGATTGGGAAGCTGAGGGAAACTGCTTGACAGCCGCTTTGACAGTTGCATTGCTTCTGTCCTGTGTCATTGTTCAAAGTAAAAGTGAATCAATTCTCGACAAGTACACAAACCCGACAAGAAACCGTGACAGCAGAAGAACATGTCATCAGGTTTGAAGAGGTGAAGGGTTACGTCACAGTTCAGTATGAAGGATGGTGGTGGATTGGAATGGTCACGTCCCTGGATCAGAGAGAAAGAGAGGTGGCTATTAACTTTCTCCATCCTAGTGAACCAACCAGATCATTCACACCTTGAGCGACCTGATAACCTGGTGGTAGGCATGGGGGACATCCTAACCACTGCTCATCCTACCACAGCCACTGGAAGAACATAATACCTTGAAGAAAGAGCACATGGCACAAGTGTCTAATGCACTGGAGGAATGACTTCAACAGTAGAAAAAACAGGGAAACCACACATTCACACATTTATGTGTGTGAAAAGGTGAGATAATAAATTGTTAATAACCCAGAAAAATTATCAATTTGTGGTCTTGAACACTGTCACTGAAAAAGGAATTGCTGTCAAAGTATTGGAATGCGCATGTTCAAGTTGTCAACAATTATTGCCAGGTATATGTGCTACAATATATACAAATTTCACGAAAATCTGAGGTTACATGACTTTTGCAAGGTGAAGTCAAAGGTAAAACTTTTTTATGTTTTCCACATTATTTAGTGATTCATAGCATGCAAAGATAGACACAAGTGTCTATCTTTGTACGCTATAAAATACGATGTCGCATTTAACATTTTATAACTCATAAAGTATTGAAATGCCCATGATCAAACTTTCAGTGATTATTGCCAAATATGTATGCTTCGACATATAAAAAACCAACAAAATGTGAGGTTACAAGATTTTTACTAGGTCAGGCCAAATATTAAACAAAAAACATGTTTTTCACATGTTTTTCACATTTTCGCTTGTGTTCAATTGTCTACACTGATAGACATTTATCAGAGCTTTAAAATGACACGAACATCACATCTGTAGGTTACCTAGGAGAGGAGTTATAACACCTAGAAGGTCGTGAAGTAGTCATGGTCGGGTCGAATTTTGATGACCTCTATCTCAGAACTTGAAGGTCAGATTGAGCTGAAATTTAGTTGGTAACATGAAAGAACACACCAAGTTTCACCAAAATCGACAACGTTCGTGTAAATTCTTGATTGATTTGATATGGAATGCCCCTTCTTTCAGCTCTCGACCCTTTCGATCCCTTGTTACCCATCCGAATCCCCCTACCGACTCTTCTTCTCCCGTCTCTGCTGTACCCACGCGTCCATTAAAATCTCCAGGTATGCGCATCATCACATGCACTTCCACCAAACCCACCGTTCTCTACAGCTCTTCCATGAAGGCCATTTTCTCCGTCTCCGCCCTTCCTGCTTGAGACACAGACATAATGCATACAAGTTGTTTTTTTCATCATCATCCATGCAACAATGATCATCCTTTGCCATATCTCCACTCTCGTCACGTCTTTACTGATTTTCTCTGATACTATGATACCCACACCATTTCTCTTCCCATCTCCTCCTGCGTGCAGCATCTTATACCCACCCGCCAGAGTCCTTGCTCTATCTCCCTTCCACTTGGCCTCTTGGATGTACAGAACCTCTAATGTCCTTCTATCTATCATGTTTGTCACCTCTAGTGACTGCCGGCGGAACGATCCACCCGGACTTCGCTGATCTGTCACCACTGCGCGGCGAGCAGAATACCGCGGTAACTGTACGACTTTCTCTGTCTGTGTCATTCACGTATTTTGGGACGTCATAGCTACTGCAGCGCTGTCCTGGCTGACCTACAATGCGGTGCATATTCCGATGTTTCCTTCCACATAGGTGAGCTGTCCCCAAGACTATCGGGCCCATCTTGTCCAGGTTATTAGATCAGAGATTTCCTTCTCCTATGTGAGCTGTCTACCATGACTATCGAGCCCCACCTGTCCGGGTTTTTATATCAGCGATTTCCTTCTCCTAGATCCCTAGCACATAAACCTTGGGCCGCAAGGTGCCCAGTATCCATGGTGTACCACGGGGAGGTTGTACTAGAGTCTTGTCTATGGAGAGGCTACATACAAGCAGGGGAACTAAGCGCATCACACATACCTGTGTATTACACACCAAATAACAACTGCATAAACAAAATTAATATATTTCTAATAACTTATATAAGCAAAACATGTCAGTAAGTCATTATTAAAATATCACCGACACTGACACTGTCGACGGCGGCTTCTGGGCCCCGAGGTTATAAACTGTACTCAACTCAATTGAGCACGGTTTCATGCTCAAGCCTCGCTTTCACACTATGCTCAAACTCAGGCGAGATTATAAAACATCTTGAGCACGAAATCGAGCTCAGAGTTGAGTACGAAATGTTGAAATCCTGAGCATGCTCAGGACCGTGCTCAACGCCGTGCTCAAGCTTTAATAAAAATGGCAGCTCACGAATAAATGTATTGAAGTCGTTGACAGTTCGTCATTTTCGAGAAGATACGCCGTCCGATTTGAGCGTCCAGACCGCCTAATTCCGAGATTTATCCATACGAAGAACTGATGGAATACGACATTTGTTGCCCCAAACTGCACTATTTAATGAACATTTGTCAATTGTAACTGCAGCAACGACAGACACCACAAAACAAGTGCTGGTTTACTTTTGGTGGCGATTCATTTACGGCGGCCGCAGGACGACACAATTTCACGACAAACTGCAAAAGCGCGATTCACACAAAACGTGTCAACAGAAGTTAAAACTATGTGGTTTAGCTGGACGAATTATAAAATGCCATACTCGACATTAAGCCACACCAATACTATATATGCGAAGTGCTTGTGTGCTGCTACGTCGTTTTGTCACTGCAAACATAAGTATAGGCTACAGCTTTGTCATTTGAGTTTAGGCATTAATTGTTTTGTTAGTTATTCAAGCATTTCGCCAGTTTTCAGTTGGGAGTATTGGAATATAGCAAATAATATATAGTTATGTCTTGATATCATAACATAGTTAATATAAATATTATATCAACCGGATCAAGATTACATACCATGCCATATTTATTATTCATGCAGCATGTCTGTATATGAAATATAATTTTTTTTTATCATACGCCAAAGCAGCTATAGGCGTAGGACTTCACATAGTGGTTGCCCTTTGGAAGTAGAATATATCTACAAAATGTGCAATACATATACATATACCCTATATATATATATATATATATATATATAATTTAACACTAGCGTAGTTGTTATTTTTAGAGACTGTTCAAAGTTATTATTAAGAATTACCACTATAAATCAATAATAACACATTTTACTCCTTCAATTTACACTTTACTGTTTGAGATTGTATTAATATTATATTTGTTTTATTATCTCTAAAAATATTAATTACTAAGGAGTAATACAAACTGATCTAGGATATTCAATGAAATACATTTTAGCATATCATGTATACAATTCAATCACTTTACTCCGGAATATTACACCCATATAAAAGATAGGCTAGACTAAAAATTTTAACAGTGGGTAATTCCCGTGACACAAACGTGTGACACCCCACCAAAAAAATTGTTGTTAACACCGTCAGAAGCAGTTTAATTTGATGTATCACATATGACTAACACTGCAATTTCTGGGTTCACAGCAAAACAATCTGAATACATTATTGTGTACAATGTTTATTTTTGTACTCCTCTTTCCAGTACGTGTGTATTGTTACACACACATATCTATAGATTATGTAAGCAATGGACATCCTAGTGTCAGTGTTTGAGTGACAGCGTCTGCACTGCTTTCTCCGAATACAGCGTGCGCGGTGTTAATTTTTACTATTTTTACTTTTAGACAGTTTTATCTTGCGACTTCTCTCGTGCCGTGTCTGTTCAATCCTTCACCGTGTACCCGACTTTCCACACAGCGTCATATTAGCGAACGGTTGATTTTTTTCCCGGCGCTTTTTATCACAAAACAGGGCTTGCAGCCACAGTTCTTTGTCCCCCACTGTTTATATACGGAAGTATCTTTGTTATCTTCTTCAAAAGGAGAATCCCCCATCTTGGCCGTTTGTGCATTTGAGAAAACTGCGTCGTTTCGTACTCAGCTGAGTACGTACGGACGACGTTTTATAACCTCTGTTGAGCACGAAATATCAGCTGGGCATGAATTCTCAGACTTGAGCACAGAGGTGTGCTTGAGTTTAAGTACGGTTTACTACCTGATGTCAATGTGCGGGCTTACCCACAACTTACAAGCGTGTGCAAGGACAAAGTCAGAGCTTTCAACACCCGGCGATCCAGAAGTTGTCAGTTTATTTTTTAAAGATCTGATTGGTTCGCCAAAACTAACCAGGTCACAGTTGGCAGGTAGATTTGACAAGATTTAACAAGATTGCCATCCCAAACAACAAGTTCCAGATGGCTAGTGGACAAGGAGCCATAGGCTTTTCGGGAGTCCAACAATTAGGCAGGTAGGGATGGGGCAGCCAGAAAACGGATAGTTGCGCTCTCAGAAATAATAACAAGTTCGCCATATAGAAAAAAACAGTGATGGAAAGTGATGCCAAAAACACAAAGTGATGCCAAAAACACAACAAAGAAGCCATCGAAGTTGAAGAACACTGTCAAAAGAAAAAGGGTCAAAATAAAAAAGTTAGCTAAGACAACAGTTGAATCTAAGAATTCATGGCATAAATGTGGATTCAGAGCAAACCATGCTGTTTTTGGTTTCACGAATCGTGCGCCGAAGAATGCGGCATTCTAAACGATGACAGCTTCACTTGTCAATCGTTTGTCTAGGTACTACTCGGTTACAAGTTAAGGGTTCTGTCTACATTTTCAAATAAAACAATACATTGTTAATCTTCTAGCAACATTGTATTATTGTTGATATATTTTCATATGCATATTCAATAATTATAAATGCCAACACGCACTAGGCATTACTTTTTCACACTACTTATAAAACAGACAGTGTACACGCATGCTCATATTACCCGTCACTTCGGGTAATATGAGCATTTTTCTAGGATTACTTTTTTCAATAATGATTTTTTTTTACAAACCCACTAATAAACATTTGTGACAGTTTGAAACAGTATGGATTGGTCTATTCCATGCACTATATATGATGCAATTCGGACATGTATTTCACAATTTTGGCCAAAAACAAAACTATTCTTAAAATACCCGACTTTACCTTACACAAGTCATTCGAACACACAAGTCATAGCAATGTCATGGGCAATTACAGGTGTGATGTATGATTGATGGGAGGTGAATTCTCGCAATTGGTGGGAGGTTGGTCCACAAACACGTGGGCGATGGGAAGTTGAGACGCTTACCACACCGCTTCAGTATAGTGGAATTGTGTAATAGAAATCGCGGTTCAAGTATATTTAAACTTGCCTACGTATTATAACACGCACTTAATCTATAAACCAACGCAGTCAATTAATAATCGGTCCATTTTGTTGATTTGTTTCATTATTTGTTGCGACGCTGTGGCTATGCATTGGTAAGGCTTGGTCCTGGACTTGGGTGCCGTTTTCAAAACACGGCAGATACATGTATAACGTACAGTAAAGCTTAAACAAATTTTTCTTTGTACATACCTGGATGTCCTCGAGACCCACAAATACATTTTTACGACGTCGTAACACTCGGTTGCGGGGAAATCGCCGTCTGAATGTACTCCATATTTACGTAAATTCGCATCTTAAATGTTTCGAGAATAGCACTTACGAAATTTCGTCAAGTTACGCTGTTTTGCAACCATATTTGCGAAAATTACGAGATACGATTTCTTAAGTCGTTCGAGAATACGGGCCCTGACGGCACAGTACTGACTCTGAGTAAGTAAGATGCTTAATAAAGTAGATCGTAAGCTCTACTCTCAAAACAGTTGGGCAGATAAGATAGATCGGCAGCCTTATCCGCACAACGGTTGGCGGAATAGCCTTTGCGTAGCAAACAATTCACATTCATTCATGCCACCTCATACGATTAAACATTATTCATTAGATATGTGAACTCAATGTATATATGTTTGTTCAGGTTTTTCTCCTAGAAGGCTTGCACCTCGGGCGCCAAACTTTCAGGGATTAATCTACGACCCCACGAATGAAACATAATGCCTTTATTTTTTCGAAATACCCCGTATATCAAGGGTTTTTTAGTGGTTTTATGGTAAATCAAATGTTCGCTACGTGAAACGTTAACTTCCAACAATCGCAGAAACCACGCACGTTATTATTTGGGTCTAAATTCACGCGACCTTCAACATTTCGAACATGCAACCATTATTGCATAACGTGCGTGACGCGGTTGTTTCTGGAAATACATTTGACGTTCCCTTAAACAATCTCGAGCGTATTAACGGCATATTGGCCTGAGGCATTTGGTAAACATTGCTATCATGACTATCACGTATGAACTACCACGTTATCCCGTCCTAGGTACAGGCATTTTTGTCAGTAATAATAATAATCAATACATGATAACCATGACACTGCTATCGCGCATAAATCCAAGGAATACTTAGCTCAGAGGCGCGAAAAGGTTGCGCAAACTCGAAATCGGTATGCTAAAGTTGTCAACGAGTTGCCACGGAGGTCAGCACGACTAAAAACTAGTTGTTTATTTGCAACAAAATTTACCTTGCTTGTTTTCAGCAAAACCATCCGTGCAATGATTTAAGCCACCGATACCACTTTAAATGTACAATTATCAGATTATGATTAATACGAAAGCGGACCAACCTGCTTGGTAGATATCGTTTGTAATCCTCTGTTGACCAGCCAATGGCTACCTTCGGTGCAAGGTGGGAAGGTGAAACTTCCGTTGTACTGGAATTGCTGACTCATATCCTTGGGCATGAAAAGGCGCAGTTTAAACGGTCTCAGACGATACCTTTGACCTAAGCAAGACATTGTGTGATGCCGTCACCTTGTGTAAGTTTTTGCCTTTTTACGGATTTCGTATCCTACTTAGTGAAACTATCTCGTAGGCTGAATCGGGAATTGTTTGTTCGACAAGACATGTAACATGACTTAAGAAATACAACATACTATGAATTTATGCGAGATCCATAAACAGTAATGTTAATTATATAGGTACCGTATGAAATCATGTCGGTCTGTGAAATTAACCCCTCATTTTTAAAGTGGCTTAGATCGACCACACAGTTCATGTTACAATCAACTGCTGCATTCAAGCACGTACACCTCAATTATTGATTACATGTACACAACGTACATGTAATCATCAAAAATAATAAATATATAATATTACAGCTAAATAGATAATACGAATTTAGTATATTAAGATTCATGCGTAAATAAATAATCATAGTAAATCAATAACTAATTATAGTCATAGTGTTAGCCACAGACCCGTTCACCCGTCATTTGGACGGGTTTGACATCCGTCCATAAATCAACACCTGTGATATATAATCGGTCGACCGAACGTTTCCCGACTCCGTCAGCGTATAAACTAATCAATCGGCACAGCAAATATCTGAATATGAAATCGGCTGTTTTCCTCATAGACAACAAAACTCCTATACTAAATTCCCCAAGGGTTTTTCGTTAATTCACGGGACTGACTCTTTCACTGTCAGTATTTTTTAGTGGCCTTTCTGTTCACGCGTGCGCTGATTCATATGGTCCGTCGAGCAGTCTTTCGTGTCGAGAGATTTCACAAGAGAGCTTCACCAGTTCACGTGGTGACCTAATAAAAGGTCAACAGCCGGGTTCTGTTTGCGCGTCTGTCTGCTCTGTGCCTGTGTTTGCGTTCGTTAGTCGTCACGCTTAATAAATATGAAGGCGCGAAAGAGTTCAAACTTCTTCAAACCAGCAACAGCGACAAGTGAACAGCAGTTGCCCGCTAAATCTACCAGCGCAGGAAACAAGACTTAGACACTTCAACAAAATCCGCTGAGCGGCTCGTGCCGCGTGTCCAACAATCGAGTCAGATTAGCCGCGCCGATTCCCTGCATCCAGGGTTTCCGTTTGTTTTACATAGTATATTGTTAAGATAACATGCTAATTAGCCATTGTTGACTTATTACTTGAGTTATTATTAATGACAAATGACTAATGTATATTGATAACCCTACTTAATGTGTTTTGAAATTATACAAATATCTTCATAATGATGGAAGTTATGGCTAACTATAAAAATGTGTTGACCTGTTGCGTTTGCATTAGCCAATATTGACTTATTAATTGCGTCAACTGAGTTTTTTCAATGAGTGTGTGATGTATTTTTATAACCCTGGTTAACGAGTTTGTAAACCCTGAACAAGTTATACAACTGTCTTCATAATCATGGAAGCTATGGACATGTGTCGGTCAGTTGACTTCATGCACTAATTAGCCAATATTGATGTATTAATTGCATTAGTTGAATTACTCTTAATGATACATGACTGGAATGCGTGTATTTATTACTGTACTTAATGTGCTTGCAAAAATTATTAAAATGTATATATAAATAAAAAAATTATGCCATTTTAATTATACATTTATTGAAAGAAAAAACAAAATTGAGAGTCTTGCCGGTATACGATACACCACATTTTTACCATGTTAAAATATCGCAATATCTTTGGATCTAATAAAGGTATAATACAAAAATAAACAGTTTTTGTTCCTTTACAGGTCATATTTCATATATGTCAACTGCCAATGTTCTATCATGATATCAAATGTTTCTTTGAAGTGCCTACAAGTGGTACAGCCCCCATCCCACGCCAGCCACGGAATCTGCGAACCTGACCTGGCGTGAAACAGCTGTACTACAAATGACGCAAGGCGGCAGACGCTGTTCATAGTTCTGATTCGACTTCCAAAAGTTGTGATGAAAGTCATGAAAAACAACTTTATAGCAGGAAAACCACAACAATTAAAACAAAACGACCCCAAGACAAGCCCACGAAAGCCAGACTACCTTTCACAATGAAATGGGTAACAGAGTACCCTTGGTTGGATCATGACAAGGTGCCCAAGAAAATATTTTGCCGGTGGTGGAAGAAGCACGAGTCAGGGCATGTGGGTTACCGGCACCGCTAGTTCAAGTAAAACCGGTACAGCTGTACATAGATTGAATATTTCAATAACATAATTATGAAATGTGTAGACCTTTGTGTTCGCACAAATGTTTCGAGAGGAGAAGGGGTGCTTCCAGAATATTCGAGGCTGGTAGAAATTGTGGCTTTCCTGTCCACATCTATGGAGAAAGACTTGAAAACCGCCCTGAAGCACAGCCCATGCATCGCAATAGGCTGTGATGAGTCCACAGATCGTACTGGCGAGAAACATGTGGTGGTGATTGTGAGGTACATTACCACGGATACAGAGGTACAAACAGCTTTCCTGAAGTGCATTAAATTCAAAGCTGCAACCATTCATTGGGCAGAGAAAGATATTTTGCGAGAATGGGAGGTCCCTTCCTCGAAAATTGTTGGCCGCTGCAGTGATAGGGCACCCGAATGGATTAAATGGTCAGATGATGGAGGACAACCCTCACCTGATTTTTGTGCATTTTTATGTGTCATCGCCTCGCCTTGGCTGTCTCCCAGGCATACAAAGCAGTGCTGCAGATTGTGGTTGTCCAAGAAATACCCTTAGGTATCTGCAACTACATCCAGAACTCGCCCAATGTCCTGACCAACTTCCGAGAGCTGGAGCAAGTGATGGAGTTAGGCATTGTAAAATTCCAGAGGCTGTACGACATCCGTTGGCTCAGTGTTGAATAATCTGTTTTTGTTCTTGTTTCTTTGATGGAGGAGGAAGCTGACACAGGTCTACTATTGCTACAGGTCTACTTCAGCAATTAACCCAGTTCAAGAATGTGGCCCTCTTACATCTCGCAGCTGACCTCTTAAGTACAACCAACCACCTCAGCCAGCTATTTCAGTCAAGGGATATGTCCTTTGATTCAATGCGCACTACATACGATGATTGCAAGACGAGCATCAGAGATCTGCGTACCCAGAGTGGGATCTTTCTTGCCGAGTTGTACGACAACTTGAGGGAGAACGAGTTAAGCAGGAGGTACAGCACGACGCCATCAGTGGACTCATGGAGAATATGAATGCGCGATTCCCCAATGTCCAAATCTTGGAAGCGATTCAGATATTTGACCCAGCTGCATAATCAGCTAGTGATCGCTTGATTTACCGGGGTAATGATAATCTCAAACGTCTCCTTGATCATTATGCTGAGAAAGCCTCCAACCGAGCTGGTCGAGTTTTCGACCCTTAAATGGATCGGGATACATGTACAGGCGAGTTCCTGCCGTTCAGAGGAGGAATAGAGGAGGAACGAGGATGGGACAAGGTTGCACGTGTTCAGGCCAACGGAACTGATAAATGTGTTGTTTGGTGGCATGAACCAAAACAACCGGATAATGTTCCCAGAATTGTACCGACTGATGTCATTTTGTATGAACATTTTGGTGGGCAATGCTTAGACAGAGAGGGCCTTCTCGTTGTCAGAATCGCATCATGACCAAGCTAAGGAAACAGCTGAAAGTTGAGCGACTCGACCAGCTGATACGGCTCAACTATGCTGGCATCGCAATGGAAGAGCTCGAACTCTTTGATGATTCAGAGACCAGTTCTTCGTCGGTCAACACAGCCGTTTATGAGAACACTCTTGTACCATAGCAAATTATGAAGAGGCATCACTAAAATACAGGCTTATATTATTGTAAAATGATTCTATTTCATGAAATCATATGGAAGTGGGAATATTTGCATTGTGTGTGTTCATTATTTAATACAATGATGGAGGACAAGTACGGACTATTGACAAATTACAAACAGATATTCATGTCGGAATGCGTTAGAGCATCAACAATGTTCATAAATGTACCAGGAGAGATTCATGATTCAAGTTTGATAATATTCACGAGCTACATAATTCTACATGCATTCATACGGAGTAATCGAACTTTTAAATATTGTTGTCAAATGTTATGTATGTTCATTCTGTTATTTGTAAGCAATTCAAAAGCTGCTGCTCATGCCTGGTGCTATAATCATTGTAATCAATGAATGTGTATAGTTTGATATTTTTTGCATTTAGTTTAATGCATAATATTCATGTTGCAACGATAAGGCAATGAATGCTAAATTATTAAAGCACTCAGGAGTTAGTTGCTAGTCAAAAGAATGGAACGTTAGATGGGCCAACAGTCAATTGTTTCAATGTCAGTATTGTTTTGTATTTATTTACTTATGTTATTTGAATGTTGTAGAATTGTGCCTTCTGGGTTAGAACTTATTGGAAAAAAACTTAAATAAAATTGGATAATACTCTAATCTTTACATGTTTTTTTTTCAGAAATGATATAAAATTGACCCTAAAAAGTCTTCCTGGAGGGTCTTAGAATCACTCAGAATGCATCTCAGAGCCTCATGTTAAAAAAAACCGAACTGACTGTGGCGTCGCGCTATGCGTGCCGCAATAAGTGGACTGGCAACAATTTAAATATTACACTTTTGGACTGGTAATCATCAATTTCTGGCTAACACTCTGATTATAGTCAATCAATAATTATGCTTATGTATATAATGCTTTATATGTTCATTTTATTTTCTGGTATACTCGAAATGCATTCCAATTGGCAATAAAATATTTTCGATACCAACTTTTATATATGTATCCATCGTTTCCTTATTCCTCCATCAAATAAACTTCGGCCACATTAAATGATACTACTTTCAACACTCCATGACAGACGACATAAATATATAATAATATTATAGTTAAACATATATAATAAAAACAAATCTAGTATTCAATTAAGATAAATAAATAGAGTAAATCAATAAATAAGTGTATTAAAATATAAATAAAATACATATTCAAACTCCACTGTGTCGTTTGAGTGAAGTAAAACACACTCCACTGACAGAACAATTACTATTTACCTTTAAATTTCGAACATTTCAAAGCCTCGACCAGTGGACGTAGGTATATGTTTTCTTCCTCAACTTCCTGAGATGAAAAATAAATCACTGTGTACTGTGCATGCAGCCACACACACGCACACTCACGCATGCACGCACGTGCACAATTGTATTTTCCCGATTGTCCTACAAACTAAATAAACAAAAAAATAAATATTTAAATACTAGTAGTAATACGAATTATATTAAAATAGCAAGATTTTTTAAAATAAATATAGCACAATAAGCATATAGCATTATAATAATAATTAAATAAAGACACATCAATAATAATAATAACTAATATGCATATAATAATATATTAAATAGTAAAATTACGCTTGTAAATATTGTTGACTAACACGAACAATATTACAGAAAAATAGTCAAAGTTAAAATGCAATGAGATGAGAACTACCGAGTTCGTCTGGAAGATACAAATACAAGAGCGCTGATCAAAATACACACTTGTTGCATTGTCGAGTCTTGCATCAAATGCACCCAGAGTGCAAGAGTTGTAATCACACCCACATTGGTGAAACGGGGAGAGACCACCACAACCAGAAGTTTTATGCTAGGCGTACATTGCTAAACATGTGTAGCGAGTCGCGCGATTGAACGACTATCATTAGCAACGACGTTCCGCTCCGTGGTAGTGCGCCTGGACCAGCGTACACACACAAAAATGTATGCGCACCGCCATATGTCTTGAACTGCATACGCGCGCGCCCCTAGTGATATCGCATGGCGTGAATATGACATTATTGATGTACGCCGTACAAGAGCGAGCTTTTTGTCCAAATAGTATTGGTCAATATAACCATCTTAGGCTCTTTTTCGAATGGAAGGGAAACATTTCTAGGAAAAAGAAACAAACTCTGTTCGTCAACAATTTAGATAGTTAGGCGTATTCGTTGTCAGGGCGCTGCCGGAAGTAGGGTTTAGGAAAGCACGTTTGCTGCCTCTCATAACAATTTCCGGATAAACAGAAACGACCGTTGTCTAATACTAGCACAGCGAGAACTCGCAAATATTCATACAAAGTCAAAACCTATGATAAGGCATCTGGATGTTTTTTGGACGAATTGTTTACACTTCTGGTACCAGTGATGTGGAGCGAGCTGGGTAATATAATTGTAACTTGCGTAGCTCGCTCTTATACGGCGTACGAATTCGGTTATTGGCGATCACAGGACTCGACGGCAGAGATGTGTACTTCAGATTGTCGTTGTCATATGTGGATCGGAGTGGCGCGCCTTTCTCGTTGCCCGTCGGCGTTTATATAGGGACAGTGGTTAGTTATTAGCGTTCCTAACCAAGAATGGCATCTTCGGACATGCTAGAAAGGCTTATGCAATGCACCTGCCACGTTCCAACGAGTGATGCACCTTGTCCTACGCGGTCTCGCATGGAACAAGGTACTGGTGTACCCGGATGACGTAACTGTGTTAAGAAGACGCTCTACGGAGTCCCTCGAAAACCTGTAAGTTGTTCTCCAAAGATTTGAAGTGCCCAATTTAAAGTAAAAGCCAAAGAAATGTTCCTTGTTAAGCACGGAGATACGTTTCATCGGACGTAAGGTGTCCCGTCAATAATTACCATATCCAGGGCGCACTCAATTGGCCACAACCGAATAATGCACTGCAAGTGAGTAAAGAGTTGTGAGCTATCACAGAGAGTTCATTCAGGGATTATCTGAGACAATGAAACCACTCTGTGCATTGACTAAACCGGAAGAGCCCTTTGAGTGGACCGAGCTGTGTGAAGCAGCGTTTCAGAAACTGAAACGGGAAATGACACCCACGCCAGTGTTGGCTTTCCCCAATAATGTGGACCCATTCATCCCAGATACATATGCCTCGGATGTGGAAATTGGCGCTGCCCTGCATCAGGTACATAATGGAATAGTACGTCATGTTTCCTTTGCTTCGCCCACTTTGACATCAGTACAGCAACGGTAGTGTACCACACGCAGAGTTGTTGGTTATGGTAATGTTTACACGCCATTAGAAACACTACACGCTTGGCCGTGAGTCTACTTTAAGGAGAGACCATGGGTCAGTTACGTGGCTATTCTGATTGAAACACTGGAGGAATTGTCTCAGTACTCCATCACCATCCAGGCTAGACCTGGGGTTCGACATTCTAATGCCGATGCACTGTCACGAATTCCCGAGGAGCTCGAAATTTCTACAGCTATGAGGCTGGCAAGGAAGTAAGCACATTACCTTCTTTGTGGTTGTCCATACTGTGCGAAACTACACACTCAGTGGGGAAAGTTCGAGGAGAAAGTTGAATATGTCGTCCCACTTACAACAAGACAACTAAATGTACCCCGTGAAGGTAACGGTATAGTGGGAGACGATCAAATCGGCCCCAATTATATGAGCCAATACAGTTCACAAGAGTTATGGGATTCTAAAATACGAGACACCGAATATCGACCCTTAATTACCTGGTTAGAAGGAGGGCCCCCTACACAGAACGACCTACAACTCCAAGGGGTGGGCACCCGCAGTTTATGGAATAGCAGGGATCGACTCTATATGCGGGATGGAACCTTGTATTATCGCTGGGAGGAGACTGGTCATTCTACACTAAAGTTAGTAGTGCCTCGTGCGATGAGACAGGAAGTTCTCCAAATGACCCATGACAACCGTATTGGAGGACACCGGGGCCGGGGGAGGAAACGTTCGCAAAATTAGGGAAGAACTTTTTATGGCCTTCTACGCGTCGGGACTGTCGGTTGTTCGTGTAGACATGTTCTGCGTGTCACCTTAACAAAGTGGGACGTTCACAGCAATCACAGTTACTCCACTACCAGGCAGGAATCCCCGGGGAACGAGAGCACCTGGATATCCTAGGGCCGTTTACAACGAGTGAATCAGGCAATAAGTATGTACTTATGATTATAGGTCAGTTCACTCGTTGGTTCTAGCTACATGCATTGCCGGAACAAACAGCTGAAATGACAGCTAAGACGTTCTTCGGACATTGGACTACCAGGTAAGGCGCACCCCTACAGGTACGTACCGACCAGGGCAGACACTTTGACAGTCAACTGTTCACCGATCTGTGTAAACTAATGGAAGTCGCAAAGACACGGACGACACCCTATCGTCACAGTTCCAGTGGCCAGGTAAAACACTATAATCAGATGGTCCTGTTCTTCATCAGGTGTTTTCCAGCTGATGAGATGTCCCGGTGGGATGAACACCTGGCTACACTGGGCAAGTGCCTACGCGCCACGGTGAATCGAAGTACTGGGTTCACGCCCAATATGTTAATATTAGGACGGGTGGAGTGCATGCCGGAGGAGATCCTGTTTGGGCTCCTTAATGTCAATTCCCTGAGACACCCACCAGCTAACTATCTCAAAGACTTGGTCGAGAAAATCAGGACCACGTAGTAGCACGTAATAATATGCGTATGACACAAAACCGTCAGAAGAAGGATTACGATACACGTGCCCCAATTCGAGAGAGGAAGTTTGACGTTGGCGAAAATTGTGAGGCAAAGTAAGAAGTTACTCCCACTATGGAAGGGGCCACTTGTAGTCACAAAAGTGGTGTCACGTTTCCTGTACTTTATTGCGGAAGGAATATGTGAAACACCACGACAAGCTTCGAATATGTTAGGACCGTGACATTCCCCCATAGACAAGACGTAAGCGACAGGCCATCCTCAACTTGGATGTGACATCCAGTGACGTCATAACAGTTGGCGATCCCTTGGACATTGAGGCATTGTTCCGCTCCAACCAAAAACTATGTTACAGATAAATGCCACCGACACCGATGGCATCAGTAGCCCAGTTAGAAATTGGAGGCAGAGATATCCAAATTTATAAACAATAAAACATGTAATTTGATGTTGGTTTGCATACTTCGAATAATTGACTAAATGTCACATTCAAAGGACATTTCTATTTCAAATTTACCTATCCGGTATAAATAAAATCAACTGACGTGTGTTAATACAATATAAAAGATGTACCCAAATCGATTTGAATAGAACATGTTTGAAAGGGTTCTAGAACTTTTCCCCCTGGACATTACATACATGGACACTAAATTTCATCGTGACAACATCTGCCATGTAATTTTAACCAGATATCTACATTTACTAAAATGTCCACTCCTATGATAACATTGTATATAAATTAGTTAACAAATATATTGAATAATATATTTAGCACAACTAGTGAGCAATCTACTCGCTAGACAAGACCTAAATTTAACAAAAGGGACATTCCGTGCCAAATCAAACAAAATTCAGAAATCTTCCCGGGTGACCATCACCGATTTTTATGAAATTTCACAAATGTGTGCATATATCTAAATGATGGCTGCTTGCAAAATTTCAGTGCCAAACTCCAATTATTTATGAAGTTACGACTGATTGAATGCAGGGCCCGTTGTACTTTTTTCGCACTGGCGACTACGGCAAGTATTTGATTTGAAGTATATACCTATAGGTGCTTCTCCAAAAGAAAGCTTATCTGAATCAAGTCTGATATTAAAGTATGGCTAGGGTCCAAATGAGAAAATAAAAAATGTGAAAATGGTGCCTTCATACCATGGGTGGTTTGACCATGTGGGCAATTATCTAGCATCATGAGCTTTTAGTATGATTGACATACATATATTAGCTACATATATACTAAGTTTAGATTTTGTCTCTCAATTCTTCAATTTAAAATAATTATGTTTCTACCCCCTGTTTCAGAGCTCGAGAACAAACTAAGCTAATCGGTACTTTCCAGAAATAAAAATATTTAATTAATCTCTCAAGGTCTCTGCAACTTTCAGTGTCACCGTCATCATCTATTGACTCAAATTCACCCACTGGTAAGTCAAGTGCGTGGGCACACTTATCATTGACTGAAGTGAAGCTGTGTCTTGGCGACTAATAGGGATTTTGATGGATGTTCAGCCCAGAGACTGAGCGGTTTTGTTGAGGGAGTCGACTGATATTTCCACAGGTCGATAGTCCTCATCAGACATTTCTATCTCATCATGTCTTCTATCATCCTCTCTTGCATAGTACCCAGGACAAAGTTTCTGGCCAGGTTTCGAGTTAAAATGCAGAGCTGTTCTCTTATGAACAGTTCTTAGTGATTATGTAAGACATAAAGTAAAAAGAACTCGAACTTCAAAGCAGCATCAAGGTTCACGATAAAACTAACAATAAGACAAAATAAAATATTTGAAATCAATAGATCTGGTCGTAAATTTAATTCACCCCATTAAAGTTCATGATGACCCTTTAGGTTTAGGTTTTGGGTAAAGAGTAACAATTTATAGCAAGCAAAGTAGTATTTATGGTAAGCAAAGTTCATATGATTGGTTAATGTTAATCACAACGTCCAGACCTATGGCAATAACCTAAACAAATATTAATGCTGATCAGCTATTTTGGACAAACACTAAAATTAATTAATGCTTATTAACCACTGAAATGATGATGAATTACTTGCTATATATATATATATATATATATATATATATATATATATATATATATATAAATTAGATGTAAACAAGGAAAACATTTGTTATACTTCCATGTCATAAATTTCAGCTGCGGACACTTGCAATGCACTACTGCAGTTTGGTCAAGAGAAAGAGTTGACATGGGACAACATTGTTTCAATTTGCACGGATGGTGCCCCAAGTATGCTTCGTCATCGAGCTGGACTCTTTACGAAGTTGCGTCAGCGAATCGGAAAGCCGAACCTGCTTTCTTATCACTGCATAATTCACCAGCAAACTATATGTGCAAAAGGAGGCTGCGGCCTGCGGGAAACGATGCAAACTGTTGTTGAAATCGAGAATCTCATTCGCGCCCGTGCTCTTAACCACAGAAGATTCCAGAATCACCTGGCCACATTTAACGCAGAATATGGCGAAGTTCTGTTTTACAACAGTGTTCGCTGGCTGAGCCGTGAAGCAGTTCTGGAGAGATTTGTTGCACTGCTTCCTCGCATCATCAGCTTTCTTGAAGAAATCGGTCGTCCTGTCGCTAAGCTGGACACTCAGTGTCAAATTCGGCTCTGCGTACTGGCAGACATTTTTGGACACCTGAACAAGCTGAACGTGTTGCTCCAGAGACGACAGAAGCTGCTGTGTAATCTGTACGAAGCAGTAAAGGGGTTTGACGGCAACCTTTCTCTTTTAAAAGTTCATGCAAAAAGCGGTAACTTTCTGCATTTCCGGGTCACGAGAGACGTCTGCGGCGAAGACGAGGCGCACACGGAAGACGCCAAGCTTGTCGTTGTGTTGGACAGTTTGCGACAGCCTTTAACAAATGATTCGTCGACTTCGCATCTATCGAAATGCCAGTCCATTTACCTTCCAGCCTGACGTGTGTCACAAGTTGTCGCAGACGTTTGGAAGAGGATTTCATATCGATTTCAAAATGGTGCCGGCCTTGAAAAAAGTTTCTCGCTGCAAAAGACGACCTTGTGCTTTTCTGGGCGATGAAAGTGCCGGTCCGGTTTCTAGTGTTACTCGAGGCTGCAAAAAAATTCCTGGTACTTTTCGGTAGCACGTGGTTATGCGAGTCTGGATTCTCCGCGATGAATCATACCAAGAACTCACTTCGGTGCCAGTTGACGGACAAGCGATTGGATGAGCTTCTGCTACTTGCGATCTCCCCTTTCGCTCCAGGCTTCAGTCGGTTATCGAAAAATATGCAACATCACCCTTCTCATTAACTTGTTCGTGTCTGTGCGCTGGACGGCCTGCAGATCGCTTTCTTTCTGAATATGACTTTTAGATAGTGTGATTTGTTCATTGTCCGGGTGCAGTTCAGACAAACATAAAACGCTGTATATGAGTACATTTACGTATGTATGTGTTCCTTGTTGGTCCGCACAGACCCAGCTGGGGAAAAATGGCCCCTAGCTAAGAGTTTGCGGAACGCTGGTCTAGGCTCCTGTCACCGTTTGAAGGGGTTCATGGAAGATGATATATCAAGCAAAGTACTGAAAATCCTGGACGACACAAAGAAAATTTAATATGGAGAAAAACAAATACAAGATGATGTAGACACATATCAAGACAGAAATGTAATGACACCCAAGTACAAAGGAACGTATATGACTAATTTGGAATCAAAATGATTGATTAAAAATCAAAATAAGTCAAACTAAATCATTTTCTTAAAGTCGTTCGACCCAGCGTGCCAATTTTGTGTCATGGCGACTTTTCGCGAAGCATGTCTTCGTCGTTCGATAATCGTAAATATTTCATTCAAAAACAACTTTTCTAAGAAATTCGTTGCACTTAATCGATGAAATAATTGTTAATGATTTCGAATATCAATATCTTTGGTGAAGGTTTTTAATAACATATTGTATTAAATAGATCAAAAATGACCCTAACACGGGCAACGAGTATAAACATGACATCGCGGCTACATTTTCCATTTCACATACGGCTAGGCTACTGAGTACTGTAGTCGTTGACATTATTTAATTTATTCCATATTAAACAATCGTGTTCGGTAATTGAAGACACGTGGTTACAGTTCACAATCTCGCCATTGTAATGTGTGAATAATCAGCGCAATTAATAATAAAGACATGTTGTGTAAACCGCGGAAGAAAATCTAAACAAACGCGTGAAATTACGAGACCATAAATTTACGACCTAATCAAGTAAGTTTACGACTGCCAATATCAAGCGTAAAGTTAAGACTAAAAGGCAATGTCTAACTGGTCGTAAGTTGACTCATCAAACGCTCTTGGCGTAACTTTACGACCAATTCGACTTACGACGTCTCATGAAACCGGTTCCTGGAGGTCATGTCACGGCCGGAGGTGACGGAACGGTTGCCTAGTGGGTCGGCGCAGTCTGCGTCGTCCAATACTGAAATGAGTCTGCCCCCACCCACAAAGAGGAGGAGGGTACCAACTGGACTAAAGCAGTGCACCGTATATTGTGAGACTACCGACAATATGAGGCAGCATGTCGAGGTACTCCACTTACCGTGGAATTTCCAACCAAATGCCGCTTTCAGGCTCTGTGAGCAACAGTTTGGGACCCTGTCACCCTTTAGAGCCCACTTGGTTGAACCCTCTTTGGAGGATAGGCAAAAGGGGGAGATTGCTCCACATTTCGCCAAGTGGGCTAACTCGATGATCAATCTTCTCGAGAGTACGCGAAGTATGGCACTACTTGATACGTTTGAGGGGCTGGTCATCATCTTTAGAAAAAGAAGATGGTAACCGGAACTGGATTCACGATCCAATATGGCCAAGCTTGTCATGCTGTCGGAAGTGGCCCCAAAGATGGGACGACCCATCACTGCCGCTGACATTCGATTGAGTCCACCCAACCACTCGATGACGCTCCTGAATCGGGGAAGCATCGGTAGGATGTTGGCGGATGTAACACTCCACAGACGGGAGTGGTTAGTCCCATCTGTCATATTCTGTTACACACATACGGCGAAGGTCTTAGCTATACACGCGCGCGCCGTCACCTGCAAATCACACAAACAAGGGAAATGCGGTCAAGGGAGAGGCAAGTGAGAGGGGCTCGAGAAAGAACTGCAGTCCCGTTCAGTTTTGCCACGGAACCAGTTCCTGCGTGGGAAACAGCCTTTTCTGTGTAGCAAGGTGACAGTGCGATTGGCCGTTGTGGACAAGAATGTGTTACCGGACGATTGGCAATGCCCGGTCATGAAGGGCGTCACTATTAGACATCAGACGGTGGTTATCAAAACCACATATGGTGTACATCCCCGACTGGCAAAGTCGCTTGGTGGAGACGCGTGGGACAGAATACAGGCCACTATATGCAGCCCTCACTGCAGTGCGATTGGTGAATGCGGTCTGGGGTATACCGAGCCTGCGAGATCGCTGAGGAGTTGGAGAAATCGCTTGTGCTACACTTGCGTGGGAAAACAAGTTTCCCTATTATCTCGGGCGTCATGCGTGAGACACTGGCGTTACTTAGGGACAACACACATCAGTGTCAGATAATACATGTCCATTGTTTCACTGGTAGTCTCTCTGATTATCGACACTGGGTGGGACGATTCTCGAACAGTATGTCTGGAATCACCCACAAGTTGGTGTCGACGGCAGGGTACCAAGCACAACAAATTGCAAAACATCGCAGTCTGCCAAGCTAGGTTGTCCTTCGTGTGGCCACCCTCAATGCGCAGGCGTTTTACCAGGTGTAAAGCATATGTTACAAACAACAGGGCACGAACCCTTTTAAGCTGTCCGTCCACGACATCACATGCAATGCCTGGTCACCTATGACTAGTGCAGTAACACGTGGTGCCCACCAATATTATTACTATAATAATAAGTTTTGTTTCTGTTTTTTTAAGTGTGATATATTATTATTAAGTCAAATTATTTTAACATTGCCAGATTGATTAAGTATGCACTTACTGTGTCTGTTTTGGCATATAATGTAAACTAGAGTATGGGAGCTTCAAAAAGGGGGGTATATGGTGGACGACCAAAAGTCACAATAAGGGAGGAATGTGGTAGTCACCAGTTGGCAGCACTGCACATCCTCACTGCACTCCCTTTACACCTTTCACACACCACTGCAAACCAATAACTAACCCCTGCCTCTATATAAACGCCAACTGGCAACGCGAAAGGCGCGCCACTCCGATCCACATACGACAACGATAGTCTAAGGAGTACGTCTCTGCCGCCGGGTCCTGTGATCGCCAATAACCGAATCCGTACGCCGTACAAGTGCGAGCTACGTAAGTTACAATTATATTACACAGCTCGCTCCACAACATTTTTAAATCTATCTCAACATGAATTCCTAAAAGCGAGGTCATGCTTAACAAGCATGTTATGCTTGCTTGAAATCACTAAGTGGATATACCATGCTATCTACTTAGATTTTCAGAAAGCTTTCGACAAAGTGCCACATCAAAGATTACTATTTAAATTAAAAACCCATGGTATCGGTGACGGCATAATCGACGGCTAGAAAATGGCTGACAGATGACAGCGTGTTGTAGTAGATGGGGAGGTTTCAAACTGGAAATCCGTTTTGAGTGGGGTACCACAAGGATCAGTATTATGACCTTTATTATGCTTAATATATATATATATATATATATATATATATATATATCAATTACTTGGAAGATAATTTAAAAAGCAACGTACTGAAATTTGCGGATGACACAAACGTGTTTACAAAGCAAATCAGATAACTTTAATTTTTCATATCCAAGGTGTGTTTAATTTACCTGGTAGAGGCTTTCGTCAACGTATCACGTTGACTTCATCAGTACCGATGACGCTGAATGACGTCATCGTACACGTGAGGCAGTTCGTAACTGCCCTCGTCTCTGTTTATGGGTGTTCTAGCTTTCCTGGTCCAGATGGCTTCTTTGATGTGCCGAATTCTTCGGTTGGATTCCTTGTGTACAATTTTCACTCCCTCCCAGTCTATGATGTGGTTTTCAGTTGTCGCATGGTCTGTAAGGGCTGATTTATTGATGGTAGACATCAATCTTTTTTTCCCGCTCCTTGTGTATTTCTCTTTTTTCGTGTTGTCAACATCCTTTCTGTGTTCCTCCAGTCGTGTTTTTAGTAGTCTTCCTGTCTCCACAATGTACTCAGCACCACAGTTCTTGCGTGGTATTTGGTAGACCAGTTCACCCTGTCCTTCTAGCTCTACTTTATCCTTGGGATGTACCAACAAGCGCCTGAGGGTGGTGTAGGGACGCATGGCTGTTGCTACTCCATACTTCTTCAGTACTCGGTGTACTCTCTCTGAGACCCCCTCTACGTATGGGATGATTACTTGGCTCCTGCAATTTCTGTCATTTGTTTGTTTGTTGTTCTTTTTCTTCTTACTGCTATCTGTCACCTTGTTCAAGGCCCAGGACGGATAGCCACATACTCTTAGAGCTCCTCTCAAGTGTTCCACCTCTTCCTTCTTGTCCCCCTCCTCTGAAGTTATCGTCTCACACCTGTTCATAAGAGTTCTGACCACTCCTAACTTCTGATGTTTGGGGTGGTGGGACGCAAAGTTCAAGTATTGGTCGGTGTGCGTCTTCTTCCTGTACACTGTAGACTTCACACTGCCATCTTCCTTTCTGGTGAACTTTGCATCCAAGAAGGGCATGCTGTTGTTCTCTACATTTGTTTCAACGATTCAACAACTGTTGCGCCGTTCAAATTCATCCGGAACCCCAGTTTTATTGAGTTGCGGAACAGCGTACACTGCACGTATACTGATCCGTTTTAAGTCCAACAAACGCACAACCCACATCAACGGATTAGCAATGTACGCCTAGCAATACCCGCGAACAAAGGATAGAACAGAACATAACTCAGCAATCACTGACCATGCCAACTGTAACAATCGTATTATTGACTGGGAGGGAGCCAAAGTAATTGACATGGGAAGCAACAGAAGTGGGCACTGGATAAAGGAGGCCCTCTGGATGAGGAAAACAATACCAATCATGAATCGAGACGAGAGGGATACAGGTTTAGCCATGTGTGGGACAGATTGCTCGCCATACCATCTGGCGAGCAGAGGAAGAACTACATTCCACAATTCGGTTCCTGAAGAAAACGGATATCGAAACGTCAAAAATAAGTTAACTTCATTATTGTGTCAAAACGAAAATCGTAGAATCATTAAATTTCCAACTTGATGAACATTTACATAGTGATATAATTCTTCCTAGTTTCACCAGTGTTGAAGCGCTTGCGATCACTGCACAGATGCGAATGTCATCTTTGTCATCAAAGCAAATTAGACATGCTCTGTCTGCTCTACAAAAGGAAATATGAAAACATCTCACCTTGAATAGAAATGAAAAACGAATAACAGGCGGCATACTCGTGTGGTTACCTTTGCGGGAGTAAAGTGTTAGAATCTGTAACAAAAAGAAAACAATTGACAAACTATTTGGTCAAATCGATCATTAACACAGATATGATTAATTTCGGCCAGTAAACGAGGGGTGGACGATTAAAATATCAACACATTTTACCCACCAGTCAGTCAGTGCATGTTCAATTCATACATCATAGCGTACGAGGACGACACGTTTTGAATTGAAGGGTACGATAAATAGAAGATAAATATTTATGTGATACTCTTGTACGTATTGATTATGCGCATATTGACTAGCTAACTAAATGTACGATCTAACCAAGTTTAAAGTGGCGTCTTCTAACGACGACGTTCACATTTATTCAACAAGTTTGCGACAGTAACATAATTATTATACTTTTAGAGTAATAAATTGTAATGGTTATGATAGTAAAATATGCTGTTGTTGAACATATTTTGTCCGGTATGCTGCAAGTATTCAACGATTACAACAAAGTAAATACAAGATTTAAGGCTAATCTAGGATCTGAGTTGCATGCTATTAAGTGCAATATATTGGTAAAAGTAATAAGTTTTATTGTAGAATGAGTAACCGAGTTAATGGTAAGTTTTATTATGAATATGGTATTGTCGCTGAACCATGGATAAGTACTGTGTTTATTTAGATACTTAATTCATGTTACTTTGTGGCTTACCAAACCGAAACTCATATGCAGTTACGAGCATTGCATATTATAAAGTAAGAACCATGTAGATAGATACCTACAAAATATTCTTGAAAAATACATTGACAGGCCTTTATTCAGATCAGTTTTATGCCATTCACTTTAACTGTTCTAGTAGAAATGTTTGCATTTACTGCAGGTCTAATACTGTTTTTCGCCGGTGGTCGACAACGTATTCTCAGATGTTTGAATGTTAATGTGTACAACCACCAAGGACTACGATGTTCACCAAAGCAGTTCAACAGTTTATCTGTGTCTTAATATGTAGTGTGTAAATAGTGAATATCCGCAGTCGGTTTAATAAAAAGGTGTTTACTGTGTTCAAATCATCAAATTTACTTTAGTCGTTAGAAAAGTTTAACACATTATGGGATCAAGACTTATCACGTGACTTCCATCTTCTCGCCGATCACATGAAAAAGTTATGAAATTTCATCAATAGCGAAATTCGTGAGTTTTCATCGTTTCCAGTTTAACTACAATAACTGCTGGATCAAGAATTATTAAATAACATAATAGTTTGTCTCACCAAAAAAACTACAAACACACACACGCACGCACGCACGCACGCACGCACGCACGCACGCACACAACACACACACACACACACACACACACACACACACACACACACACACACACACACACACACACATGCTCAAGCACGGAGGAAGTCAGGGGAGTCGTAAAGGACAGAAACATATCAATACAATTGAAATGAAAGTGTTGAGACCGTGTGTAACGCCGGCCTGCTTGCACGGTGCTTCACTAGATGACTCAGTTACAAGTAGTATGCGGGTAGATTCCACTCACCTCCATCGGGTAAGCTTTGCCATCAAAATAGTGCTGTGAGCCAATGGTCTTGTTCTGACCCATGTTAAAAACCATTAAAAAAGGAGAGTAGACAACAGGTCCGAAGTATCCTCCATAGATCTGCCAGTCGCCTCCTTCAAGAACTATATTAACTGTTCGGACAATTAACAAACAGCTGTGTTATAACCAAGTACGTGTGGGGCTATCCATAAAGCACGTGCCGCTATTTTATTACTTTTTAGACCCCTCACTCCCTTATCAAGTTTAGTAATGCTGGTCTGTACACCCCATAAAAGTCAAACATTTTAGGGCTTTCGAGAAAGACCCCTCCCCTATTATGTTTTTCATCTAGTTTGCAGATTTTCTCGCGCCATTAGACTTCACTGATGCATGGGAGATATAATAATGTTTGTCACCTTAGGAAGTGGCCATTTTTTTCCATAGGTTACCAGTGTACCAGTGTTATATATATATATATATATATATATATATATATATATATAAAATAAATAATATATAAATTACCACCGTGCCAGTGTTATAAGTTTGAAGCCCAATAACTAAATAATGAGTATGGCTGGAGCCCTTAAACGTGGTGTGTATATGCGTGCGTGCGTGCGTGCGTGCGTGCGTGTGGTTTTCTCCTCTAACAAATACATCAACAATTTTGCACATTATTAGTATAACTCTTATATTGGCTCACGAGCAAGACAAACGCTATCATGCGTTGTCCGTTAGTTAAATGACAGGTCGGTGAAAATCCCATTCACTAATTGCTCGTTAAGTGGCAGATCGTTGCTCGTTAAGTGACGATGGAGACTATATAATATCTCAGTGAAACGATTTCTAGCATCGCATAAGTTGAAGTGAAACAGCGTCCTCAAACCATTTTGCTTGTTAGTCACACAACTCACACCCCAGGTGTGGACAAGGCGAGCGCCTTTATTTTATGATTACTTAGCTTCAAAATTGTGCATTCTTGTACATTTAATAACGCAGTGCAAATAAGATTGAGTTTTAGAAATATGGAAATCAGCCCACAGAACTGCGTCACGCTGGCTAACATGTCAACCCCAGTTAAACATAATCTCCAACTTTTAGAACACATTCAGAGAAAACCACTAGCGTTATATTCTTGATTGTAGTTGCACATTATTAGTTTTATTAACAATTTTAGGTGCATTGCCCCATGACTCTTGTTTTGCTTTAAGCTTCTTTTCGAGGTAACATATTTGTTTAGCACTCACCATCTTTCCCTCTGTTTAATACTAGACAATATCCCACTCTGTCCGAATAACTCTTCAGTTTCAAATGTGCCTTCCAGTTCACAGAAATCTTTTTTGCAGATGTGGTGTTCACGTCGATGGGAGACTGCATACTGCCCCCACACTCGGGATAGTGATCTGCCCATGTGTGAACGCCTGTATGTCAACAGTGAAAAGAATAGCATGCATTTCCTCTGTATAATGCCACTCTGAACGTGATTGAAGCACAATTTCATGCATATAAATTTGCTATTGATAATTTGTACGGAAAGAGTCCATTGTATGTATGTGTATATAAATAATATATATATATATATATATATATATATATATATATATATATATATATAAACACATAGGTCTCAAAATGTAGAGACCTACATAATATAATAATACATTATTATATGTTAATATATATACATATTATGTATGTGCATACATTATATACGTACACATATACGTACATACATTATGTACGCGCATACTACATATTTACGTTCATACATTCGTCATTCATAAATGCTCGCACGCACACGCGCGTGCAATTGAAAAGCATGCTACCTATTTACCATAATAATGAGTAAGGAAAATGGACAACACATCAGAAGTAAATGTATTATAAATATCATATAATATCATAAACACTTCAACTTCGTATTTAGCTCCCTTTCCATCGAATCTACCAACTCCTAAAACATATATAGTTTACACTAGTGAAGAGTAATTCACATAATACAGGAACAAGCACGGATGGCACGCTCTTGCTTCTGTCGTTCTGTCCTACGCGCTTAATTCGGTTTGTTGTCAAACATAGCAAGCCCGAATGGTATTACTGGGGGTGGGGGGGGGGGGGTTGCTCATGCCAGAGGTCAATTAATTGGGTTTCCTTTTCCTCTGACCCTATGTCTGCCATATCTATTCTTTGCACTGTACTTTGTACGGCTACAAGAAACATGACTGAACGCATATGTATGATTGGCTAATAGTCTACGATCGTCGCTGCCTACTACAAGACGATGTCAGACGATGTAAGACAGTCAAAGACGAATCGTCGTAGAGATTGAAGATGTTCAATCTCTACGACACTAGTATGTGTGCGGTTTTGAATACGTAAAAATGAGCCACTATGGTTAAGCCAATGGGTGACCTCTCTTATTATCGCTCACGAGCCCCCCCCTGACGACTGTTTCTGATTGGTTAAGCGCATGCACGTGACCTGTTTGCGCTGATACAGTCGCCAGGGAGCGCTACGGGTGAAGGTCATTCCCATCGGAGGCTGCTATCTTGTTTTGCACTGATACGATCGCTAGATCGTATACGGGTCAAGGTCATTCCCTCTATAGCGGTTGCCATTGATTGCGCTGACCTTTGCGCTGATACGATCGCCAAGTGCGCTACGGGTCAAGGTCATTCCCTAAGGAGGCTGCCGTCTTGTTTTGTCAGAGGGCGCTACGGGTCAAGATCTTTCCCTATATAGCGGTTGCCATTGTTTGCGCTGACCTTTGCGCTGTTACGGTCGCCAAGAGTGTTACAGCGACCATGTTGCGCGAGCAGCCCCTAATCCACCACCTCCGACGATTTGTATATAACCATGGCCAAGTCGTTGCAGTCGATAATGAGGTTTCGGTAAGTTCTACGCGTGTTTGCTTATACGTATAAAAGGCGAACGCGTGTTTTGCAGTTACCGTGTACTAGAATCACGCCAATTTACAGGCGAAGTGTTGTTCAAACACGTGTTTAGGAGGACGTATGAAAATTAGCGTCGTGAAGCGCCTTGGCTATACACGCGCGCAATGTAGTTTTTTTCTGGAATGTTCGGACGAAGTCACGCCTAAAAAAAGAAACACGATCCCGCATTTTCACACTGCTAACAGACCGTGATCTAGCGGACGAATGTTCGTGCATGCATCGTAGCCACGTGATCTATGACGTCACACCTCATTTCCATAAATTTGCATATCACGTGACCTATGACGTTACACCTCATTTGCATAAATTTGCATATTGCCCTATAGAGGCTGCCATCTTGTTTTGCGCCCTATGGAGACTGCCATCTTGTTTTGCGCCCTATGGAGGCTGCCATCTTGGTGGATAGTTTACAGCCGCCATGTGAGACCTGGACAGTCTATAGCCTGGACAGTTTACAGCCGCCATGTGAGACGTGGACAGTCTACAGCCTGGACAGTTTACAGCCGCCATTTGAGACGGGGACAGTCTACAGCCGCCATTTGAGACGTGGACAGTTTACAGCCGCCATGTAAGACGTGGACAGTCTACAGCCGCCATGTGAGACGTGGACAGTCTACAGCCGCCATGTAAGACGTGGACAGTCTACAGCCGCCGTGTGAGACGTGGACAGTCTACAGCCGCCATGTGAGACGTGGACAGTTTACAGCCGCCCTGTGAGACGTGGACAGTCTACAGCCTGGACAGTTTACAGCCGCCATGTGAGACGTGGACAGTCCACAGCCGCCATGTGAGACGTGGACAGTCTACAGCCTGGACAGTTTACAGCCGCCATGTGAGACGTGGACAGTCTACAGCCGCCATGTGAGACGTGGACAGTCTACAGCCTGGACAGTTTACAGCCGCCATGTGAGACGTGGACAGTTTACAGCCGCTATGTGAGACGTGGACAGTCTACAGCCGCCGTGTGAGACGTGGACAGTCTACAGCCTGGACAGTTTACAGCCGCCATGTGAGACGTTGACAGTCTACAGCCGCCATGTGAGACGTGGACAGTCTACATCCTGGACAGTTTACAGCCGCCATGTGAGACGTGGACAGTCTACAGCCGCCATGTGAGATGTGGACAGTCTACAGCCGCCATGTGAGAGGTGGACAGTCTACAGCCGCGGTGTGAGACGTGGACAGTTTACAGCCTGGACAGTTTACAGCCGCCGTGTGAGACGTGGACAGTCTACAGCCGCCATGTGAGACGTCGACAGTCTACAGCCTGGACAATTTACAGCCGCCGTGTGAGACGTGGACAGTCTACAGCCGCCATGTGAAACGTGGACAGTCTACAGCCTGGACAGTTTACAGCCGCCATGTGAGACGTGGACAGTCTACAGCCGCCACGTGAGACGTGGACAGTCTACAGCCGCCGTGTGAGACGTGGACAGTTTACAGCCGCCATGTGAGACGTCGACAGTCTACAGCCGCCACGTGAGACGTGGACAGTCTACAGCCGCCGTGTGAGACGTCGACAGTTTACAGCCGCCATGTGAGACGTCGACAGTCTACAGCCGCCACGTGAGACGTCGACAGTCTGTCTGTTTACAGCCGCCATGTGAGACGTCGACAGTTTACAGCCGCCGTGTGAGACGTCGACAGTTTACAGCCGCCATGTGAGACGTCGACAGTCTACAGCCGCCACGTGAGACGTCGACAGTCTACAGCCTGGACAGTTTACAGCCGCCATGTGAGACGTCGACAGTCTACAGCCTGGACAGTTTACAGCCGCCATGTGAGACGTTGACAGTCTACAGCCGCCATGTGAGATGTGGACAGTCTACAGCCGCCATGTGAGAGGTGGACAGTCTACAGCCGCGGTGTGAGACGTGGACAGTTTACAGCCTGGACAGTTTACAGCCGCCGTGTGAGACGTGGACAGTCTACAGCCGCCATGTGAGACGTCGACAGTCTACAGCCTGGACAATTTACAGCCGCCGTGTGAGACGTGGACAGTCTACAGCCGCCATGTGAAACGTGGACAGTCTACAGCCTGGATAGTTTACAGCCGCCATGTGAGACGTGGACAGTCTACAGCCGCCACGTGAGACGTGGACAGTCTACAGCCGCCGTGTGAGACGTGGACAGTCTACAGCCGCCGTGTGAGACGTGGACAGTTTACAGCCGCCATGTGAGACGTCGACAGTCTACAGCCGCCACGTGAGACGTCGACAGTCTACAGCCGCCATGTGAGACGTCGACAGTTTACAACCGCCACGTGAAACGTGGACAGTTTACAGCCGCCGTGTGAGACGTGGACAGTTTACAGCCGCCATGTGAGACGTCGACAGTTTACAGCCGCCGTGTGAGACGTCGACAGTTTACAGCCGCCATGTGAGACGTCGAAAGTCTACAGCCGCCACGTGAGACGTCGACAGTCTACAGCCTGGACAGTTTACAGCCGCCATGTGAGACGTGGACAGTCTACAGCCTGGACAGTTTACAGCCGCCATGTGAGACGTTGACAGTCTACAGCCGCCATGTGAGATGTGGACAGTCTACAGCCGCCATGTGAGAGGTGGACAGTCTACAGCCGCGGTGTGAGACGTGGACAGTTTACAGCCTGGACAGTTTACAGCCGCCGTGTGAGACGTGGACAGTCTACAGCCGCCATGTGAGACGTCGACAGTCTACAGCCTGGACAATTTACAGCCGCCGTGTGAGACGTGGACAGTCTACAGCCGCCATGTGAAACGTGGACAGTCTACAGCCTGGATAGTTTACAGCCGCCATGTGAGACGTGGACAGTCTACAGCCGCCACGTGAGACGTGGACAGTCTACAGCCGCCGTGTGAGACGTGGACAGTCTACAGCCGCCGTGTGAGACGTGGACAGTTTACAGCCGCCATGTGAGACGTCGACAGTCTACAGCCGCCACGTGAGACGTCGACAGTCTACAGCCGCCATGTGAGACGTCGACAGTTTACAACCGCCACGTGAAACGTGGACAGTTTACAGCCGCCGTGTGAGACGTGGACAGTTTACAGCCGCCATGTGAGACGTCGACAGTTTACAGCCGCCGTGTGAGACGTCGACAGTTTACAGCCGCCATGTGAGACGTCGAAAGTCTACAGCCGCCACGTGAGACGTCGACAGTCTACAGCCTGGACAGTTTACAGCCGCCATGTGAGACGTCGACAGTCTACAGCCTGGACAGTTTACAGCCGCCGTGTGAGACGTGGACAGTCTACAGCCGCCACGTGAGACGTGGACAGTCTACAGCCGCCATGTGAGACGTGGACAGTCTACAGCCGCCGTGTGAGACGTGGACAGTTTACAGCCTGGACAGTTTACAGCCGCCGTGTGAGACGTGGACAGTCTACAGCCGCCATGTGAGACGTGGACAGTTTACAGCCTGGACAGTCTAAAGCCGCCGTGTGACACGTGGACAGTTTACAGCCGCCATGTGAGACGTGGACAGTTTACAGCCGCCATGTGAGACGTGGACAGTTTACAGCCGCCATGTGAGACGTGGACAGTTTACAGCCGCCATGTGAGACGTGGACAGTTTACAGCCGCCGTGTGAGACGTGGACAGTCTACAGCCGCCGTGTGAGACGTGGACAGTCTACAGCCGCCATGTGAGACGTTGACAGTCTACAGCCGCCGTGTGAGACGTGGACAGTTTACAGCCGCCATGTGAAACGTGGACAGTCTACAGCCGCCATGTGAGACGTTGACAGTCTACAGCCGCCGTGTGAGACGTTGTGGTACTTACAAACTGATTTTTTTAAATATTCGGAGATGAATGTAGACACAACTATACAGTTACTCAAGGTTTCGACAGACGCAGAACTATTGGACGATTAAGTTATTCTTCTGGCGAGCAGGAGAATACTAGGTCGTCCCACAATTCAGTTGCTGGTAAAACTCGAGTGAATAGTGTATATTGTGTGACAATGGCACCAACTTTCACAAACTAAATTTGCGTACATATGGTGTTGAAAACCGTTATCACGGAAATATCCATATATGCTTTGGTGCTTGGTTCTGCCAGTCTGAACTATCGAAATTGCTACGTAATACTGGCAGTTATAACATCTAGCGACGCCTTTGTACTACGTAATTTGGGACACTCGAAAGAAACACACATGATGTTAACTACAAAGAGTAATTCGATTGTTCGTAAAAAATGTAATATCGGTGTGACCTTCGAAAAAATTTAACTGAAACCGTGGGGTCGTAGATGAACCTGAAAGTTTGGAGCCCGAATAAAAGAACATACAAAGATGCATTCTCACGGTCGATTATAATAAAATGGTGTACAAAACATACCAGTGTCTTCGTCATGGTAAGTGAATGACCACGTGGCTGAAGACTGTTTACTGGGAGGGCTTGTTTGGCTTCCTGAAAAAGGAAACAACTTCGGTACAGTTTAACACATTTTATACAAACGCCATATCAATTGCAGCGATCAGCATTACGGCAGTAGCGCGTCATATCAACATGAGATCAATCTATATTTAGCACACGGGCCACAATACAAAATGTCCTGGCAATATAGTCGCGGAAAGATGGCAGCATACACGCATTTATTGCAGATTATTATCGGATTCATGTTTAAAAAAATATGTCACTGGAAATTTGTGTTATTCGGTCGTAGAATGTCACTCAGATACAAACTGAAAAGGCGGTTCCAATGTCGCGAACTTTCAACAAGCTGAATTCGACCAAAACTGACATAAAGGCGGGTGTTTCCCGTCTCCCGCGAGTCTTGCACATAAAGGTGGATTTTCACCGCAATTTTCACAACAAATCTGACGACATTTTGTACAAGGAATCGATATTATATATCATTAACAGCTATTTCATCCATTCAGTGCAAACAAATGGTTATAACAGTTGTTTTTTAGTTAAATACCTATGCTATGATTATCGAAACGAAAAGACGTCACCGCACAAAATCGGTACGCACATATATGGCAAGTCGTATACTTCAGTTTTACTGGTTCGGCGGTTTCTACTATGCTTCTGCGAGAGATTGACAAATTAATTACTACAGTACTCCTTGGCATATACTTTGTTTTGCTTTGGAACTGTCAGCTGTACTGAAAGACAAGCAGACGTCATAAAGGAAAGCTGCTCTGCATGCTAAGATGAAAACAATACGGAAGACGTATTGTCGTCTTAAAATTAAAAGAACGAAATAATCAACACAGAAAGAAATAATCAAGCAAGAAAAAAGGAATATTGCAACAAA
This sequence comes from Lamellibrachia columna, assembly GCA_963662155.1. NCBI lineage: Eukaryota > Metazoa > Annelida > Polychaeta > Sabellida > Siboglinidae > Lamellibrachia > Lamellibrachia columna. The sequence continues at coordinate 22,643,636 of OY759268.1, forward strand.
ACAACCGCTTCCGATCGATGAATCAACATTTGTTTTGGTCCTGCTCTGAATTTTCCTTTGACGCAAATTCAGATGGCGTCAAGGACACCAAGAGGTGCACGGCCGGTGACGAAGGAAGAAAAACAACGGTTCTTGTTAAAGCCAACCAACACTCCCAGAGATTCATGCTACACATATATGGTGTTCATTCATAAGAAAAACACTAACGTATAAGATAATCAATATTAGTTTTGCTAGGCCAAGACCAGACTTGGGGTCAATTGCATTATTCCCATTACACACAAATATACCAATTACAATTCAACTTCAAAAATTATCCTTCAATTATCAATTTCATATCAAAATAAGAGTATGTAAACAGCGCAGCCAGAGATACGCAACACCAAAAATAATATATTTTAGCTTTATTTAATTTCTGCATATTATGGTACATAATAGCAAACAAATGTGATATATGCAACATTATATTTTAGTGATTATTTGTAGCCGAATTATTTGAGTTACAAGATGTAATTGAAAAGTAACTGCAAAAACCAATTAAATTTTCACAAATTCCAATTACTTTCCATCTACAACATGGAGACTGAAATGTTACGTGTTGCTGGAGATACTGTCCACAGTGAAGCTTTCCTTTGAACGTGCCTGTATCCACTTCTTACATTGGTACATGTAAACTTTGGGAAGGCTATGCAATACACACCCTGCACGTGCGCACGATGTGCATGTATCGAATCACTGTTACATGTCCCATAGTACCAATGTTTGTTAACCATGTTACCGTTTACCACACACGAAATAGCATACAAACAATGCGCATTTAGCACATAATGTCATGTACTATATTTAGTGCAACAGCTGACAAGTGTTCATTTTCAGTATCATGCTCAGTCATGTCGGATGTCAATTCCAGTAGTGCTTCTGCTGCTAAGCCAGTGTCCACCTTTAGTTGTTTTCTACTCTTTACAGAAGGTTGGGTGACGTCAGAAGTGGGTGACGTCCGCTTATGTGAAAAACGTTCAGCCTGGAAAACAAAAATCATAATATATTCAGAAACACATATTTATTCTTCTGCTTCTACCACCACCTTCTGTTTTTCGTGCTCTCTTTATCAAACTATGTAAAATAAAAATACTTTTGAAAAAGTATTTCAAATAAAATGTATTTCGAAAGTACTTTTGTCGGGAAATAAAATACTTTTAAATTTAGGTTTCAGAGAGTGATCCACGCATATAATACTGATGTAGATGATCTATTATTTATTTAAAGTACATATTACATTTTTGCACCAGTTGAAACATTAATAAAATAAAATATGTGGTTATAATATGTGTTATTTCCGAAAACACAAAATGAAATAACACGTTAACCATTGATTAAGACCAGCCCTAATTAGGACGCGTGAAACCAATGCGACTCCTGTCGAATTTCATATTTAAATTGTTATCCCAAAAGTTCGCACAGCCACTATATAAATATTGTAGAGCTAACTTTAAAATAGAACTGGTAAAATTAGGCAAGAATTATTCTTGAGAGGCAAAGAAAAAAATATATTTCCGTAAGTCGTTTCGAAAAAGTATTTATCAAATAAATGTGGCACAAAAAAGTGCTTCAAAGTTATTAATAGTTTCAAAAGGTATTTTAAGCAAAAAATATACAGTTGAAAATTTATTTGTGAAATACAGTTTAACCACCCATGTCCTGGGAGTCGGCGTCGTTAGCAATTGTGCAAGGGCATACTTCGCTCGATCGCCATCCACTCCTGAATTGTAACTTGGCAGTGTTTACCTTTTTTCGTTTTTTTAATATGCTTGTTATTTAGTATTTTTTATAAACTAATATGCATTCTAGATATGTTTTTTTTTTATAATGTTTGTTAATTATATTATTTTACATTTGTCCCCTGTTACTCTAACAATGTGCTGTAGTAGTTGCTCTTAAGTAAATAATAAATATAGTAACTTTGTTTTTCTACGATTTGTGTCCCCCTTGCAGACATAATACACCCTTCATATGTACATCTTTTCTTTACCTAAGCATGTTTTAAACCTTTGGTGAATCAAAGTTTGTTGTTGATGTAAAACAATTCTGGGAACTCTTTTACTGGGCAATGCGTTTAAACCAATTTATAAAACCGTGTAGAACATTTAGGCCACAATCGTTGTATTGTTGACTCATTTCATTTGAAAGTGAGGCTAAGGTATATTCATTTATCATTTTAATATACTGAAACATTTTTTTATATATTATTCACAAAGTGCTGAAATTGGTAAATAATCAGTGATCACTAATATAATTAAATGGGATACAAAATCTTTCCACCAGTTGCCATTGTTATTGATGGGGTGTTGTGTTGTCTTACCCTCTCCTTCCTCTTTTGGGGGGCTAACTTCCCACCTGTTTGTGGGGCCAATGTCCCACCAATTCTATCTCTCCCACCAATGTTGTTGGAAGTTATGGCACTACTCCACTTGGTGGAGTAGTGCCATAGACATAGATAATAATAGTAATACTGGTATACTGGTTGGAGTCAAATTCAAGTTACTTAATAGAATAGGCCATTTAAAAAAAATTCACTAACAGATACTTCATCAATTCAATGCAAACATATTATTAGAAAAGTTGTTTTGAGTGAAAACTTTACGAATATTAAACATCTGAACCACGTTGCGCGAGACGAGGAAACCGGTTAAATTCAAGTTATATTCATGGCAAGCTGTACTAGTTGCATATATTTTAGCTGTTGAGGCTGACTTTTAATTAGTATATGTATGCAAATTAAAGCAGTTGAATGAACATAAAGATATTTTATTTGTTTATAAAAACATTATGTTTAATAACAAACCACAAACAAAAGGTGTTGGTGCGTGCGTGTTTGTGTGCATGCGTCATATGCAGTGCCCACAATTGTCATATTTAAAGAAATTACTGTCATATAAGGATTCTTTTATAATGTTTATTGCAAAAAAAGTTTTATTAAAATGGCTAAAGAAAAAACAAGGTTGAAATGTATCTAGGGGCTGGTAATATGATTTCCAAGTTTTTCTTTGACGATTTCTTTAAAGATGAAGCACATTTGTTTACTCAATTATTTTAATGTCAGTATTTGTTTCATATGGAAAAGGAAGAAAACAATTTCGTTTGCCCAGCGCCATAGTTTTTTTTCTTCTGTAACTGACATATTTTGCTCAGCCTCAGACAAGACTCTCTATCGTTGACGTTATTGAATATTGTTGTAAACGTGATACGCTGTGGCGCCTCTAAGGCGAGATCAAGCGAGATTTGACAAAGCCAATGGCAATGCCAAGCCCAAGGGCAAGGCAATGGGTTGAATTTAGGAATTGGTTGAATTTGATCCTGGTAACTGTATACATCATTGTGAAGTCTCAACTCAAGTCAAGAGACTCAACGGCAACGCCAAAGGCAACGATAGTTAACTTTCTCACATAATCATGAAAACCGCTACCTAGTCTTAGTTTAGCCTTAGGTCCTAGACAGACTTGCCAAGTTCGGAAGGCCCGAAAGGGGTAGATTAACGCGTACGACAAAAAATTCGGGGTAGCGATGTCGCGTCGTCGGTCGACGACCGGCAGCCACACTCGAGACACAGCACAACAAACACACCATTTACCACAATGGTTAAACACATTATTTTAATACACACAAGAAATGGTAATTATATACAATTTAAATAAGGCACATATAGGTACATAAATAACATAATTATACAATAGGCTAAAATGCAGGTAAAAAATACTGAGTATTACGAAAGGAGCATAAAAATTAAGGTAATGGATAAAAAACATAGCAGTGAAATAGCAGTGAAAATAGCTAGATGCTCTACTTTTCAATTACATAAACATACACAGCATATACTTCTAATACACAAGAAATTACAATTATATACAACAGAAATAATTAATAATATATACAAAATGCTCAAATGCTTTGCCAAAAAATTATAAATCATATAAAAAATACTAAGAACGATGCAAGGTCCATAAAAATTAAGGTAATGGACAAAAACACAGCAGTGAAAACAATAAAATGATCCACATTTTCAATTACGTAAACACGCACATTCTATAATGAAATGTTCAAATGATAAAAAAATATATAAAAATTATACAACAATAATTACAAACAGGCTAGACATGCAGCAATGTAAAAAAACAAGCACAAATCAGCATGAAACACCATGTTGATAAAAGGGCACTTAATAAAGTAGAGATTACAGAATAATACTGTCAAATAATGCAATACTGATAAATAAAATAAAAAATACCATGCCAGAAATATACAAAGCTATACACAATTCTGACTGAGATTGATAAATATAAAAACTGCCTGGAATGTGCAAATGACTTAATAAAAAATACACTAATGTATATAAATACACAAAATAAAATAACATATAGATATAGCTGTACAACAAAATGGTCTAAATAAAATTCACACTCGCTCCTGGGCCAAGCTAACAGGCTCGTGTAGTGTGCGCTCACGGAGAATTCCAGTGGCCAAGTTCAACGCAAAAGACATTCGTAGCCGTGTCCGTAGGCGTAGCCGCCAATCCGCCATTACTACATTCCTCGTTACTGCATAGCCATAAGCTGCGTATAACACTACCAGTCAACCATTTTTTATAACGACTACAAAGTAATAATGTACATTCAGTTATCATAATAAATTGCCGAAATGGACAGACGCAATGGAAAAGTGCCGATTGCACGAACGGCAAAATGCTTTGTTCGTCGATCGCGAACTTTTTCCGACCCACGGAAAATCGGCCTCGAAGGCAACATTGTAAGCGTTGGCATAGGCGGTGCCCGCGGCTTAGCCGCCTAGGCGTGCTTCAGGCAGCGTGCCGTGGAGAAACTAGCCATCAATGATTAAAAATTGTAGATAGAAATAACTCAAGCGAAAGAATTTTTTTAACTGTTCTGGGTGGGAGTTATACTCGCTATAATTATATAGCAGAGATCACGAGGGCGATATCATTGGGCTGAGATTCAGATTCAAACGGGATCTACCGGAAAGTCGAGATTTTTCGCTCAACGGTGCCGATTTTATCAATAAAATAAAAAAAACCGGTAGAAATGTTCTACCGACCGGTAGAAGAGGTGAAAAACCGGTAGTCTACCGGGAAAACCGGTAGACTTGGCATGTCTGGTCCTAGACCTAGCCTTGCCCATGGCCTGGGCCATGCCATGGCATGGCCTACCCTAGGCCAGGCCTAGGCTAGAGCCTCCTGAAATATATATTATACTTAAACACAAGTAGCGTGATAAACAAGTACACTAACTTCCATATAAAGATCAACATTTACAAAACCAAAACACCATTTTTGCCATTTTCAATGTTTGTGACAGTGTGTCTCGACTCTCACCCGACATCGTCATTGAGGTTAATTCGCTATTATTAATATTATTACCGTTAATTCTACTCACCAACTTTCGCGGACGATACAAGTATGATCAGGGCGTACGCACCGACCCAACTGCATACTGATGGCATCTTCAGCAGCGGTAATTCAAACTCAACAACCGGAGTAAAGACATTTCAATAACGAATGTTTTGAATCGGCGTTTCTTACGAAAGGCATGATGGGACATGAAACAAAACAAATACTCCGTGATGTGGCGCCACCGAATATTATCTATGCTAAAACTCGGATTACTGACGGCAAACATTGGACGTGCATATTAGCCGGAACCTGTCCGGAACCAGCCCGGAACCAAATGGAATGGCGAATAGCGTGGATTGCGTGCTCTATATAATGATATAACTGGAATGTGTAGATAGATAATGTCGTAATGCAACTTTCCACCAAATGGGAAACAACTACGCGGCGATTAAGGTATGTTTTGGTCTCGCGGAACGACTGCCGTATTACCGTATAATTTATATCTTAATAAAATGGAGTAAATCGGAAATTTTAACTACACCCTTCTATACAACACCTTTATGCATATTATGTTTATTCATTATATATATTTATTATAGGTAACTATTACTAGTTTAATTCATTATGTATATTTATTATAGGTAACTATTACACTTCTGTTCACCCCTTTTCCAATACACCGTTGGTCAATAAAACTTTCATTCCACGTATTGAATATGGTGTTATATTACAAATGCAAAATGTTTTGTAGGAAATTAAATATTTATTCAAATATTTATATTATACTATATGGCATTTTTTATTCTTCAATGTAGCTGTTTTAGACAATGAAATCGCCATTATTAACACTAGAACACATTACATGTTGTTTTATGAGCAGCCCATTGTTGTTGCGGCTATTGCATTTTTATGAGTGCATCTAAAAAAAATAGTTATTTAATAATTATTTATGTTAGATTCTGCACTTGATACACAATTTTGTATCGGACCTCCCTGATATTGTGTACTTAATGTTGTTCATCATTAATTAAATCTGGATTTACAGTGTCTAACTTGTGAGTCCAGTTTTACAACACACTGTGTCAGACTTTGAAAAAAGTGCTCCGTGCAAAGTGTTCGAACAGAATCCTCAACCATTTTCAGATTCATTGAATCCCCTTTCACAGCACGGTCTTTGTAACTGTGCTCTGTGATGACCAGATTATGGAGTCATTGTCTGACCAGTGAATCCAATTTCACATGCTCTTTAAAATGTACTCTTGTAATGAGCACATTATAGAATAACTGCCTGACGCGTGAACTGTGAATCCACTTTCTTAACCAGTTCTTTAACCATTTGCTAAGTAATATATTTTAGTACATGTAACTTTGATTACTTTTTTTTATAAGAAATCTATATTCAATTGCATACTAGTACTTGCATTTCAATAAATTTAAAGATTTGCATTCAAATGCATTAATATGCATTGTTTACAAGCCTTTGTTATATAATATGATGGCCTTTCAATGACTAAATATTTTTTTAACTTTTATTTCTTACTTATTGTTTATTGGACTCCTTGTTTATCCAAGGTTCATTACCTTCTGCAATTACAACTGAGGCAATCAACAGCATTGTAACTCAGGATTAGAACCTATACAATGAGCTGCCTTATTTAGTGAATAGGGGTGTGAATCTAAAACTAATTGCAGTTGTGACAAAGTACTTTACCATGAATTCACTAGTGAGTCCACAATGAGTACAAAAGGAGTATCAGTATAAAGGGACTAAAGTCACAAAGGTAATCTAGTTGTTTGCCTCATAAGAAACAAAATATTTCTAGGCTGAATGAACAAAGAAAGATGTGCTCACTACATGTGCTCACTACATGTGCTCACTCACTGTCATGATATCTAGAATAGGTCACTCATTTGCTCTCGTGTCTTGACGCTGAGTTACTCTGGCTACATGATTGAAGAGCTGGCACTGGATGACACAATCAATTCGGCTTTCCCTCGGTTCGATATAGGACCTTTTTACTGCATGTTCACCAGATCATATGTCAGGTACACATATCTTTTACAAGAATAGATAGTGACAGAATGTTATTGGGTTTAGCCCTTAGAAATTGAATACACTATATAATACATGGGCAACACAGTAGATACAGGCTAAACAGTATGGTATAATAATATTAATAATAAGGTTATTGTAACTGGATAAAAGCATTGCTAGGCTACTACCATTTACGGAATTAAAAATACCCTTAATGTTAAGACAATCAGCTCCCCGCGTTATTGTGAAATATATATATATTGTGATGGAAAAAATTATAACATTCAAGGCTCTGGAAACCAAACAGTGATTGAAATTATTGCAAAAAAAGATACGACATACACAGTGGATACTTACTAATGAAACAAATGCAATGACAAATACATATATGAAGCATTAATATATTTATTATGTACAGTTATACAGTAACGGAATTACAATTCACAGCATTTTTTGGCATATATGTTTATATTTTCAATCATTTTGCAATAAACAGCTGTATACGCCTACTGGGAATGTCAATGAAAATTTCATATTGCAGATCTATTTTGTCTTATATTTTTACGATACGGCTGCAGCCATGAGAAAGACAGTTTCAAAATCGGTAAAGTATTTTTTCGAGATATGGTTTTTTGAAGATGTCAAATTTAACACATTTGCCAGATTTTTTAGGCCTACATCTTATACAGTAACACTGGATCGGAAAATGGACCCCAAATTGGGCATGTTTCCTTAAAACTGTATCAAAAACATTTATGCTCAATTGTTATATGGATCATTCCACATCAAATCACCAGATGACCTACGCACTTCAGATCTCTTCAATATTTTTACCAGATATTCCCTTAATACCCAAATTTTAACTGTTTATTCATAATAGTTTCTGATACTGTGTGATGTATCTCCACGAATGATGTGTGTCCCATTGTGAGAACAAGCCACAATCCTCAATTTAAAAACACTAATGAATAAATGCGTCTGAGCAATATGGTTATGGTTATTGTTATGATTGAATGTTGAATACCCACAAATGGTTTGTTAACCAGGTATCGTCTTTCATGTTGGGACCAACAACATTGGTTGTGGCGACAGCCTTCAGACTTGCACTGACCTGTTCACACAGCTGACAATCCACAACTCAGTCCTAGGTAAGCAAAAATATGGTTCATCGGTAACACGATAAAATACCATATTATTGTGTGGTAATAATAATGTGACATTTTGTTTCATTATAATTTTCTGCAAACTGCTAAACAACATAAAAAGACCTGATAGATTCCTATCCAGTTGCAACAGGCAGGTCAGATGAGCTAAATATGTCTCCTGTGAGGGAGCTTCGTCGTTTTGCACTGTTGACGTTCATGGACCACCCCAACTAGGGGACCTGACTACGGACGGATTACACCTGCGACCAGAGGAGTCCAACACTTGGTTAGCCACTTGTTGACAGCTGTTCATGTTTGTGTGCGACCTACACGCCAGAACCCATGCTGGTCTGAGCAGGATTCCCCTCCTCTCTCAGTAACTGCTCCTGCTTCTGTTTCAGCCAAGAGATGCCAAACACCCGTTGTTCCAATTGTATATATTAGCTATATATATATATATATATATATATATATATATATATATATATATATATATATATATATATATATATTAGCTTTATGGGCCCAAGTTGATTCAGTTGTCTGTGGTCTCAACCGCTGCATGGACAGTGATGTTTTCAGTAAAGGTCCTCGCCTCGATTATCCAGGCTCCGTGCTGTTGCGCCACTGTTTGTCGCACACATCTTCGCCTGGACTCGTTTCTCTCATCCGACTCTCGCTCACCTTCTCAATTCGCTGAGAACAGATTCTGGTCGTAGAGACGTGGTCTCGTTATTACCCAATGTCACCACTCCATTTTGCATAGGCATTCCCGTGAAGCGGCAGCAGCCAATCAGTGTCATTATGGAGATTTTTTTGCTTCATTATGCTTTTCAGTCTCGTAGTTGTGTCTATACAAAAGTTTAAAGTTAATTCAAATTGCATCATATAAACGGATAAAAGTTAACTCATGAATTAGACAAATGCCCGGATGACATCGTAATTAGCTACATAATTTCCATTATAATGAAAAGTACACATTGTATCCAGGCTATGATATGTGCGATAAACGGTGGTGCCACAGCGCGTAACCTGGATAATCGAGGCTACGCCTGGACGCAAAGTGTACTTTTCATTGTGACGGAAATTATGTGTGCGCCCAGATTCTGGGTGCATACATAATTAACTGATTCTGATGTCATCCGGGCATTTGGCAAATTCATAAAAGAAGTTATTTTTTATCAGTTTATATGATGCAATTCGAATTAACTGTAAATCTTGATTATATTGACACAACTGTCAGACTGAATAATTAAATCATGAAAAAAATTAGTGTAGCATCTTGTTAATGATGCTAATTGGCTGCTAGCACTTCACATGAATGCCTACAGAAATTGGAGTGGTGATAACAATCAGACCATGCCTCTGTGGCAAATTCACGAAGGCGAGCGAGAATCGGATAAGCGAGACTAGAAGTGTCCTTGCCATATTTGCAAATTAAAACTTTGGAGCTGGGCCCATCCATGGTTCCCAGGCTCTTCCAGTTCCCGACTTTCGATGACGTCCGAGGTCAAAGCAATTTAACAACTGCCACTATTAGATGGCTTTATTTGTTTCTCATAATGGAGCAAGGAGGTGCTTTAACATTATCATCAATCTTTCTGTGGCCCAAATTGGATTTTGTCAAAATCCACTTGTGTGGTTAAGCTACAAGCTTTCCGAACCGTGTGAACGGGCCTATACTTGTGTGAATGCGCACATAATTTAACTGGCATGCAACACAGTGTCGCCAGACTAATTGGGCAACTAATCGCTAGTGTGAACGGGCCTTTAAACGAAGAACAGTTATCGTCGTGTAAGCAGTGTTTAATCAACAGGAAGTTGTCTTAGTGCTTTAGCAATAGCAAATACATTTGGCCTGAACTGTTCGATTTCCTTAATCTGTTTTAAGGTGAATATTTCCCGCACCTTCGCTGGTGACATTAAGGAGTGTGTTTTCATAGGTACTCTATCTATCGCGCAGTGTATCCTCGTCTCAGAGAAACCAAGGAAACGAATCATCTTGCGAAGTTCTTTTTCTGGGTCTTTTATCAGGTCTTCGTATAGAACAATCAATAGCGGTCCGCGCAGTTGGAACCAACTCATGTAGAACGAATGCCAATCACGAGCGCCCTTTGACACGGATGATATAATTGTTTCTACAAAAAGAAAAGCAATACAGTAAACAACAATTGAGGATTATTAAATCTGATTTAATCTGGGGTCTATGCTACGATTGTAAATTGCACATTGGGGTGTCCCCAAATTGTCTTTTTTTAGCATTTATGGTTAAACACCCTAAAACGTGTTTATTGACCAAGCTAGTACTTCTTGTGAATTTTTAGCTCATTCGGAGGTTAATTAGAGGTCCCCAAGCTCCTAAGTCTAATGAAGGACAAACGCCCCAACGGACAAAAGCCCCATGGACAAGTCTCATTGGATAAAATGTAACACTGAAGTACAACACTGACGAGTCATGCACCCCCAGGTTTAGAATTATTAAAGCAGCAATATTATTTAATAACAAAATTAAAAGCAAATATAAGAACATAAATCATGATATAGTACATTATTGTACATTAATATGTTACTGTAATAACCATCACATGTCATCGTGACATCAACTTAGCATAGCTTTTCTAACAACCGTCTCTTATAATATTACCCTGGGTATACTGTGAAATAGCTGTACGGTCTAATATTAGATACACTAACATTCCAAGATGAGTCGTATTAATTACTGAATATGGTTAATTTTATATGAATACAAAGTTGTGATTGTGTTTTGTCATTGTCTCGTTTTTACTTAACCAATCAAGTAATACATATATTTGTTTTTCAACAGCAAATGAAAACTTTTGAATTAGTCAAGCAGCAATCTAAATATCTATCAAACTTTATACATAATATCTGTAATACATTTTGCAATCAGTAGGTCTACCATTGTCTTGTTTTGGAATTATGGGGTTTGTTCATGGGGCTTTTTTCGGGTGGGGTTTTTGTCCATGTGGCTTTTGTCGGGTGGGTTTTTTGTCCATGGGGCTTTTGTCATGTGGGTTTTTGTCCATGGGGCTTTTGTCCACACATCAAATCACCTGTAATTTCACAGGAACCAATATATTGATCAAGAGAAACTGTTTAGGGGATGGAACCATATATTTTCAAAAATATGTTTTTCGGACACCCTATTTCACATCTTACAGAAAGTACTTCTATAATATAGCACCACTCAAAAACAATACAAATTATTTATTAAAAAAAAAAAGTTGCATATAATAATAGTAGTAGAATGTAGAGGAATCGAAATACACAAGTAAGAAACATGGAAATTAACAAAACAATACAAATTTATATGTTGGTGTCCAAAATATTATATCAGTAGATGCTACTCGAAATATATTATTTTTAAGTAGCATCTTATGCCAAATGGCATATCCTCTTTTTGCAAGGCATCATGGAATAAATGTTGGCAAATTTTCATGACAGACCACAGTTAGCATAAAGAACCCCAAGGAATATGAGAATTGCGAGTGATGAGTGACTTTTGTCCAAGTAATTTTACATCAGATATGTTAGAAAAGTTCACGTTTTATTATGGAATACTGCATTATATATTTCATTTGATGGCAGTAGACAGCCGCTGACCGCTCGCATATAACTACACTGACTATCATGCAGAACGAACAAACAAAATCAGCTTAGGGTGCGTTTTTTTTTACAAACGATGTATGTAATTTTGACGAGTTTCACACTGCGTGTGTGTTAACAGAAGATAAACTAGTAGTGTTCAAGTCGGTAAAGGGACTGGCCTCAAACTACATGTGCGACATATTCCAGCCTGTCTCTTACGTTTCCACAAAAAAAAACACGCGATCGAACGCCAAAGGAAATATCTTCGTACCACAGATACATATCAAAATCCTCAAAAACACTATACCAGTTACTGGTGCACCGTGAAATTGTAAATCCACGCATACTTTTAAATATGTTAATGTTATCTGAACAATACATCGGCGTTTTTGGGGGACGGGTACTGGGCCACGCCCTCACCCCCCACTTTGGCTTAAATTGTTTATTTTTTTGGTGCAACACGTTTCGCCACTACACGGTGTAATGTTTATGTGTGCACTGACTACTTACACAGTTACACCATATGATAGATTGTCATCAAGACATCGTGACATCAAGACACGTTCTGTGCGATACGTTTATTCCTGATTCCTTCCCACAAGTGTCACCACTGAAATGTGTGTCTTCACAAATAATAATAATAATGCACTACTCCAAGATATTCTACTCCAAGATATTCCACTTTTTTAACTGCAGTGAAATGGCATAGAGTTTTTTTTTTAATTACTTTTACATATTTTTTATCTGGGATCAACAAATAAGACCACAATAAAGAACTATAGATGACTGGAGCGAACTTGTTGTTGTTTGTACAATTTGACGAAGTCACATCTGTAATTACTTAATCCTAAGCGGTACTGTACTTTACTTGTATTTTATATTTTAAACGTATAAATGTTTATGTATGTATATATATACATATATATATATATATATATATATATATATATATATATATATATATATATATATATATATATATATATATATATATATATACGTCTTTTCAAGTAGGGTAAATTGCAACCTTTATGACATAGTGATGTTGTGGACAAAGTACCAGGAGACAGGTGAAGTTGGTGGGAAAGGGAGGAGAAGGAAGGGAGGAGAAGGGAGGGAGGAGAAGAGAGACGACCAAAGCCAGGACAAACATTCTGTCCACGTGGTCCTAGCTGGCCCAACAAACCCTCGTGCAGCCTGTTGTTCCAACTCCTGGGGCCCATGGTCACCGAAAGCTCCCACTGCACCCTCCCAGCGAGGTCCACAGCAGTGGTTGTGTGGTTCAAAATACATACAAACGTTGTACAAACGTTGTACAAACGTTGTACAAACGAGGTAGCATGTTCCAGTGGATACTAGGTAGGTTTGATTTGTTTATAAAAAGAAGTTGAAATGAGAATAGCAAATAAATTTAATTTAGGAGGAAGCTTTAACTGGCAGCACCACGTGATAATGCTGTGCATCCTGAAATTGGCAAATACGAATTGTCAAGTTATTCCGTCCGGAAGATGGGTATTTTTGCTAGTATATATAACAATTTATTACCTGTCCTGTTCGCAATCCTTTTACACCTTTTATTCTTCTTACTAAGGCAGAAATGCGATGACAGACTATCGTATGGGTTTCTTAGGAGCACGATGGCGCGCTGGAATCTCGTGTTGGCGTCGTCCGGCTGATGCGTCTTGACCACGATCACTGAGCCATTGGTTATAGGGGTGACAGGAGGGTATTGGATGTCCCCCGGTTTCCGCGGGTCATTGTAGACAGTCCCCGTGTAGAGACCTGAAAATTATGCAAATTTTGTAGTTCAGCTATAATCGGGTGTTAGTAAATAATATTAATAACAACAGCAATAACAACAATTAATAATAATCTAACGACTAAAGTCAATTTGTTCGATGATTTGAACAACATTTCGCTATTCCGTGATACTACTGCAATGCTATCGCAGATAGCTATGCAACTGTCGCAACTATCCTCGATTGTTATCCATAATCAACGCTGTTGAATATTAGAGCGGAAAAGCATTCATCACATGTTGACAAACTCTTCTTTGTAAGCTTACTAATTTATTACTGAGACACGTATCACACCCGTTAGCGTACGTGACACAACACGTATATTGTGCTCCACTATAAAGACACCAGAAAATGACACGATCCAAAAGGTCAAAGGTCAGTGTCCCAAAATGTGTACAATTTGTGTTGTAGCAAGTAAAAAATAAATGCATTATTAAAAAAACGTAAGTTGTCTTTTCTTATTGTCTATATAACGAGGTATGTTTTCCTTAAATACTCTACTACGAATTAAGTAAGGTAGCTGGGGCGGCTATCATATGCTTGTCTTGAAGAATTAAGTAGTTTCAGTAGAAGTTTTTAAGATAAATTAACTATTTCTTCGCAGATTGTAGTTGAAATACTATACAATACTCCGGATTAATAAAATGTTGACCTTTTAATTTATTTGGTTATGTTACAAGATTTAAAAAGGTGTAAATGTGAAACAAATTGCTATAAAGCAAAATTATATCGTTTTGAGAAAATCCCCAAAGAAATAAATGACATACCAATGCATGTAAGTATGACAGTGACCAGTGTCATTGATAACTTTACGGAAAATGTTGGTTATCATAAACAAATTACGTGTGCTATACCACCATGAATAAGTTCGCAAAGAGTTGAATGACAGTTTATAGTGGCAGTGTATTTTTGACACAAACCCTTCACCAATCGTAATTCAAATTCGTGTAGTTTTGCCTACATTTAAGGTAGTTGGGGCGGCTAACGTGTCAATTGTTTTTTTGTTTTTTTTCCTCATAATAGTGAAACAGTGAACAGAACGTCGACACCACAAATAATAGTGAAACAGTGAACATAACGTCGACACCACAAATAATAGTGAAACAGTGAACAGAACGTCGACACCACAAATAATAGTGAAACAGTGAACAGAACGTCGACACCACAAATAATAGTGAAACAGTGAACAGAACGTCGACACCACAAATAATAGTGAAACAGTGAACAGAACGTCGACACCACAAATAATAGTGAAACAGTGAACAGAACGTCGACACCACAAATAATCACCAGACACTAACGTCGTATTTCGCCAATCCACCCTCAAGTATCAAGTGGTTACACTTCAAACAACCCAATCCACACCCACACTATGGAATACGTTGTTGCTGTTTAATAATACGTCTTCGTTCAATGGTTGGCCATCCCAGGGCAGTAATTAAACATGTTGTATTCGTGTTCCGTCTTTTATACAAATCTGGCAGCACACTGTACTCTTTCAAGGCTTTTAATTTGTGAGATGGTGTGAGGATTCCATATGGGTGATAGGCTAGGTAAATAATCTCAAAAGGGCTCTAGAATTCACGTTAGGGGTACCTAAATGTTACAAGCTGTCACCCATGCCAGGGTTTATCTGTAACATTTACCTGTCACAACTAGTCTGGAGTACACTTTCTATTTTGCTTGTTTACTGTTTAGTGAGCCATGAGATGGTGTTCAGATTTTGCAATGTATACATAATTGGTTGTAACTCTACTAATTATATAGTTACTTAACTAAATGTAGTATCAAAATATCTGGAATAATGAGGACTATGTCCTGGGTAAATAATTATATCATCATAGAAATATTCGACAAAAACAACATAAAACGTACCCAAATATATCAATATTTTATTTTGGTTCCTGGATGAAAGATGTACTATAGTTTCTATAACTTCTTACGTACATGGTGCATGCCGATTATTTTTATCACAAAATAATACCAGTTGATTTCCAAAAACAAAAATCGTCTTGGGAGCTTCCATATTGCCAAACACTTCATGAAAGCTACCGGACGGCACTACACAAACGTACAACCGAACAATCCGAGCGCACAAACTCACATTGGAGGCCCTGTGGGTAATCCTGTGTTCTCAATTTCTAGGGTGGGCGAAAGACCAAGGGTTTGATGATGCAGATTTTCAAAGGTTATCAACGCAACTGGCACAGCCCTTGGATGACAACGGGGAAGATGAAACCCCATCTGAAGTAATGCAACAGTTGGAAGATGCAGTGCAATATGTACATCTACTCCGATTACGTTACGTGAACATGGTTATGATACAGGAACCCGAGCAAAACGTTACATGAACATGGTTATGATAGAGTGATGAGAGTCAATCAAATCAGGAACCCGAGCAAAACGAACAAGTCAAAGCAGACCTATCCGTCGTAAGATTGACGTTCCTTTACTGGTCAACTGGAAATAATTCATCGACCTCGCAGGTAACAAGCATAATCTTACATAATTCCTGAGTGACCAATGATGAAACTACAGCAGAATCGTCCCACGGAGCAGATGTCGATCTACTCGAATCGACATACGAAGAGTCAGCTGAGTGTACACATGGAAAACATTCCAGAAGCATGCAGTTCTGTTGGATCATCTTGGACGCGGAGCTTTTTCTGTAGCCACAGAGAAACAAGCAGAGGAATTCATCTGCAGAGTCTATTCGCCATGCACTAACGATGCAGCCATCAACGAAGTGCGTTAAAGACTATTTCAGAAATATACCAAAGATCGAAAAAAGTTTCTGCCTTCCCAGAGTTGTCTTTCCAAACACATCCAACGCGCCCACTACCAGAACCGTGTTTGGTATTTGGCAACACGTCCCCTCACCCCACTTCACCCGTCAATAATGGCTGGAACAAGGATCCCACCAGTGGACAACTTCACCCACAGCTGATGGTAGAGGACCCCTTACCACAGGAGTTCTCAGATATTGTGTATTACAAATACAAAAACTGTGCAACTGCAAGACGCACCTGCAGATCCAAGCAGCTATAGTGTACAGGTGCATGTTCATGCAGCGATGATATCTGCTGGAACCCATTTACTACGATGGACGACGAAGAATCATACTAATTGTCAGTTACACGTGTCCTTCTAATGTCTGTCTTCACAGTTAATGGATGAGCTGCCCTCATACGCAGTGATTGGGCTGGGGTGGGTTCTATTTTGTGCAGCAGAACATTGAACAATCCGAGCCCCTTACCGGTATGGAGAAAGGGTGGGATTTAACTGACTAGCGGATAAGATTATCATGTGTAGCAATATAAGTTTTTATTAATATGTAATCATCAGGTGTGAGGTGATTGTTAATTGGGGCTTAATTAATTTCATGATAAAAATAATTGGCATGTACCATGTACGTAAGAAGTTATAGAAACTATTGTACACCTTTGATCCAGAAACCAAAATAAAATATATATTTTGTACGTTTTATGTTTTTTTGTAAAATATTGCTATAATATTGATATAATTATTTATCCCTGGAATAGATATATGTATACCAGAATTAGTTATGTAGCTCTATAATTAGTTTAGTAGAGTTACAGCCGAATGTGTATTCATTGCAAAATCGCGACAAAATCTCAACACCATCTTCGCTAAATAGTTCACTACACAGTAAAAAAAATCACAATAGAAAGTGTCATCCAGGCTGGTTGTGACCGGTAAAGGTCATAGATAAATCCTGGCTTGGGTGACAGCTTGTAACATTTAGGTACCCCTGGTGTCATTTTTTTAAAGAATATTTGCCTAGTCTATGACGAATACTCGAGTTTTGGCTGGATTAGCATGTTGTAGGCTGTTTGTTTAACTTCGGGTTTACATGGGCCAAGAGTTTAATCATGCCTAAAACTTTCGAAGATTTTGAAGTTATGTCAGTGACATGATTTGTTAATTTGGAATCTAATTTTACTCCGAGATATGAGTGGCTGGATACTGTAGAAAGTGGCTGACCAAAAAGCGAGTTAATTCTGTTTGTTATTAGAAGGTGGACACATTAAATTCCATTTGCCATTCGTCTGACCATGTTTGGAGTTGGTTGAGGTCAGTTTGGAGAACTTCGTTGTTAGTTTTGGAAGAAATTTTACGATATCATTTTATAATACTGTTATCTGCAAAAAGGCGTATAGAAAATTTGATGTTCCGTAAAAAAACAGTCCTTTGGGACTTCTTAGAAACGCTAATGATGTTTCCATAGTAACGACCGCGTATGCGCCGATCTTCGAACCAGCTTTATTCGTTCGCCGTGAACGTGGACCATATCGTCTGTTTACTGTTGTTACACATTTGTGTTATACCGTGAGGTGCTGCCACCTATTGACTATGTCAAGTAAAGAACCGTTGCATCGGTGTCGCTATAATGCTTCACGCCGAGTTTGTGACATTTCTGTTCAGCCTAATGTTTCAAAATGTAGTAACGACCACCACCACTACAACTGTGATTCCAGTACACATCAGTATTATATCTGCCTAACTAAATCATGTTCTTAAACCAAAAAATATCAACGTAAACGTAGTTTATTGTGCTATTGAAACTATAATGGAAATGGCACATATATGCGACCCGGTAACCCTGCGAATAACAGGCCAGCCAAAATAATCGTAAACATTCCCTGCCTCGTGGACGACAACACGTCATAATAAAGATTCAAGGGTCATCGTTGCGGCAAGTTAAGGGGACATGTCAATATCAGCAATGGTCGTTATGTGTTGTCAACAATACGTAAAACGCCAGCGAAAAACGTAATATACGCTTATCTAATGACATTTCTGTTAACAACAACAACTAGGAAATGATGTTTAATTTACTTTTTTAGAAAAAAAAAGTACAAAACTTATTAAGCTGCAAATGCTACAATCACGACTGTGAGTCAGCCACGTTGAAAGTAAGACTGCGTATGTCGGTACAGTTGTATTTTAATCACTAAACATGGGCCAACATAGACATAACTGATGCTGAATTAGGACTGAGAGGACACGTAATGTTTAGGAGAGATCGAATAGGAAGAAGGGGAGGGGGAATTATTTTAAATGTTAAAGAATATATTTAGGCTTATGAAATAACATTAGAAAGGGAATCAGATTGCGATGAAGCTGTTTGGTGCAAAACAGTTTCAGGAAATTCAATATTAACTATTGGATTAGTTTACCGAAGTCCAAACATTAACGAAGAGGATAATACAAAGTAATAATAGTAAAGGGGAATGTATCATAATGGGAGAGTTTAATCATACAATGGACATCTCTAGAAAGTACAGGGGGTGAGGACCAACAGTTTCTATTTTTAATTCAGGATAGCTTCCTTACTCAGCACGTCCTAGAACCAACCAGGCGAGAGAATGTATTATATATAGTTTTAAAAACGTATCATTTGGTAAAGTGATCATAATCAAATACACTTTGACATTAAAGTACAATCAAAAAATAAAGATAAAAAATTTTCAGGAGAAATTGAAAGTATCATTGATCAATTTGTTCCCTTGAAAAAAACCAAAGAAAACGGTCTAGAAAGAAACACTTGTCAAAAGAAGCTGTTAGAAAAATAATGTAATTAAAAGCCCATGGTATCGGGGATGGCATAATTGACTGGATAGAACAAAGGCTGAATGACAGAAGACAGCATGTTGTAGTAGATGGATAAGTTTCAAACTGGAAATCAGTTTTGAGTGGGGTACCACAATGATCAGTATTAGGACCTTTATTATTCGTAATATATATCAATGACTTGGACGACAATATAACAAACAACGTACTGAACTGGTTAACACTGAAGGTGATAAACAATATTTACAAAACGATGTAGACAAATTAGTTAAATGGTCTGAGAAATGGCAGATGTTATTCAATTTTGGGAAATGTAAATGCCTACATACAGGACACGGGAACTTGGATATAAACTAGAATATGGGAGATACTGTTCTAGGTACTACTGTAAAAGAAAAGGACTTAAGAATAACAATAAGTGCTGATATGAAAGTTTCATAGCAATGTGGTATTCCAGCTTCAAGTTGTAATAAAATTGTTGGGTTGATTAGGAGAAAAAAAAACAGGAAAAACGCTAATTATACCTCTGTATAAAGAAATAGTTAGACCTCATTTAGAATAATGTATACAAGCATGGATACCATATCGTAAGAAGGATATAGATACGCTTGAACGAATACAGAGAACAACTAAAATTATTCCAGAATTGAGAGACCTTAGTTAAGAAGAACTCCTAAAAGAACGTGGTTTAACAGTCCTAGAAAGTCGTAGACCTAGAAACAAAGAGGTTAAGAGGAGATGAGATTGAAGTTTCTAAGATACTGAATGGGTATGAAACTATTAATAGAAATGTTTTTCTCTCACTCAAGAAAGATAGTAGAAATAGAGGACATGAGGTAAAATTAGTCAAGGATCAGTGTAGATTGGATATCAGGAAGTACTCGTTCTCACAGAGGACAACAAATTAATGGAACAAATTGTCTACGGATTATGTAACTGCTAGTAGCGTGAACATGTTTAAACACAAGGTTGACAAATATCTCAGGAGGGCATAAATGAAAATTGTTAGACTCTCAATAAACCAGCGGCTTCCTAGTCCGCTTGCATCTAGGCCTTTGGCTTGGATGGCAAATCTTGTTAAACGTTAGAAGGAGAAGGTGATACGAAAGAGAAGATCGAGCAACATAGATAGATGGACGCCCGTCCACTATGTCTATACTCGTGAGGCAAAGAAGCGCACCACGACGGCGGGCGGGACGAAGCAGACGGTACGTTCTTAGGCAGCGGACGGCCCGCTCTTCGACGGCGGACGGCCCGCGGGGTGAGGCAGAAGGTACGCTCTTAGGCAGCGGACAGCCCGCTCTTAGACTGCAGGCAGTACGCTCTTCGGCTGCGGACGAGACGCTTTCAAACGGCGACAACCATCCGTTTACGACGAAAGATAAATCGTCTCCGTCTCCCGTGAAAAGACGGACGGAAAGGCGGCCACGCTTCCACACAAAGGGCAGTCCTGATGAATGGTTTGTAAGAATGCAGAGAGTTCACATTTTCGGTTGTGGACGTGAAAGACGAAGAACTAAGATAAACGAACACAATT
This sequence comes from Lamellibrachia columna, assembly GCA_963662155.1. Classification (NCBI taxonomy): domain Eukaryota; kingdom Metazoa; phylum Annelida; class Polychaeta; order Sabellida; family Siboglinidae; genus Lamellibrachia; species Lamellibrachia columna. The sequence continues at coordinate 22,664,757 of OY759268.1, forward strand.
TTAATGACTCAACAAAAACAGCATGGCGAGCCTCGCTCTATTTCAGGATGGGTAAAGCTAAAACGTTAACTGTGCAACTGCCAACATCCCCCTTTTCTAATTTAAAACTTACAGTCTTTACACCACACTGGCTTCTTCACCAAGCGTCCGCTTTTAGTGGTTACAGTTACTTGGTCTTATGGGTCATTGTTAAAGCTCTGATGATTAACTTCCACTGGGTTAGCTTGTGGTGGCAGGCTGGCAGTCGGATGATAGACATCTACGGGTACTGTATTTCCCGTACGGTGTCCAGACAATTTCACTTGTAAAAAACCGTCCTTTGCATCGCACAGGCTGAATACCTTTGCTTCTGCCAACTGAGGCAGCACATCTTCAATGTCTGGCATCTGGAAGTGATTTCTTTTCAGGGCTTGATTTAAATTTTGCGGATCAAGACACAGTCTAACTGTTCCGTTTGGTTTCCTGACTGGCTGCAGGTGACTTATCCACAGTGTTGGATTATCAACCTTTTCGATGATACCTTTTTCTTCCAGAGAATCTATCTTGGCTTTTACATCAGCCTTCATCGAAAGAGGAATTTTCCGTGGTCTCACCTGGACTGATGTGACCGTCGGATCTACCTCTAGCTCGTATTCTCCAGGTAAGCATCCGATTCCCTGAAACACTTTCTCATACTCCATCAGAATGTTCTCAAGTGGTTCTTCTGATACTAGGTGAACTGTCGCCTGCATTTGTAGCATTCCTTCCCGTACGCTTTGCACTTACGCGGTGGGTGACTCTCTCCACACTTTCTGCAGCTTCCATGTGTGTATATCTTCGATTTATCGTATCTTCTCGAAGTAGGCTTTATGGAGTGTACTGTTTCTTCTTTTTAATCTTGAACTGCTCTGAGGTCTTCCTTCGCTGCTTCCATTGCCCTGCACGTGACTGTCGCTTCATCCAATGAGAAGTATTGACGCTCAAACAGTCGTCTTCTTACTCGATCATTTTCTATGCCTAGCAACAATGTTTGAACGATCATTCTTTCGTATTGGTCACGCCCTCCTAAGTTGCAATCTCTGGCAATCTTATGTAACGCAGAGACATATTCGTCTATTGTCATCTGCCCCTGCTTCATAATTAGCAGTTTGTGTGTCATTGCGACCACATTGATTCGAGGTGCGCAGAACGAGTTGAATTTCTCGATGACAGTTTCATAATTATTTATGTCTGCGTCAGCATTCCATGTGAATGAATAAAATACGTCATTTCCCGATTGTTCGGAGCAATGGTGCAATTTTGGTTCGATCTGGTGTATCTGTTCTAGTTGTTGCAATGATACATTGTTCGAACGTACATGTACGCTTTTAGCTTGAACGTTTTCTTTAAGACCTTCTTCGTCTCGTACTCTATTTCTTCTTCCTCACGCGGGGCACCACGTTCCGTTCTCGGTTGTGGACGTGAAAGACGAAGAAAGAACAAATGTAAACGAACACAAGTTTAATGACTCAACAAAAACAGCATGGCGAGCTTCACTCTCGACTCGGTCTATTTTAGGATGGGTAAAGCTAAAACGTTAACCGGGCAAATGCCAGCACAGAGTGCCGTGTTGATGTTTAGGCATTAGATACCTCAAAATCAAATGTGATGTTGTTTAGGCATTTATCTGTCTCCAATATAATTAGGATGTTGTTTAGGCATTATATGCCTTAGAATCAACAGTGGGACCCATAACTCAGCACTCATCTATAGAAATGACATCGCGTAGACACTACAAATCTTCTCCTTGACCGCACAGTTGATTAATGCAATATTAAGCACCTTTCCCAGATTCGACAAACGCCTCTGTTTGTTTATCGGCGAGTGTCAATAGAGCATTGAGACTCAGCATGATTCAACGATACATCCCGTATTGACATGTCTACATAAATTAAATAAATAAACGGTGTGCACACCTGTTAGTATTCAAATATTGCTATGCTT
>OY759268.1:22671718-22889218 GCA_963662155.1 Lamellibrachia columna
CACTGGGTGGAGCAGTATGACAGCAAACACTGGGTGGAGCAGTATGACGGCAAACACTGGGTGGAGCAGTATGACGGCAAACACTGGGTGGAGCAGTATGACAGCAAACACTGGGTGGAGCAGTACGACAGCAAACACTGGGTGGAGCAGTATGACAGCAAACACTGGGTGGAGCAGTATGACAGCAAACACTGGGTGGAGCAGTATGACAGCAAACACTGGGTGGAGCAGTTTGACAGCAAACACGGACGCTAGACGTGTCTCAGTGTCTGCTCGCGACCCGGACAGCAGTATGAAAGCCGGGCACAGTAGCTGTGGCCTGGCTTTACTCTTATGATAAAACGTATTATTGAAATAAATTCATGTGATATACTAGTGTAATGTGACACAATAATCTTTTTATTCTACCATATGTTATCATGTCCCTGACTGCAGTATGACACCCGAACCGAATGTATTGTTATCATAAACATACATAATACAATACTACTTCTAAGCTCGGGTTTTGTGGGGATTTACACACAATAGAAGTGTTCTTATTATTATAAATTGGAGGGACCAGGGAAACACTTAACAAAGAATGATGGGTGGATAGTTATGTCATATTTGCCAGTAGCTCAGAAATTTAATGAAGGCACCGGGTAATGATCCGAGTTATGATAGGTATTCATATTATTGAAGTTCATATTAACAAATTTATATTGTGTTTAATATTATTTATAGGTGGGTGAATATACAGTACTGGGTTTTTGGACTTGTCTACGAGGACAGCCTATTTTAGGGTGAAGCTGAGGAAAAAGAGTAAAACTGTAATACTTTTCATATGAAATACATTTGTAAATTATGTAAAAAGACTAACATCACTTAAAATATCAGAAACAAAATTAGTTTACATCCAGTTGATGGATGTATTGCAATACTGCAATTAGCATCTCTACAGAATTTCATCAGTCCACTTCTTCATCCTCATCAACAGTGTTTGTCAACATGTTTAAATACACCACACCACAATAATCAAACGTGTAACTGAACAGTAATCATAGATTCATAAGAATATAGGTCATACAAGAAAGAAGTAAAAAAATATTTTATTGCAAGTAAATAAAAACAATTTCTCAGTATTCAAGCATAATTATAGGTAATTATTATATGAATCAGAATTTACCAAACATTTGCACATGTACTACTCATATGTAGATCGAACATGTTTTGAACACTCGCGCACACTTCATTTGATGCCATTAGTATTTGTGCTATTTGTTAAAATTATGGCACTTTGATTGACTGCCTATTTCCACTTTTATTAACAGTTGTAAACATTTATGTAAGCCTGTAGAATATACAGTATGACGGGGTTGGCTATTGGATCATGCTTATGCAACATAACAATTAAAAATGAACTATTGCAGCTTCCCAGTATACCAGGCATGAAACTTTGTGGCAGCAGTCGACCACCAGAAGCACAAAGGTTTGCCCCTGAAGACACCGCAAAGGGCACTGTGCAGATATATTATATTGTTATTAGACACAATAATAGTGTATTTTATTATTATATCGGAATTTATATAGCGCCCGAATCCAATTAAAATAAAATGCTCTCAGGCGCTTTACATGAAACTGCATAAATTAAATAAAACTATAAAAAAACTTAAAATACACACTTTACATAAAACTGCATAAATTAAATAAAACTATAAAATATAGATTGTTTTAAAAGTAGATAGTATAAAGGAGTTGATTTACACACAACAAATAAATAAACACAGATATTACACTTATAGTACACACATGAATAAAACATTACGAATAAGTATATAGCAATGTCATTAAAACGAGAGCGTGACTCAGTCACGTCAGTCGTATGCCAATTTAAAGAGATGTGTTTTTAAGTGTCTCTTGAAAGAGCTGAGAGTGCTCAGTTGTTTAATGTTCTCAGGCAAGTCGTTCCACAGTATGGCCGCGTGTCGGTTGAAACAACGTTCACCATAACTTGCAGTCCGTAGCACACGTACGACGAGAACTGACTTCTCCGTCGATATTAAACTACGCGTTGGTTGATGTTTCTGCACAGTGCCACTGATGTATGCGGTGCGTTGAGCACTTTATACGTGAAGGTGTTAGCCTTAAAGCGGAGCCGGTATTTCACCGGAAGCCAATGTAGCTCACATAGCACAGGTGTTGTGTTCGATCTTGTGTGACCTGGTCATTAGGCGAGCAGTGCAGTGCTGCAATCGTTCAATTAGCACCTGAGGCAAACCTTGCAGTAGCGCGTTTCCATAGCTCAGGCGAGATGTCACCAGTGCCTGGACTAGAATCTTACAGGCGTCATTTGTGATGTATTGCCTGACTTTGCCAATATTTCGGATGTGGTAGAAACAGGACTTGGAGATCGCATTCACCTGTTTCTCCATTGTCAAGCCGCTGTCCATAATAACTCCAATATTTCTCACGGATTGCACAGCATGTAATAGTCTGCCTCCGATCGTGAGTGACACGTCGTTCACCCGACGAAGGTGTTTGGATGAAAACACAATGAGTTCGTTTTTTTCTTGGTTCACAGGCTTCAATGGCTGACCTTTCACTGGCCCAGTTCTCATCAGGCTTGATGGACAAGTATATTTGTGCGTCATCTGCATAATAGTGGTAGCGAAGATTATGTTTCTTCACTATATCACCAACTGGTTTAGTGTATATGCAGTACAGTTTCAGTCCCAACACAGATCATTGTGCCACGCCGCAAAATAGATGTGCGTTAAACGAAGTTGGGGTCTGACAGAGACACATTGCGTTCTGCCGCTAATGTAGGATCGCATCCAATCCAGGGCTTCTGCAGTCACACCAAATGAGTGTTCACGCTTGGTTTATTTATACAGAAAAAGCATGTCTTCAGTGTGCCTTCGTATCCTCTTGAGCCAAGGGCTGCCGAGTACTTCGGTACCCCGAGAATCCTTACTTGATTTAAAGGCATCGGTCATAGTGATCCTCGCTCGCTGTCCTCCGGGAAGTTGCACCCCTCCATTACGTTCTATTTATGGAATGCTGCTCTTCCCTCAACAGCGGGAGTCCAGTATCGATCTTGTCCTGATCACTCCACCCCTTCCTTGGCCTCACTGTCTTCCGCTGTCCTTTGAAGTCTTGTTTGTATGTTTAACGGTGTAGGCCCTTTGCATACGACAAGCGTGTCCAGACTACTTGAGCCTTCTGTGTCTGATGACATTTATGATAGACTCAGGGGTGTCCTGTTTGTTCTTGATATTTTATAGTTTGTCTGGGGTTCGTTCGAACCCTCCAACCCTCATGAGGACGGACACGGATTGTGTGTCCTGTAATCGCAGCGTCCGAGCCTCCGCATCATAGATGACTATTGACACATCGACTTCGCTTATTTGTCCGTCGCTGTGTTAACCAATAATATTACAAGCATTCAGTTCCTGTGCCTGCATTCGGGAACTTAGTCTTAACTGGCCGTGGACCCGTCGTCGCAGGTCGGACGGTTAATGATATGCATTTCCTTGAATTGCTCTTTGACTTTGAGCACGTGCGTGCGCCTGGATCCTGGAATCATGGGACTAAGACAGAAAGTGGGACGAAGTACACATAATTCGGCGTACTTCCACAAAGATTCTTCTTCAAGGAAGAAACAATTAAGAACAAATGTAGTTACGCGTACACGTGTTGTTTACGTGATAAGTGAGTTGTATAAAAATGAAAACGTGGTGGAGGGAGGGTTTTTTGCTCCGCCAAACACAATCCGCCTGACAAACGCGAACACGACGGAGAAAACTGGTAAACAAAAGTTGCGATTGAGCGGCTGTACTCACGTGTGAACGCTACATGCTGATCGAGGCTAGTTCTCCACCGTATACCCAAGGCTTCGTAGACCATACATGCCGTCTAGTTCTGCAATATACGCTAGGCGTCACCTCTACAAACAACCTGATAATACACCGACATAAATATGTCTATAAGAACTCATACACGGTGTTGTGTTAACCTAATCAATAATTTTGCTTTTCTAACTTCATAAATTAACTTAACTTAGCTAGCTAACTTTCACAATTAATTAAGATTACCTTAACTAGTTAATATAATATATTAATCGCCATAATGCCTGGTACTTAGCATTAGCAAAACAACGCTGACGTTGCAGCGGTTTTGACCGACCACTTGCTCAAGCGTGCCAAATGACTGCGTCCACAGGTGTACGTGATTGTTGGTGGTTGATCTATGAGCGGTGACCGCGTTTCTGCATAGGTGCTCGTTCCGGAGTTCGCCCCCCGCGCCCGACAACGAACGGCGGCGGTACCAGTGACGTGACACAGTTAATCGACGGCGGTAGGCGGATATTACAGTATGAGGCGCCTAAGGAAAAAAATGATGGTGAAACGGCGAAACCTGTCGAGTCCGCGCGACCGCTGGTCAAGTCCGCGCGGCTGCTGATGAATCCGCGCGGCTGCTGGTCGAATCTGCGAGATCAGTCCAAATTGCTAGATCGATCGAGTTCTGCGAGATCAATAGAGTTCTGCGACATCGATCGGGTTCTGCTAGATTGATCGAGTTTGGTTACCACTGAAAATAGCGTTGTATGATGTGCAGCAGGGATGGGTCAAGTACATGGGTAATGTACTTAAGTACAACAAGTACAAGTAGTTTAAATTTTGCCATGTCCAAGTATTCGTCTAAAAAGTATTGGCAAGTACATGAACAAGTACTTTGTGAAAAACTCAAGTACAAAGTACTTTGAAAATGTTAGTGAAGTACAGTCAAGTACAGCGAACGTTACATTTATGGTTCATAAGGGTGAAGGTCAAAGCGAGGAAAACACAAAAGCAGCAGTATTTTGCATATGCTTGCATGTCTGCGGTATTTATGAGTAAAACTGTAAAAAAACTCTTTATTTCATCAACATTAACTTTCACTTCAACTAAAACAAAGCAACCAACAGGAGGATTTGTTATCTGACAACACACTGGCTACATTTCTTTGTTTAGCATTTCTCTTATCTCTGCTCCCTCAGTCCCCGCTCTCTCAGACCCAGCATGCCTCATGGCTTTATGAGACAGGCTGCATGTATCATGCCTTCATGAGACAGGCTGCATGTCTCGTGACTTTACTGGTTTCACACTGGGTTCATTGTTATGAAGCACTTGAGTCATTGTTAGCAATTGCAATCAAGGGTCCGTTAGGAGTCCTCCAGATCTGGAGTCCTCCGATGTTACCTACATAGTCTCAGGGCTCTTGCCCACATGGCTGGACGGTGGATATGGTCTTATCAATTAATTTATAAGGATCATCTTAAATTAATCACTGTGACAGGTTTTGTTGCATTTTTTTCGTTTAGGAAAATATTTCCAATAGTTGTACAGTATTTGTACAGTAGTGAAGTCCTCCATAGACCCATACAATATATATAATATATTATTTATACTTGAAGACAAACGAATGCCTACCCGTGAAAGCAAATGGTTACGTTTTGCAAACCCCTCCATTTTACAAACATACATACATGGTATGACTGGTAAAATAAGTTTTTGTTTGGAGTGCTTTCTTAACTGCAGTTAACAATGAATAAACCACACGCTTTCATATAATAATTTCCATTAAACCAACGTCTTTGTAGTTAGTCTACTAATGACTAAACGTTACCCCCCCCCCAAACATGTACATCATTTGAAGTTGCAGCTGTGAGAAGATTTGTACAAATTGCAACAAAGGGGATGTGTGGCAATTTGAATAAAGTTTCTTTGTTCTTGTTTTAAATAAGAGGCCAACTTACATGCTTATACACCAGTTCAGTTTGTCTACTTTTGGTGCGCAAAGGCAGTGTTACAATTTGCAATGTGTTTATATTATAATTCACAGAGACTCTCTCTGGCGTATACTCCGGCACTACGGAATCCCCCCCCAAGATTGTGAGCATAATCAAACTGCTATATGGCGATTTCAGGTCATTTGCGGCCAATACCTGACAGAAGATTTTGAAATCAAGACCGGAGTGAAACAAGGATGCATACTATCCCCCTTCCTCTTCTGCCTCGGGGTCGACTGGGTCATGAAGGAAACAGCACTAGGAGACAAAAGCGGCATCAAATGGACCTTCACAGAAACATTAGATGATCTAGACTTTGCAGACGACATATCTCTTCTGTCGCACCGCTACAGTGACATCCAAAGAAAAAGCGATGAACTTGCAAGAAATGCCGGAAAAATTGGGCTACAGATAAACATAAACAAAACAAAGATGCTGCGAAACAACAGCCAAACAGCAGACCCCATCACGATTGGAGGAAGGGACATTGAAGAGGTGGCCAAGTTCACCTACCTTGGGACCAAGGTGTCAACAGATGGAAACTCGGAGTCTGAGATCAAGGCAAGGATTAGAAAGGCAAGAGGGACATTTGCGGCACTGAATATCTGGAAGACAAACAAGATCAGCAACAGAACAAAGATCCGCCTGTTCAAGAGCAACGTCCTCAGTGTGCTACTATATGCGGCGGAATCATGGAAGGTCACCAAAGGCATATGCCAGATGCTGGAAGTTTTCCAAAACAAGTGCCTCAGGAAGATACTGCGAATCTACTGGCCAAACAAAATCTCCAACACGGAACTGCATGAAAGATCAGGTATGCAGCCCATCTCTCTCGAGGTTAAACGCCGCAGATGGAAATGGATCGGACACGTCTGCAGAATGCTGCTGACATCCATTCTAAGAGTGGCCATGCGCTGGACCCCTGGTGGCAAGAGAGCGAGGAGGAGACCCAAGGAGACGTGGAGGAGATCAGTAGAGCGGGAGATGAAGGCTCTCGGGTGGAGTTGGGGCCAAGTGACGAAGCTTGCAACGGACAGGCAACATTGGCGTTCTTTGGTGTCGGCCTTATGTGTGATCACACACGAAGAGGATTAAGTGTAAAGTGTTATATTAGAAGTTTCCAATTTATATTTTCTGCTCTTAGACTACTGGTTGTTGAGAGGGTTAGTACATGCCAATATAACATGCTCAAAATTCCCTTTGTACTTTTTAGCCAGACTGCTGGTACCATAATATTATTATACTGGTGTAGGAGGCAGTTCGACTTGAGTCACCATGGACGATTAAGCAATTTATCCTACTATACGTCTCGAGCGCGTCAATCTCATTGGACACCTTCACTTTTTTCGTCTCCAGCTGGGAGATGCGATCGGCTATCTTAGCAGCTTCGTCAGCAGCTAGCGATACGTCCACCTGGGAAAATTTGTACATTCTTGCTTCATGTTTCCGCATAGGACTGAATTCAGAATGGAGTTTACGATTTTTTTTTAGTAAAGTTTGTGTTGTCAATAAGTCTGGCAATGATTGCCTGACTAATTGATTCGACGACAGTAGCGATGATTGGGTCGTTGTTCTCAATCATGTCTCCGTTCAGTGATTCGCTGATTGTTTCTGAAGCGCAGGCGCTTCCCTTACGTTGACCATTAGGCATGTTCACTATGCGATTGTCCACTGTTACGATGACTACTAGTTGATTATATGCGCGCTCAGATAGTGGGGGTTGGGCCACCACCTGCACACAGGTGGGGCCGGGGGGTTTATTCCCCCACTTTTGTGCATATCATTGTAAATACTCTAGCTAGCACTATATACATATAATTATGTATGCTTGTCTGCACATAGGTATCTTTTCCCTCTTTGTATGCTGTCGCTTTGTATAAGAGCAGCAAGGGTTTTTGGTGAAGACTGTCTTCGGCAGTTGCTAGCTACAGTAGAAAATATCACTAATGTTAAATCTTATCTGGTATTGTTTACTAATTGGTCATACACACCAGCTTAATCAGTAATGTACCAGGCTGTGCACAATTTGTGGCAGACTTTGTCACTATTATTGTGTGCAAAGCGGCAATCCTTGTTGGGTATGAATAAAATTGGATTGCCCGTTACCAACCTACCAAGTAGTTGGTGTATTTATACAAACAGAGAAAGGTCTGCATGAGCGTGTCCCCATTTCATTGTAAACACAAATACACCGGGAGTCAACGGGGTATCGAGCTGCGAAAAACACACGAAACAATGTTCCGTGGTAAGTCTAGCCGATTTAGCCGCAGGCACGCCAGGAATGTGGGCATGCTTTAACCGCATTGGTTAACAGTTGCACCTTCTCTGTCGGTTGCTTCGCGGTCAATCGAGCGTAGTAGATTTCGGTTGACGGTTCCATTGTCAATGGTTTCTGTGCGATATCACCAGTCTAGTTATCTTTTACAAAATTCACTCACAATGACTGGTATATACCACATATTTAAACGTCTCTAGTAATTTTGCGACGGTTTAAGACGGATTGAATTCGGCTAGCTTGTTGGAGTGTCACCGGTATATTAGTGCCAATATAATATGATCCCGAAGAGGAGATACGTGACACAATGTGGGCGGCAGTGTTCTACGCACGTTGTAACTTAACCAGCTGGCATGCCGGAAGGCCGTGCACTACCCAGTCAAGTTTTGCCAGGGCAATGACAATGATAACTTCATGCCCCCAGACGCATGTACAACGTCCGGTTTAACAAAGCGTTCGTATTAATCTAAGTATTGTATTGTATTTCAACTACAATCTGCGAAGAATTGGTTAATCTATCTTAAACATTTCTACTGAAACTATTCATTCAAGAAAAGCATGTAATAGCCGTCCCAGCTACCTTAAGGCTTAAGTAATTCATGTTAAAGTATATATGGAAAATATACCTCATTATTTAACTATAATATATAATCGAGCTACCGTATGTTTTTATGTGGTTATGTTCACGTTTTCCTCCTAGACGGCTTGCACCTCGGGCGCCAAACTTTCAGGGATTAATCTACGACCCCACGAATGAAACGTAACGCCTTTATTTTTCGAAATACCCCGTATATCAAGGGTTCTTAGTCGTCTTTATAGTAAATCAAATGTTCGCTACGTCAAACGTTGACTTCCAATAATCGCAGAAATCACGCACGCACGGCGAATACTTCGGTACGTAAACCCTTTGAGAGTACGTAGCGCCATCTGGCGGTTTTACATTATAGTAGACTGCACATCCACGTACTGGCCCGAGGTCCCAGACACGATAACAAAGATATTCTACTATTCTACAACCAACACAAGTATCCATGGGTCTAAATTCACGCGACCTTCACAATTTCGAACAACGAGCGTTGCCTAACGTGCGTGACGCGGTTGTTTATGGTAATACGTTTGACGTTCCCTTAAACAATCTCGAGTGTATTGACGTCATATTGGCCTGAGCCATTTGGTAAACATTGCTATCATGACTGTCACGTATGAACTACCAAGTTATACGGTCCCGAGGGCGGGCATTTTTCCTAGTATATACAATAAGAAAAGGCAACTTTATGGTGGTTAAACACAATATACATACTAGGCGTTGCAAAGTCGAGTTGCAGATTGTTATCTGCACCCCAACTGTTGCGGATTGTGTTTTCTCGACAAATGACTCGCTATCAAACCAACATAAACAGATTACATATTTTAATATAAAAAACAAATCCATAACCTTTGAACATTATTGTACTGACAAAACTATCACAAACATATTAATCTAAACAACAACACGACGAACGTCTGTATAACACAGATGCTGATGCGGCGGTGTCCGCCAATTACACGGTTCATTCACGACGCACCCCCCGTTGCATTATAGTCACCAATTAACATGTCAATGCCAATTCCAAGGTTCGCCGATAAATAGCGGTCAGTTGACAAGTCACGACACACCGTCCGCTGAACATTAATCACCACATTACCATGGCAATGCATGCTCCAAATGTTCGCCGATAAATAGCGGTCAGTTGACAAGTCACGACACACCGTCCGCTGAACATTAATCACCACATTACCATGGCAATGCATGCTCCAAATGTTCGCCGATAAATAGCGGTCAGGTAACAAGTCACGGCGCACCGCCCGTCACACAATAATCAACATATTAACAGGGTAATGCAAACTCCAGGGTTCAGCCTACTGTTACGTTTCCCATTGGTGACCATGTTAACGTTTTGCACGATTATAAGAAAACGGGACCATCAAAAACCCTTAAACTTCTTTCCTGCCGTTGTCATCATCTCAATGACATGCTGGTCGAGTTTTGTCAAAATCACATATTTCTAACTCTTAACTAACTGCTGAACGTGCCATGCCCGTCAATATTTACCAATTTCTGCATAAATTACTACGCACACGTGCCTTGTGGCGAAAAAATTTACAAAAATCCTTCCGCCTATTTAAATCATCTAAAAATCCACGGTTACGTACACTTCTAACATGCCAATGTGTCTGCTCAAATGCAGTTATGTCAGATGATGTTTTTTTTTAAATTACACATCTAAAATTACTGTGCCCTACATTCGCCGACGAATAGCGGTCAGTTGCCGCCATTATTGTCTCGGTCTTCACTTCACTTCACTTTCCCATAACCCGTAAGGATCGTTGGGGCACCATTGATGACTTTCTAACCAGCTCTCTCCATGTCTCGGTCACATAATGACAAAGTTAGTTTCACCCCAAGGTGCCTGTCTTGCCCCGGCCCTCGGTATGCTTCATATTATCACCGAGATCATAGCGTTGTTCACTGTAGTCGAACGAGACAGCATCCAGCATTCACGAGCGAAGTGGCGCGTTATCTTCCGATCGCAAGCAATCCCCCAGCCAGGCATAGAGACCTCGAGCATTCAGTAGCGACGTGGCACCACCCGATCATAGGCACTCGACCAGTCAGGCAGAACGGTGTCCCCGGCTTCTCTTACAGGCCAAGTGACGACTAGCGCTCTCGATCAAGTGACGCAGTGAAAGGACGCACCGTCCTGCATAGCCTCCGGCCACATAACAGCTGTGTCTGATAACATTTGTGATGGATTCAGGCGTGTCCTGTTTGATCTTGATATTTTGTAATTTGTCTGGGGTTCGTTCGAATCCCCGAACCCCCCCAGGACAGGCATGGATTGTTTCTTCTGTAATCGCAGCGTGCAAGCTTCCCCACCATAGATGACTACTGACATATCGACCTGTCGAAACGCTCATTTGTCAGTCGCTGTGTTAACCAATAATATTACAAGCATTCAGTTCCTGTGCCTGCATTCGGGAACTTAGTCTCAACTAGCCGTGGACCCGTCGTCGCAGGTCGGACGGTTAATGATATGCATTTCCTTGAATTGCTCTTTGACTTTGAACACGGGCGTGCACCTGGATCCTAGAATCATGAAAAAACAGAAAGTGGGACGAAGTACAAACAATTCGGGGTACTTCCTCGAACATTCTTCTTCAAGGAAGAAACAATTAAGAACAAATGTAGTTACGTGTACACATGTTGTTTACGTGATACGTGAGTTATGTAAAAATTAAAACGGGGTGGAGGGAGGGTTTTTGTTCCGCAAAACACAGTCCGCCTGACAAACGCAAACACGCCGGAGAAAACTGGTAAACAAAAGTTGCGATTCTGCGCCTGGTCTCACGTGTGGACGCTACATGCCGATCGAGGCTAGTTCTCTACCGTATACGCAAGGCGTTGTCGACCATACATGCAGTCTAATTCTGTATTATAAGTTAGGCGTCACCTCTACAAACAACCTGATAAAACTAGCAATATAAATACACCGACATAAATTAACGTAACTTAGCTATCTAACATTTTCAAAATGCTTAACTTACGCTTACGTTAATCTTGGATTATTTAAATAGTTAATTTAATGTATTTGACTAGTTAATGTAATACATTAATCGCTCCATGCCTAGTAGTTAGCATTAACAGAACAAAGCTGACGTTGCAGCAGTATTGACTGATAACTTGCTCGAGCGTGCCAAATGGCCGCGCCCACAGATGTACCTGGTTGCTGGTGGTGGATTTGTGAGTCGTGACCGCGTTTTCAGTACCACTGACTGTGGTCAATTATCTACACAAAGCGAGGCCTACACAAAGGTGCTCCTTCCAGAGTTCAACCCAGCGCGCGAGGATGAATGGTGTGTCACAGTTCATCGACCGCGGTAAGAGGATATAGTTGAGTATGAGGCGCCTAAGCGGAAAAAATGGTGATGAAACGGCGAAACCTGTCGAATCCTCGCGACAGCTGGTCGAGTCTGCGAGATCAGTCTATATTGCGAGATCCACCGAGTTCTGCGATATCGATCGTGTTCTGAGAGATCGATCCAGTTTGGTTACCACTGAAAATAGCGTTGTAGGATGTGCAGCCGCAATAGGCACAATAAATATAGTATACTACCCGGATACAAGTGGCTAAAAGTTGCCATAACACAGTAATTTATATTTAATATATTTTCAAGAATCACTCACAAAGTAATTCTCACAGAGGACAATAAATTAATGGAAAACATTTGTGTAAATGCTACCAAAGTGAATATGTTTAAAAGCAAAATTGGCAATTAAGACGGCAATGTCACTTGACAGGTTTCGCCGTTTCATTACCCTTTTGTCCGATACGGCGTTTCATATTATGAGGCGGGGCGCGGCTCGTCCATCGTTGTTGCTAGCGTTCAGACGGTGAAAGACAAATTCGACTTGCAGCAAGGAGGGTTCGACACATTCGTAATATATGTTAATTCGATGACCATATATGAGAAGCTAAGCTTTGCAACGATGCTCGATTTGTGAGGGAACATCCACAAATTACGGGGAAACAACGATTAATTATCGACATTTTCGGCTTTGTTTTAGTCAAGCGGAACACATTGAACAGCTGTTCAAAGATAACACTAAAATACACTAAACATAACTAAATATACAGTAGGAATTATTGCTACATTTCTTTGTTTAGCATTTCTCTTATCTCTGCTCCCTCAGTCCCTGCTCTCTCAGACCCAGGCTAGCATATCTCATGGATTCATGAGACATGCTGCATGTCTCTTGGTGACCGCGTTTGTACTGCAAAGGTGCTTGTTCCAGAGTTCGCCACCGAGAACAAATGGCGACCGTACCAGTGGCGTGACCCAGTTAATCGAACGCGGTAGGCGGATATTACAGTATGAGGCGCCTTAGCAGAAAAAATGGTGATGAAACGGCGAAACCTGTCTATGAAGCGCCATCCATGTCAGTGAAGCGCGCATGTGATTGGTCAGTCACCGCTCCGCGTCGCGCGGTTCGTGTCAGTGAAGCGCGCATGGGATTGGTCAACGGTCGCGACGGGCTTCCCTCACGGTCCCGAAATAGCTGTCCTGCGTTGCAGTGACGCCAGTGACTGTGGTCAACCCTACTTTTCTCGAGTTGTGCCCATAAGGGGGGTCACTCAATACATCGCCAGCTAGTACGTGCATCATATCCTCCCGACAAAATCCACGTTTTATTTTCTGTATCCAACACGCGTTAACGCATGCAAGTTACAATGCTATTAAGCTTACTGCTTTCATATTTCGTACTTTAAATAAGATAAATGTTTCTTTTATATAAGTGACGTCAGTAGCCTCTTAACTTGGCTAGCTGCGCAGATATAAATAGAACGTTGCCGATGTTTGGGGCGTGATGTTGGCCAGAAATAAGTGTCCGACAGTGAACTCGGCCTGTGCGGCAGTGATCTCGGCCTGTAATTTTCTGTAAAAACCGACGTTAGGAAAAACTTCTTCTTGTCTAGTCAGTGATCTCGGCCTGTTTGAGGGAGTGATGTAGGCCTTAAATAAGTGTTTGTAAAATAAAACGTTGTATTATGTATTGTGATAACTGCTATATACTCCAGTAATCGACTCAGTAATGTACAATATTGCATCCCAGCAAACACACTACGTATATGCAACGTTGTATGAAGGTAATGGTAAAGTCAGGAATTACGTTTTATTAACGTTGTGTCAACGTAGTCTATCTACGTTGTGACAATACGTAACAACAACGTAACAGTATTACGTTCTACTTACGTCGTGTCCACGTACTGCAACTACGTCGTGCCAGTACGTAGCAAAGACGTAACGATATTACGTCGTGTCCACGTACTCCAACTACGTTGTGCCAGTACGTAGCAACGACGTAGCGATATTACTTATAATTATATTATCTTCCTACAATTTTTCTGACATTATTATGCCGTTTCCAGACATGTTTGGCGCCTTGTCACTACCTTTATAATACGTTTATACCACGTAAAATAAAAGGATTTCCTGACATTATCAAACTACTAATATTCTCGTATATGCAACGTCTTTTACTGGGATAATCCATTATAATTTTAGAGTCCGTCGTAAGGATATATGTTACGTAGAAATAACGATCGTTGCATGGGGCGGCTCGATTCAATACTGTCAGATATTTACAATTTTATGCATAGTTATAACAATATTTCTACAAAACTTGTCCATCAAATGAACTTTATTATGAAGAAGCGTTTTAAAATTTAAACGCGCCACCCATGGTAGTTTGATGTCACACGATTGACACTGGTATAATCGGCAACAGCGTGTTAATCGCCACGACATTCTGTGGACAAATTTGTGTCCAGACATGTGTCATATAACTGGTACAGAACACGTAAATTCACGTATTTCAACTGGTTCAAATCACCGGTTTCCGTAAGTGAATTCACTAGATTCTGTGGACAAATTTGTGTCCCGTAACTGGTTCATTTGACTGGGTGAATCCATGCCTTGTGGGTTAACCATCTCGTGAGCGCAATGACAAATCTTAAAGTTAAATACCTAAACCGTAAGACGCAGTGTATGTCATGCTAGTGTATGTAACTGTCTCTGTAAGACGCAGTGTATGCCATGCTAGTGGATGTAACTGTAGTGTATGTCATGCTAGTGGATGTAACTGTCTCTGTAAGACGCAGTGTATGTCATGCTAGTGGATGTAACTGTAGTGTATGTCATGCTAGTGGATGTAACTGTCTCTGTAAGACGCAGTGTATGCCATGCTAGTGGGTGTAACTGTAGTGTATGTCATGCTAGTGGATGTAACTGTCTCTGTAAGACGCAGTGTATGTCATGCTAATGGATGTAACTGTAGTGTATGTCATGCTAGTGGATGTAACTGTCTCTGTAAGACGCAGTGTATGCCATGCTAGTGGGTGTAACTGTAGTGTATGTCATGCTAGTGGATGTAACTGTCTCTGTAAGACGCAGTGTATGCCATGCTAGTGGATGTAACTGTCTCTGTAAGACGCAGTGTATGTCATGCTAGTGGATGTAACTGTCTCTGTAAGACGCAGTGTATGTCATGCTAGTGGATGTAACTGTAGTGTATGTCATGCTAGTGGGTGTAACTGTCTCTGTAAGACGCAGTGTATGCCATGCTAGTGGATGTAACTGTAGTGTATGTCATGCTAGTGGATGTAACTGTCTCTGTAAGACGCAGTGTATGTCATGCTAGTGGATGTAACTGTAGTGTATGTCATGCTAGTGGATGTAACTGTCTCTGTAAGACGCAGTGTATGCCATGCTAGTGGGTGTAACTGTAGTGTATGTCATGCTAGTGGATGTAACTGTCTCTGTAAGACGCAGTGTATGTCATGCTAATGGATGTAACTGTAGTGTATGTCATGCTAGTGGATGTAACTGTCTCTGTAAGACGCAGTGTATGCCATGCTAGTGGGTGTAACTGTAGTGTATGTCATGCTAGTGGATGTAACTGTCTCTGTAAGACGCAGTGTATGTCATGCTAGTGGATGTAACTGTAGTGTATGTCATGCTAGTGGATGTAACTGTCTCTGTAAGACGCAGTGTATGCCATGCTAGTGGATGTAACTGTAGTGTATGTCATGCTAGTGGATGTAACTGTATCTGTAAGACGCAGTGTATGTCATGCTAGTGGATGTAACTGTAGTGTATGTCATGCTAGTGGATGTAACTGTCTCTGTAAGACGCAGTGTATGCCATGCTAGTGGATGTAACTGTAGTGTATGTCATGCTAGTGGATGTAACTGTATCTGTAAGACGCAGTGTATGTCATGCTAGTGGATGTAACTGTAGTGTATGTCATGCTAGTGGATGTAACTGTCTCTGTAAGACGCAGTGTATGCCATGCTAGTGGATGTAACTGTAGTGTATGTCATGCTAGTGGATGTAACTGTCTCTGTAAGACGCAGTGTATGTCATGCTAGTGGATGTAACTGTAGTGTATGCCATGCTAGTGGATGTAACTGTCTCTGTAAGACGCAGTGTATGTCATGCTAGTGGATGTAACTGTCTCTGTAAGACGCAGTGTATATCATGCTAGTGGATGTAACTGTAGTTTATGTCATGCTAGTGGATGTAACTGTCTCTGTAAGACGCAGTGTATATCATGCTAGTGGATGTAACTGTAGTGTATGTCATGCTAGTGGATGTAAATGTCTCTGTAAGACGCAGTGTATGCCATGCTAGTGGGTGTAACTGTAGTGTATGCCATGCTAGTGGATGTAACTGTAGTGTATGTCATGCTAGTGGATGTAACTGTCTCTGTAAGACGCAGTGTATGTCATGCTAGTGGATGTAACTGTAGTGTATGTCATGCTAGTGGATGTAACTGTAGTGTATGTCTTGCTAGTGGATGTAACTGTCTCTGCCATACACGATGGCGGCCAGTGGTCGATTATTTGCTGCCCCGCACCCAGCTGGCTTACCGCTCAAGTCTACAGGAAAATCATCAATCATGTGTCTATGTAGAGTAGTAGAGATATTAGGTTACATTTTAAACAAGCCAGAATCAGCTATTTCCCACTCTCCTTGAAGTGGTATAATCATTAATAACCCTATGTGGCGACTGGGACAGGGTGTTGGATTATTCCGCAGGGACCAGTGCATTAAGGACAATTGGCTATACAGTGACGGAATGTTAAGGTCAAACAGTCAGTATTCACGTGAAATAGTCAACATGGTTGAGCCTATTATATGTTGTAATTATGTTTATACGCATGAATACTATTATTAAATATTTGCGAACATGTTTGTACTTGCACAGGTTACGGCAAGCCCTGCATGGCTCACTCCTGATTGTGGCCAGTCATCTTCTTTTCTTTCTTCTAGTCTTTCTTTTTGACGTATTAAATGTAGCCGACCCTAGAAGTTTTCACGACAAGGCAAGGAAAATACATCATTTATTTGCGACCCTGTATAAATCCAAGCATAAGGAGAAACAGAAATATTTGCCGTCCGACCCAATCTATATACCTGTCAAAATACTGGAAATATGTTTTTATTATATCGGTCTGAAGACATTGTGGGTGAAATAGTTTTTTTGCGCTCGAGTAATATAAGCCATATACGGTACTCGAATCTTATCGGCTGTGGGTCATTCGACGATAGCAGGACAAATTAGTGTCCCGACACTTTCGTGTGGAATTTTTCGGTAAAGAAAACTGTTAAAATGATACTTCTTATGTGCTCTTCCTCCTTGTTCCCTGCTGTACAGGGGTGATATTCAGGTAAAGTATTGTCGAGCCACTCTTTCTGTTCTTTCTTTCCATAGTTTTCTATCGGCCGCCCCATCTCTACATCTTTCATCTTCCCCCGATCAGTGGCTGGCATGGCGGTTGCTGCGTTGACAGTGGCTGGCATGGCGGTTGCTGCATTGACAGTGGCTGGCATGGCGGTTGCTGCGTTGACAGTGGCTGGCATGGCGGTTGTTTCGTTGACAGTGGCTGGCATGGCGGTTGCTGTGTTGACAGTGGCTGGCATGGCGGTTGCTGCGTTGACAGTGGCTGGCATGGCGGTTGCTGCGTTGACAGTGGCTGGCATGGCGGTTGCTGCGTTGACAGTGGCTGGCATGGCGGTTGCTGCGTTGACAGTGGCTGGCATGGCGGTTGCTGCGTTGACAGTGGCTAGCATGGCGGTTGCTGCGTTGACAGTGACTGGCATGGCGGTTGCTGCGTTGACAGTGGCTGGCATGGCGGTTGCTGCGTTGACAGTGGCTGGCATGGCGGTTGCTGCGTTGACAGTGGCTGGCATGGCGGTTGCTGCGTTGACAGTGGCTGGCATGGCGGTTGCTGCGTTGACAGTGGCTGGCATGGCGGTTGCTGCGTTGACAGTGGCTGGCATGGCGGTTGCTGCGTTGACAGTGGCTGGCATGGCGGTTGCTGCGTTGACAGTGGCTAGCATGGCGGTTGCTGCGTTGACAGTGACTGGCATGGCGGTTGCTGCGTTGACAGTGGCTGGCATGGCGGTTGCTGCGTTGACAGTGGCTGGCATGGCGGTTGCTGCATTGACAGTGGCTGGCATGGCGGTTGCTGCGTTGACAGTGGCTGGCATGGCAGTTGCTGTGTTGACAGTGGCTGGCATGGCGGTTGCTGCGTTGACAGTGGCTGGCATGGCGGTTGCTGTGTTGACAGTGGCTGGCACGGCGGTTGCTGCGTTGACAGTGGCTGGCATGGCGGTTGCTGCGTTGACAGTGGCTGGCATGGCGGTTGCTGCGTTGACAGTGGCTGGCATGGCGGTTGCTGTGTTGACAGTGGCTGGCATGGCGGTTGCTGCGTTGACAGTGGCTGGCATGGCGGTTGCTGTGTTGACAGTGGCTGGCACGGCGGTTGCTGCGTTGACAGTGGCTGGCATGGCGGTTGCTGCGTTGACAGTGGCTGGCATGGCGGTTGCTGCGTTGACAGTGGCTGGCATGGCGGTTGCTGCGTTGACAGTGGCTGGCATGGCAGTTGCTGCAGCTGTTACATGACTCATTGGAGCAGAAGCAAGTTCAGTCTGCAGAACGCAAGTGGTTCCAATTATATAACATATAATGTTGTAAAATGCCATATATATATATATATATATATATATATATATATATATATATATATATATATATATATATATATATATATATATATATATATATATATATAAATATATATATATATATATATATATATATATATATATATATATATATGGCATTTTACAACATTTTCAGTTAAGGTTTTAAATATTATATTATTTATATTAGCTGTAACTTACAACGTAAGAAGGCTATTCGTTGTGTCAATGCTTGCATGCTTATATGCTGTTTATGTAAGTAATTAAAATGTGATGTACTGGCAGGGAAGCTGTTATGCTCAACTGTATGTTAGCTCTAAATATATGAGGAAAGAATGTAAGCCCTTGAAGTCAATAGCTCAAGTTGGTTTTGCCCCACATATTATTACTGCATTATATGTATGTCATTGTTTAACATTATATGTCTTGCACTGTGAATGTGACCTGGAGAAAAAGTAGCTTCGGTAAATGTGTTGTTTTATGGAGTTTTATGTTTTTTAACATGATATTGTACTTGACTAAATGTTGTGTTTCTGTTGTGACTGGCTCACCTGTGGAATGATCCAAATTTTTGAACGTTAACCTCTTGCTGGAGTTGATGCGGCTGCTGGGAATATCCAGTTTTTGATGTGCCGTGCTGTACGAGGTTCAGGGCTCATCGTGGCAAATAGCCCATTGGGTGCCAGCTATGCAAATGCGAAAACTGTATTCCGGAGGCAAGGGAAAAGCTCTGTCACCCGGTCCTTTACTTCCATGTATGGCATCTCTGGAGGAATGCTCAACCTTTTTTGTTTGAAAAAATGGTTGCTTCCTGCAAAAATGCATTGGTACATGAGGATACTCGTCAAAATATTATTTTTAAGTATTTAGTATTCAAAAGATCTTACATCTGGTGTGCCCAAAACTGCACGCACCTTGGTTAATGAAACATTTATTATAATTATTAAGGTAATGTGAATGATTCCATTGAATGCTTTATTCTTAGATGCCAGTATATATGCAAATACACTGGAGTTACATAGTGTTATGTTAACCTTAGTTACATTGAATACAAATTCCAAGGTGGCTTTAGCCAGAGTCCAAACAGGTAATTCACATGACTGTTAACGATTAATTATTGCAGCTAAAAGTTACTGCTTCTGTCTTACCTCGGAATAAATTCATATCACTTCTGCTAAGATGATGAGATGGCCTCGGCACCAATGAAATATGAAGTGTAATATTTCGCCTGTTGTTGTGTGTTATGTCAAATCTTCTCTGTGAGAAATGTTGTAACCTGTGAAAGCAGTTTTGTATTAAAATGGATTTCTAACAGTGATTTTTGTCATTAATATACTGAATATATATATATATATATATATATATATATAATTATATATATATGCATATTTTTAACTGTTGTCAGTTAAATATACATTACTAAGAAGTTGAAATTGTAATTGGGAAATATAACTATTTGTTTTAATGCCAACACATGTAGTGCTAAACACAAATACATCTGAGTTAATGGTCGAGGTGCGGTAGAAAGTGGGACGTTGTTTCCTAAAGAATTAAAGGCAAGTTAACCACCAAAACAGATAGGAGATGGGAGTTTCAGACCTCTGTCACACCTCGTGAAGCCTGTAGCTTGCGTGTGCACGCGGGAGTTTATTAGAAGCCTGCCCGCTTGGCTACGATTAGATTTGTTTTTATTACAAGACAATACTTACTGGGAAATCAAATCAGAATCATCCGTGTGGGCGTCTTGCCGCTGTTGGTCGTTTTGTTCAATTTCTCGAAAGGTGGTGTTAACTTGGGTCAAAATGCTATTTAGTCGCTCTCGAATATTCGACATTTTCGCGGTTCTTTTGATGTTCTGATCAGCATGCGAGTAATACGATTCCTTAATCCGCGCTAGTGACCCGCAGGTTAACTATAATCCATCATTAGTTGCACTACCCCACGGGGGCCACTCAATGCACTGCCAGTATACCACCCTTGAGAACTGACCGAACTGAGTCCCTGAATACGTTTTACACTTTCAGTGCCGTTTTCACGTTGAGCGGTTTGAAATACACACACTTTTCCTTGGACAGGAGTCACATTCCACAAGTTACGCAAAATTATATTATCTTTTCAAGTTAAAGGAGTAAAAGGAAATACGCATTTTTTCGCGTATAAACTATGCAACGTTTCACGATATGTGCTGTAGATTAATTCATTATCATAATATGTCGGTGAATTATTCACTTTAATTAACATTCTAATGTACGCATAAGATATTTTTTATTACTACATTTATTTTATTTAAAGTACGAAATATGAAAGTAGTAAGCTTAATAGCATTGCAACTTGCATGCGTTAACGTGCGTTGGATACAGAAAATAAAACGTGGATTTTGTCGGGAGGATATGATGCACGTACTAGCTGGCGATGTATGGAGTGACCCCCCATGGCCACAACTCGGGAAACGTAGGGATGACTACAGTGGCTAGTTTTAGTATTGCGATAGTTGTATTACTATTGTAATACTATTGCGATTATTTACCAGTTATTGCTATATATAGTATAATGTATTCGCGCTTAGCCAGGTGAGCTGCAGTCCCGAACATAATTTAATGGTGGCGCCATCGCGTGGCCTTGGATGCAATTGATTTGTAAGTTCACTGACATCACTGCAACGCAGGACAGCTTTATCGGGACCGTGGGGGAAGCGCGTCGCGACCATTGACCAATCCCATGCGCGCTTCACTGACACGAACGGCGCGACGCGGAGCGGTGACTGACCAATCACGTGCGCGCTTCACTGACATGGATGGCGCTTCATACCTGTCGAGTCCGCGCGACCGCAGTCCGCGCGGCTGCTAGTCGAATCCGCGCGGCTGCTGGTCGAATCCGCGAGGCCGCTGGTCGAGTCTGCGAGATCAGTCTAGATTGCGAGATCGATCCAGTTCTGCCAGATCGATAGAGTTCTGCGAGATTGATCGAGTTTGGTTACCACAGAAAATAGCGTTGTAGGATGTACAGTGAAATAATGCCGCAATAAGCGCAATAAATACAATATACTACCCGGATAAAAGTGGTTAAAAGTTACCATAACCCAGTAATTTATATTTAATATATATTTTCACGAATCACTCGCCAAGTCATTCTCACAGAGGACAATAAATAAATGGAAAACATTTCTGTAAATGCTACAAAGTGAATATGTTTAAAAACAAAATTGACAATTAAGACGACAATGTCACTCGACAGGTTTCGCCGTTTCATCACGCTTTTGTCAACTACGGCGCCTCATAGTTGATCGTGTCGCGGCTCGTCCAGTTGTCAGACATTGAAAGGCATATTCGACTTGTAGCAACGCGGGTTCCGCATATGCAAACCAACAACATGACATTCTCAAAGGTAGACGGACGTTGGATGCACTGGCGCCATGTTCTGTTCATGATCCTTTGTGGCGTCGTTGTTGTAATTGTGTATATCGTATCGAGTCACGAATTCCGAGCATATAGACCTGGGGAAAGAAGTGTCGAGGACAGCTTATATCGTGCCAAAGTCAATCGTAGAGAAACTTGCTACAAGTTGTTTACGTTTGCGGAAACTCCACTGAATGTGACAGCTCTTGCTAGTTTCCCACGCTCCGGGAATACGTGGACACGTCGCATGCTCACGGAAGCCACAGGTACGTACGTGTATTTGAAAGAATATATTTTGAAACTAGACGCGTTGCCCGGCGTTGCAGGGGAAGTGGTTGCCACTGCAAGAGCTTATGATAGGGAGGTCGGACCAATTTATATATAAATATAACACATATTGAGTGAGAAAAATATTCTATTAATATTTCCATACTCTTTTTTAACATCTTAAAAACCAGAAATTTCTATTAAACACATCTGAACTGGGTTTGAGTGACTATGATTTATTCCATAACGTTGATAAGCAAGGAAGAGGTATATATATATATATATATATATATATATATATATATATATATATATATATATATATATATATATATTTATATAGGTATATATTCATATGTGTGTGTGTGTGTTGTGTGTGTGTGTGTGTGTGTGTGTGTGTGTGTGTGTGTGTGTGTGTGTGTGTGTGTGTGTGTGTGTGTGTGTGTGTGTGTGTGTGTGTGTGTGTGTGTGTGTGTGTGTGTGTGTGTGTGTGTGTGTGTGTGTGTGTGTGTGTGTGTGTGTGTACCCACAGAACACTAAACGCAAAACCCTTCCTATCTTTAGAATCCAACTTTTAAGAATCGATATGGGTTGAGAAAAAATTAAACAAAAAATACACTCTTCTGATAGGATATGTATATAAAAGCCCGGGCAGCTCTGGCACCGATAATGAACAATTAAATGAACTGATTAGCTATAAACACTCACATCTTCTCTTGCTTGGAGATTTTAATTACCTCAACATAGATTGGCAAAACTGGTACACACTCGCAGAGAATACTAATAGCCCAGCCACTAAAGAAAGTATAAGAGACAATTTCCTCTTCCAACAAGTCACACTCCCCACAAGGGGGCGATTAGGAAATAAATCGAACACTCTTGATTTAGTTTTCACCAATGAAAAAGATAAGGTAGATGATAATATATATATATATATATATATATATATATATATATATATATATATATATATATATATATATATATATATATATATATACTGTATGAAAGCCCACTTGGTGATTAAGTTGATGGTTAATCATGGCTTGATTGCCTCTGCAAATATGTCTAAAGTAAACATTTGGGGCTGGCTGCTTCCAGCCAGGTGAACTTAAGTGGCCTGGTATGGGGTCATTCGATCTATGCAAAAGGGTACATTCATGCCAAAAATTTGCGGTTTACAAAGTCTAGACATCACGGATTAAGGGATATGAAGTTAGTTAAATTTTAGCTGAAGAAGAATGATGGGAAACATGCATTCAATATGATGAATCCAGTGAAACAAGTGCCACTACTCAAGTCACAGTGTCTTGGAAAGCCAGTACATGTTTAAAGAGTTACAATACAAAGATATGGGCATGCGACTATGCATATGTTTTATATGAAATGTCTCTATTAAAAGAATGCACATTACTAAAATGATACCATAGGAAGTCCCATTGTTGAAAAAAGGTTAAACTGCATTCCAATGTATAAAGCACTAGTGTCATTCACAATTCCATGCAAGGTCTCAATTTTCAACTATATAATACTAACAAAATTATTCTAAGCATTCATTAACCGGAATTACAATTTATAATAAGTTTTTTATTAATAATAAAATTAATAATCTTGGTATTGTATGAATATTTTTATTATGTCCAGGCCCAGCCCAAGCCCGGCCCGCTCACACTAGGCCCAAGCCCGATGTGTTTAAAAAAATTTCAGCCCAGGCCCGGCCCGAGCCCGCAATATGTAGGCCCAGGCCAGGCCCGCAAAATTATGTAGAGGCCCGGCCCGGCCCTCGGGCCGGGCTTGGACCCAAAGCTAACACACACACACACACACACACACACACACACACACACACACACACACACACACACACACACACACACACACACACACACACACACACACACACACACACACACACACACACACACACACACACACACACACACACACACACACACACACACACACACACACACACACACACACACACACACACACACACACACACACAATTATTATTACAATACTACTAATTAATTTGTAAATGTTGTAATTTGTAAATGTTGTTTATCAAGATCATTGTTAACCCTTGTAAACACTTTTGTGTCATCCGCAAATTTCAGTATATAGTTTGTTATTTCATCGTCCAAGTCATTGATATATATTAAGAATAATAAATACTCTCCTAAAATTTAGCATCTGGAACTGGTAATGAACTAATTTTCGTTCTGGTAAAACTGAATTGAAGTAATCAATGGCAGAAATACGCATATCACTTCTAACAATTGTACGTAACTATTGTTCCGATTTACGTAATTTACGTCAAACGTCCACGTTGGTTCCTTGAATATAATACCCAACCCCCGGGGGACTTTCAAATGTTTTTGTTATAGATGAACCATCAATATGGGCCCCAGACAGGCAGACAGACAGAGTCACAAAGTACTGATCACCTAAAGCTGTCAAACATTTCCTCGTATATGTTGTATACATAACTTTCTTCCACAACAAATAAAACAAATTTTCACTTATGACAGTCACTTATGAACCACTAAGTTATCTTGTACTGAAAATGGGTATTTTTGGTAGTTCCAATAACTGTGTAAATGTCGCATTTCTGCGAATTGCTATTATATGAACTATTTTCCTGGATATGGTGAGGTAAATGTTAGTGTGTATATAGACGGATGGCATAAACAAGTTATGCAATTGTATCCAAGTTTTGTGTGGGAGCCCACGTTGGAAGTTTATTGTTAGGCGTGGGGCATGAATATGTTATGCAATAATTGAACCCATGATGTTTTAGGTTTTTGCGTGGTACATTATAGTAAAAGTGGTATAAACGTAATTGGACCGTCCGTAGATGTTTATTAATTTTGATTGGCTGACGCCGACCTTGTGATGTGGTGGGAAAGTTATCAAGCGATGGGTATAAGACGCTAAGGTGTATTCACGAGAGGGGCCAGAACACACAAGTGCGGCATTAGAGTTCCAACGATGGTGTCGGGCAAGGCCCGGTATGATGAGTGCGCGGTTAATCGCGAAGTCGCAGCCCCTCTACAACTTTGCTCGCATTTACAACGGCGAGTGGAAACCCAGACAACACAATGCCACGCCGGTAATGACAGCGCATTGTTTGACTGTATGCGTGACCGTCAGCATCGGACGCATCTCGTTTTCTGCTACCTACTGACTGCTTGCGACTGTTCAGCTATCTCTCTCAGTGTACGACAACAGTGCGTTCGCATGAGCCATCTTCACGGCACGTTCGTCGTCTCCACGTCATGTTGACGGCCGACTTACAGAGCGTTGAGCCGACAGTTCAGCTGCCTTCCCCGCGCGCGCGCGCGACACAAATGCGTCCGCGTGAGACGTCATCACGACACGTTCGCCGTCTCCACGACTTATTGGCTGGCCTACTTGCGTCCAGCCGACCGTTCAGCTGTCTTCCCCGCGTGCAACACCAGAACGTCCGCGTTAGCCGTCTTCACGAAACGTCGCCGTCTCCACGCTCTATTGACATCCGGCCTACTGATCGTCCAGCCGACAACGCCGAATGAGACCCGTACCACCTGCGTATTCAAATGGCGGTGAGACTCAACCCAGCAGATTGACGCGAAGAGTATTGTTGACTTTTCTATATGGTACGCTTCTATGACTATATTTGTTTTCGGAACATTGTATGTAACAATTAAATGTTATCTCCGATAATTTTGTTAAAGCTGTTTTTCTAACAACTCCATGATGTCATAAAGATAACTGCTTTTCACGAAGTTGTGAATTTCCAAGATGTCGGACTGTATTGAAACGCTGCGCCGTGATCGGTTACGCGATTTAAAACAAGTGTAGTTCGGTAACGGTTCACCATGCGGCGCTGTATGACGCAACAGTGGTTATATTTCCGACATTTAAACAAATGTTGCCTTGTGAACGGACCCTTAGCATCTCTGCCAAGTTATCCCGTACAGAGGACGGTGTTTTTGCTAGTTCTAATAACTGTACAAAACACACCAACTTTGCATGAAGACCATGTAAGACATGTCAGTACACATGTGCTTACCTTAGCAGGTGTGCTGCTGATGGTCGCTCACTTGGTTCATGTGCCAACATGTGTTTGACTAGATCACAAAGGTCGTCAACAGCTTACAAGTCATAGTTTCCATCCACAATATTGCCATTTGCCCTACTGAATCTGCCATCTGCTGCACAGGGATGAGTGCCTCCAGACATGATGTAACAGCACACCATGCCACCAACCTACAAACCACATCTCATAGTAAACTGATATACGCATAGCACCATGCCATTAAAAATTATATATTTATGGTGTAAAATAGAATTTACAATGACCAGCATTGCACTGCAAGAGCTTATGACCCCTTCAATCAATCAATCAATCGCTCAATCCATCGCTCAATCAATAACAACAAATCAATCACGTATATTTATATAAATCATATATATATATATATATATAAATAATATATATACACACATACATACATACAATGTTAGGCATATAAATAACCTTTCTAATAATTTACAAATCACTGCTAAACTCACTAGTCTATAATTATCTGACTTATTTCTCGTACTCTTTATAAGTGATGGTATGATGTTTGCTTCTTTCCAGTCAAAAGGAACAACTCCCTCTTTTAATGACAATTTCTCTTGCAAGTGGTATACTGATTTGTTCTACTGTTTCCATTAGTAGTTTTAGAGAAATTCCGTCCACTCCGGGTGATTTATTATTCTTCATTGCCTTTATTTTCTTAGCTACCATTTCTGGAGTTACAATTAACTGCCCTAAATAATTCGAGTTAGCCTCCTGAAATTTAGCATCTGAAACTGATAATGAACAAATATCCTCTCTTTTTGATTATGATCACTGTCACGGATTGGCGGGGTTTCCGCTCACTAGATTGGCTCGGGTCTAGTTGGGATGCCCCATTTCAATAATTCAACGCTCGTGAACGGTGGTTGCACAAGTGAACAAGACAACAAAGATTAGTGGAATAAATAAACATTTAACACTACGTTACTACGTAATTTACAAGAAACAAGTAGACTCTTGGGTCTATGTTATATAATCTGACCTTCCGATCCTCTGACAATCGGGCCGGGGTTAATTACCCAGTGCAATCGTAGATGCTTCTACTAACATTTAATCCTAACAGAAAAACATTTTCTAACATAAACTAAAACCTGTCTCATCAATAATCCCGCAGGGAGATCTACCACATTGGCGTGTAGACTTATCTAACGTGACTAGTCCTTCAACCGCCTCCCTGTGCCCACAGCTACACAGTTGATTATAAGGCATATAATTACATTTGAGGTAGATGAATGCCTAAACAACATCATATTTGATGTTGAGGCATCTAATGCCTAAACATCAACACAGTACTCTGCATTTTTACAAACCGTTCATTACACCTGCCCTTTGTGTGGCAGCGTGGCCCCTTTACCGCTCGTCTGTACATGGGAGACGGAGATGATTTCCCGTTCGTCGTCGCCGTTTGAAAGCGTCTCGTCCACAGCCGAAGAGCGTACCGTCTGCTTCGCCCCGCGCTCCACCCGCCGTCGTGCGGTTCGTTGCCTCACGAGTATCCCCTCTGATAAACACTGAACTGAAGTAACCATTTAAGTCTTCCGCCATTAAAAACCTAAACCTTGTGATATTATATTTCCAGCACTGTCTTCTAGAGGTCCGACCTTGTCTCGTACGTTTGGTTTACTCCTGATATATGCATAAAAACTCCTGCTATAATTTTTTTATTTAGATTGTCTAATTTCAGTCGTAGCTGCATTAAGCGCCTCTTTGTAATTTGCATAGTCTTCGTCCTTTCTGATACGCCTATAAGCCCTCCACATAGTGTGCTTGAACACTATATTTCTAATAGCTTCTTTTGATAAGTGTTTCTTTCTAGACCATTTACCTTGTTTTTTCAAGGGAACAAATTGATCAATGATACTCTCAGTTTCTCCTGAAAATGTTTTTATTTTTACTTTCTGATTTTACTTTGATGTAAAAATGCATTTGATTATGATCACTTTTACCCAATGAGTCATGTATTTTTGTGTTATCCTCTTCGTTTATGTTTGGACTTCGGTAAGCTAATGCAATGGTTAATGTTAAATTTCCTGAAACTAGTTTGCATCAAACAGCTTCATCGCAATTTGCTTCCCTTTCTACTGTTATTTCATAAGCCTGAATAGATTCTTTAACATCTAAAATAACTCCCCTCCCCTTCGTCCTTTTAGATCTTTTGCTAAACACTACGTGTCCTGTCAGTCCTAATTCAGCATATGTTATGTAGGCCTATGTTTAGTGGATAGAATACAACTCTACCGGCATACGCAAAGTCTTACTTTCGACGTGCCTGACTCACAGTCATGATTGTAGCATTTGCAGCTTAGTAAGTTTTGTAGCTTTTTTCTAAATAAAGTAAAGTAAACATGACTTCCTAGTTGTTGTTGATAACAGAAATGTCAATAAATAAGCGTGTCATGCTTGAAATGTGACGTTTTTTACTGGCGTTTTACGTATTGTTGACAAAACAACGACCATTGCTAATATTGTCATGTCCTATTAATTTGCCACCACGATGGCCTTTGAATCTGCATTTATAACGTGTTGTCTACGTTATGAGGTTACGCCAGCAGGGAGTGTTTACGATCATTTTGATTGGCCTGTTATCCGCAGGGTCACCAGGTCACATTTACGTGACATTACCATTACAGTTTCAAAAGCGCAATAAACTACTTTAGCGCTAATATTTGCTGGTTTTAAGGGCATGATTTAGTTAGGTAGATATGACACTGATGTGTACTGGAATCACATTTGTAGTATCTTGGTGGCTGTTAATACATTTTGAAACCTCACGCTCAACACAAATGTCACTAAAATGTCACGAACTCAGCGTAAAGCACACTTTTAATAATCTAACAAAATAGTGTTACGTGACATAGCATTATAGCGACACCGATGCAACGGTTCTTTACTTGACATAGTCAATAGGTGGCAGCACCTCACGGTATAACACAAATGTGTGTAACAACAGTAACCAGACGATATGTTCCACGTTCATAGCCGCCCCAGCTACCTTAAATGTAAGCAAAATTACACGAATTTGAATTACGATTGGTGAAGGGTTTGTATCAAAAATACACTGCCACTATAAACTGTCATTCAACTCTTTGCGAACTTATTCATGGTGGTGTAGCACACGTAATTCGTTCATAATAACCAATATTTTCCGTAAAGTTATCAGTGACACTGGTCACTGTCATACTTACATGTATCGGTATGTCATTTATTTCTTTGGGGATTTTCTCAAAACGATATAATTTTGAATTGTGTGGCAATTTACACCTTTACATTTACACCTTTATTGTGACATAACCAAATAATTGAAAAACTCTGTATTTTATTAATCCGGAGTATTGTATTGTATTTCAACTACAATCTGCGAAGAAATGGTTAATTTATATTAAAAACTTCTACTGAAACTGCTCAATTCAAGACAAGCATAATAGTATAATAGGGGCATTCCATATCAAGTCAATCAAGAATTTACATGACCGTCTTCGATTTTGATGAAACTTGGTTTGTTTGTTTGTTTGTTTGTTTGTTTGTGTTCATGAGTCATATGTATGCTTCAACATAAAAAAAATCAACAAAACCTGAGGTTACATGATTTTTGCTAGGTCAGGTCAAAGAAAAAACAATCTTGTTTGTGTTTTATTGTCTACACAGATAGACATCACATCGCATGGAATGCCCCAATAGCCGCCCCAGAGTGTTTAAGGAAAACATACCTCATTAATTATATATACAGACAACTTACGTTTTTTAATAATGCATTTATTTTGTACCTGCTACAATACAAATTGTACAAGTTTTGGGACACATTGGCCTTTTGCATCGTGTCATTGCATTGCAGTGGTATCACGGAATAACGAAATGTTGTTCAAATCATCGAACACATTTACTTTAGTTGTTAGATCTGGCAAGGTTCAAAATAGTGGATATCCAAAATAGAAAACATTTGGCGGGTTATTAGAATGAATTATTATTAATTGTTGTTATTGTAGTTATTATTATTATTATTATTTACTAACACCCGATTATAGCTGAACTACAAAACTTACATAATTTTCAGGTCTCTACACGGGGACTGTCTACAATGACCCGCGCAAACCGGGGGACATCCAATACCCTCCTGTCACCCCTATAACCAATGGCTCGGTGATCGTGGTCAAGACGCATCAGCCGGACGACGCCAACACGAGATTCCAGCGCGCCATCCTGCTCCTAAGGAACCCATACGATAGTCTGTCATCGCATTTCTGCCTTAGTAAGAATAAAAGGTGTAAAAGGACTGCGAACAGGACAGGTAATGAATTGTTATTTATACTAGCAAAAATACCCATCTTCCGGACGGGATAACTTGACAGTTCGTGTTTGCCAATTTCAGGATGCACAGCATTATCACGTGGTGCTGCCAGTTAAAGCTTCCACCTAAATTTTATTTATTTGCTATTCTCATTTCAAATTATTTTTATAAACAAATCAAACCTACCTAGTATCCACTGGAACATGCTAGCTCGTTTGTACAACGTTTGTACAACGTTTGTATGTACTTTGAACCGGACAACCACTGCTGTGGACCTCGCTGGGAGGGTGCAGTGGGAGCTTACGGTGACCATGGGCCCCAGGAGTTGGAACAACAGGCTGCACGAGGGTTTGTTGGGCCAGCTAGGACCACGTGGACAGAATGTTTGTCCTGGCTTTGGTCGTCTTTCTTCTCCTCCCTCCCTTCTCCTCCCTCCCTTCTCCTCCCTTCCTTCTCCTCCCTTCCTTCTCCTCCCTTATCCTCCCTTCCTTCTCCTCCCTTTCCCACCAACGTCACCTGTCTCCTGGTACTTTGTCCATAACATCACTATGTCATAAAGGGTGCAATTTACCCTTCTTGCCACAGACGTTGGCACTTCTAAGCAGATTAACATCAGTTTTGAAATCTGGTGATGGAAGCTCAGTACACATTTTACAAACAACAACAAGTTGGCTCCAGTCATCTATAGTTCTTTATTGTGGTCTTATTTGTTAAACCCAGAGAAAATATATAAAATTAATAAAAAACCAACACTATACCATTTCACTGCTTGAGGGTCATTAATGCATGTCATATCAACTGTCAACGATACTCAGGCATGACCCTCCAAAACAGGGTTGTTGTCTTGTTGACGGTGAGATCATGCCTGGCCCACTGGGACAGTGCCCCTCCCCCTGCCCACACGTGACCCATGTCTCTTGGGTAAATTGCACACATAAACAACTTAGTTATCAGTAATATGACTAGAAACCTACACAGTAAATGCAATTAACCATAAGAAAAATAGTTATAACAATAATAACTAATTAACTATATTCTCTATATAATTCATTGGATTACCCCGGGTGCTTCCACATGGTGGCAAGTAATGACACCATCAACAAGATTAGGTAGCTTATCAACACAAGCTACAAATAAACTCTATATTATGTGTTAGCGACCAAACTGTTCCCTTACACCTATGAGAGTACTTTTTAAAATGCAGTAAAAATAGATTAAAATGGATTCAAATAATTTAATAAAAATGAATTGCTTATCGATTTAAAAATGCAGTATTCCAGAAAACTTGTCTAACATATCTGATGTGAAATTGCTCGGAAAAAAGTCACTCATCACGCGCAATCCTCACATTCCTTGGGGTTCTTTATGCTAACTGTGGTCTGTCATGCAAAGTTTACCAACATTTATTCCATGATGCCTTGCAATGAGAGGATATGCCATTTGGCAATTAAAAATAATTATTTTCGGGTAGCATATATTTCGGGTAGCATCTACTGATATAATATTTTGGACACCAGCAAATAAATTTGTTTTGTTAATTCCCATGTTTATTACTTGTGTATTTCGATTGCTCTGCATTCTACTACAATTATTATGAGCGATAATTGCTTTTAAAAAAATTAGGATTATTGTTTTAGTGGTGCTACATTATAGAAGTACTTTCTGTAAGATTTATTTCCCCATGGAGAATACATGTTGGTGATTAAGATGTTGAAAACTCTAAGTTTACAGTAAATTTGATAAAATATCAATGACACCACAAATGATATAAACAGGGGGAACTGTTCAAAACTCATATTAACGACCCAACTGTCCCGGACTGTCCAAAATGTCTGGTTATCAAAAATCCAGGACAGGTGTCGTAGCAGAAAGTACATATCAAATGGCTGAATGCCATTTTTAAAGTTTTTATAGCAAACCTGACATATATATATATATATATATATATATATATATATATATATATTTATGTATGTATATGTATATGTATATATATATATATATATATATATATATATATATATATATATATATATATATATATATATATATATATATATATATATATATATATATAGATGCATTGAATGAACAATAGTTAATTTGTTAATCATATCCGTTAAAATTTTATTGTGCACACATGATTTCAAGTACGAATAAAACTATGTTAAAACGAATTGGATTTGAATTTTTTCTTAGAATAGGATTTTAAAGGTTGGAATTGGAATTGACAATTTGGAATTGGAATTGGATTTTACAAGGCGGAATTGGAATAGATTTTTTGGAAATAACTGGAATTTGATAAACGGAATTGACCCTATGTCTGGTTTCAACCCCTAAACAGTTTCTCCTGACCAATATATTGGTTCCTGTGAAATTACAGGTCATTTGGAGATGATTTGGTGTGCGGACAAAAGCCCCATGGACGAAAACCCCACATGACAAAAGCCACATGGACAAAAGCCACATGGACAAAAACCCCACATGTCAAAAGCCACATGGACAAAAAACCCACCCGAAAAAAGCCCCATGAATAAAGCCCCATAATTCCAAAACAAAACTGCTGTAGACATACTGATTATAAAATGTATTACATATATTATGTTTAAAGTTTGAAAGTAATTTAGATTGCTGCTTGACTAATTCTAGTTTCTATTTGCTGTTGAAAAATAAATACGTTACTTGATTGGCTAAACACAAATGAAACAATTACAAAACACAATCACAACTTTGTGTTCATATAAAATTAACCATATTCAATAATTAATATGACTCATCTTGGAATGTTAGTATATCTAATATTATACCGTACAGCTATTTCACAGCATAATATTATAAGAGACAGTTGTTAGAAAAGATATGCTAAATTAATGCATGTACTGATGACATGTAATGGTTATTACAGTAACGTATTAATGTACAATAATGTACTATATCATGATTTATGTTCTTATATTTGCTTTTAATTTGTTATTAAATAATATTGCTGCTTTAATAATTCTAAACTTGGTGGTGCATGACTCGTCAGTGTTGTACTTCAGTGTTACATTTTATCCAATGAGACTTGTCCATGGGGCTTTTGTCCGATGGGGCTTTTGTCCTACACTAGACTTAGGAGCTTGGGGACCTCTAATTAACCTCCGAATGAGCGAAAAATTCACAAGAAGTACTAGCTTGGTCAGTAAAAACATTTATGGTGTGGAACCATAAAAAAACAAAAAAATTTAGGACACCCTAATGTGCAATTTACAATCGTAATATAGACCCCAGATTAAATCACATTTAATAATCCTACATTGTTTACTTTTTGCTTTTCTTTTTGCAGAAACAATTATATCATCCGTGTCAAAAGGCGCTCGTGATTGGCATTCGTTCTACATGAGTTGGTTTCAACTGCACGGACCGCTATTGATTGTTCTATACAAAGACCTGATAAAAGACCCAGAAAAAGAACTTCGCAAAATGATTCCTTTTCCTTGGTTTCTCTGAAACGAGGATACATTGCGCAATAGATAGAGTACCTATGAAAACGCACTCCTTAATGTCACCAGCGAAGGTGCGGGAAATATTCACCTTAAAGCAGATTAAGGAAATCGAGCAATTCAGGCCAAATGTATTTGCTATTGCTAAAGCAATAAGACAGCTTCCTGTTGATTAAACACTGCTGACACGGTTACATGTTAATTATGTGTGCACCCATACATTACTGTAATAACCATTACATGTCATCATTACATGCATTAACTTAGCATAGCTTTTCTAACAACTGTCTCTTATAATATTAAGCTGTGAAATAGCTGTACGGTCTAATATTAGATATACTAACATTCCAAGATGATTCATATTAATTATTGAATATGGTTAATCTTGAATATGAATAAAAAGTTGAGAACTGTTGATCATTTAAAGGTCCATTCACACGAGCGATTAGTTGCCCAGTTTGGTTAAAACTGAAAATAGCGTTGTATGATGTGCAGCAGGGATGGGTCAAGTACATGGGCAATGTACTTAAGTACAAGTACTTGTACTCGTCTAAAACAATATAGGAAAGTACAAGTACGTTGCAAAAAATTCAGGTACAAAGTACTTTAAAAACTTTATGCAATTTGAATAAAGTTTGGTTGTCCTTGTTTTGAATAAAGACCACATGAGACCATGCTTACATGCTTATACACAAGTTCATTTTGTCTACTTTTGGTGCGCAAAGGCAGTGTTACAATTTACAATGTGTTTATATTAGAATTTTGCAATTTATATTTTCTGATCTTAGACTACTGGTTGTTGAGAGGGTTAGCACATGCCAATACAATAGGCTCAAAATCCCCTTTGTAGTTTTTAGCCAGACTGCTGGCACCAGATTATACTGGTGTAGGAGGCAGTTTGACTTGAATCACCTTACTTTTACAGAGGAAGACTTAGCTGGCAGGTCTTAGCAGTTTGCACTGTCAGCCAGTGCCAAGTGGCATGGTCTTCTGACTGCATGAAAGGCATTTCATGGCTAACTGGTGGATTAACTATCGGTTCCACTTTTTATCTACATGATTTATTACAGCCATGTAAGTGGAATATTTTTTCCGGAAACCGTATTGGTCTTCTGATATTATGTGATACTGAATGAGAAAGCGTTAGAGTCGATTATACATAAGACGCTCCAGAACTTTTGAGAAACATGGCAGAATTGAGATTGGTCTATAGTTGCAGGAGTTATTTGGGCCATTATTTTTGTGTATTGGAATTACTTTTGCTATTTTTGTTGATGTGGAACCAAGTAGTAGAAAATGAATTGTTGAATATATGCGATAGTAGGGGGAGCTATTTGGTGACTTATTTCTCGCATAATATGTGGATCAATGTTGTCAAAACCACTAGACGAGCAGTTGGACTTAATGTTGCGTAATAGTGAAACAATTTCCTCGGGGGTTGTGGGTCGGCAAAGAAAATGATTAGGATTTGTTTGAACAAATTCTGTTGGGTCATTTCCTGTAGTGGTATGTTTGTAACAAGATTTGACGCCACTTGTATAAAATAATCATTGAATTCGTTTGCTATATCTTTTGAGTTTGAAGTTTTTGAGCCGTCCAACAAAGTAAAGCTTGTGCTCGGGTTTGTTACTTTTGATTTGCATTTCAAGACTTCTTTAATTAGCTGCCATGACTTCTTTGCATTACCTTTTTGAAGATCACATTTGTTTTTATACTGATTTTTTTTTCAAAGCCTGATTATATGTGTCAGTTTAGTTTTAGATGTTTTGTAGGTTGTGTCATTGTCAACTGTTGGACTCTTTAAATTGTTTATATAAAATATTTTTGCGTTTGCTTGAGGTTAATACTCCCTTGGTCAACCATTCGGAGCTGGGATTGTCTCTAACTTTAATTTTTTAATAGGGAGACATTCATCAATTAATGTATTAAGTATGTTCATGATTGCATTGTATGAGGCATATGGGTTAGATTCAATATAGACATCATCCCAGTTTGTCCACTTTAATTTTATTTTGAGTTTCGCCGAGTTTTTTTCACTTTTATTTCTTTTATTTCAGTGTTTTGTATCCTGGTTTCAGTGGGAGGTTACAAATGTCATAAATGTTGAATACTGGGAGGTGCTCGGATATGTAAGTGTATAAAATGCCAGATTGGATTTTGTGTTGTGTTATGTTGGTGAATATATTATCAATTATTGTAGCCGATTCAATAGCAATTCTGGTTGGTTTACTGATTGTTGGATAAAATCCAGTTGATCAATGTTGTTGGTGAAATCATTAACTTGGCGTGAGTTGGTGTTAATTAATTAAGTTTAAATTAAAATCCCCCGTTATTATACTGTTTTTTCTCTAAAGATATTGAGTTTAAGATATTAAGAAGTTCATCGTTGAAGCTATCTATGTTAGAATTTGGAGGTTTATATACTGAACCTACTATGAAGGTATTTTTGTTTGTTTTTATCGCAATGAAGATGGATTCATAATGACTATGGTCTGGCCATATCTCTTCATTAAGTCATGTCTAATTTTATATCGGTGTTTGTTGGATATATAAATGCCAACACCACCTCCTATCCCCTCTTGTCTGTGATACGTAACCAGAATGTAGCCATTCATGTTATAGAATTAGTGTCATCGTGGTCGGTAACCCATGTCTCTGTTAACCCTAAACAATCAAATTAAATGTTTAGTGTTTCTAGGCACAATTCTAGTTTTTCGAAGTTTTTTCGTAGACTGCGTATATTAGCAGCTGGTGTAGAAAAAGTTTTGCTTCACGTTGGTGAAACGACGCACCGTCCTGTATGGCCTCCGGCCACATAACAGCTGTGTCTGATAACATTTGTGATGGATTCAGGGGTGTCTGATCTTGATATTTTGTAATTTGTCTGGGGTTCGTTCGAACCCCCGCACCCCCCCCCAGGATGGGCATGGATTGTTTCTACTATAATCGCAGCATCCAAACTTCCACACTATTGATGACTATTGACATATCAACCTGTCGAAACGCTCATTTGTCAGTCGCTGTGTTAACCAATAATATTACAAGCATTCAGTTCCTGTGCCTGCATTCGGGAACTTAGTCTCAACTAGCCGTGGACCCGTCGTCGCAGGTCGGACGGTTAATGATATGCATTTCCTTGAATTGCTCTTTGACTTTGAGCACGGGCGTGCACCTGGATCCTGGAATCGTGAAAAAAAACAGAAAGTTGGACGAAGTACACATATTTCGGCGTACTTCTTCGAACATTCTTCTTCAAGGAAGAAACAATTAAGAACAGCTGTACTTACGTGTACACGTGTTGTTTACGTGATGGGTGAGTTGTATAAAAATGAAAACGTGGTGGAGGGAGGGTTTTTGTTCCCGAAAACATAATCCGCCTGAAAAACGCAAACGGTAAACAAAAGTTGCGATTGAGCGGCTGTAGTGGCGTATGGACGCTACAGGCCGAGCGAGGCTAGTTCTCTACCGTACACACAAGGCATCGTCCGCCATACATGCAGTCTAGTTCTGTACTATACGCTAGGCGTCACCTCTACAAACAACCTGATAAAACTAACACTATAGGGGTCATGCCTCAGTTAGACTACGAGCTGACATAAGTGCATTTGTGCACGGACATTACCAGGTTTGCTGGTGGAAGCTGTTGAGAGTGAAATGGTGGATTTTTAGATGATTTTAATAGGCGGAAGGATATTTGTGATTTTTTGGCCACTAGACACGCGTGCGTCGTAATTCCTGCCAATATTATTGGTAAACATTGAGGGGTGTCGCACATACAGGCATATTACAAGAGTTAGAAATGCCTAATTTTGACAAATCTCGACCAGCGTTTCAGTGGAATGATGACAGCGGCTGGTGAAAACTTTTAGAATTTTTGATGGTCACGTTTTCTTATAATTTTGCAAAACGTTAACATGGCCACCAATTGGAAATGTAACTGTAGGCTGAACCCTATAAATGCACCGACGTAAATTAACTTAACTTAGCTAGCTAACTTTCAAAATACAAGTTAACTTACGCTTACGTTAATCATGGATTATTTAAATAGTTAATTTAATGTGTTTAACTAGTCAATGTAATGCATTAATCGCCCCATGCCTGGTACTTAGGCAATAACACAACGATGATGACGTTGCAGCGGTCGTGACCGATAACTTGCTCGAGCCGCGCCCACAGGTATACGTGGTTGGTGGTGGTGGATTTGTGAGTCGTGACCGCGTTACCATTACCATGGATCGTTGTCAATTATTTACGCAAAGCGAGGTCTACAAAAAAGAGTTCATCGACTGCGGTAAGAGGATATAGTTGAGTATGAGGCGCCTAAGCGGAAAAAAATGGTGATGAAACGGCGAAACCTGTCGAATCCTCGCGACCGCTGGTCGAGTCTGCAAGATCGGTCTATATTGTGAGATCAATCGAGTTCTGCGAGATCGATAGTGTTCTGCGAGATCGATCGTGTTCTGAGAGATCGATCCAGTTTGATTGCCACTGAAAATAGCGTTGTAGGATGTGCAGCGAAGTAATGCCGCAATAGGCACAATAAATACAATATACTACCCGGATAAAAGTGGCTAAAAGTTGCCATAACACAGTAATTTATATTTCATATATTTTCACGAATCACTCGCCAAGTCATTCTCACAGAGGATAATAAATGAATGGAAAACATTTCTGTAAATACTACAAAGTGAATATGTTTAACAACAAAATTATGCTTACATTAATATATACTATGTCAAAAACTAGTTTAGCACACTCATACAAGCTCAATGTTGGCTTGGCTTGGGCCAGGGCAATGTCAATGGCTTTAGGCTTAGGTTAGCCTAGGCTTAGTCTGGCCCTATGCATGGCTAAGGCTTAGCCTTATAGGTAACATAGCCGCACTTTGCTAAGGTGACTAGGAAAACTTAAGAATAATATCATGTAGGCCTACTATGAACAATACCATGATGTTATGTTGTTTAAGCTAAACCTACTGCAATTTCTGTCTAGATATATTTCGGATTTATCTGACAGGATGTGAGTTATACTGATATTTATTGTAGTATTTTTATTTTTCCAGAAAAAAAATTATCAACCTTTTAAGCAGTTTAACTTTCTGAGACGAGAGAACACAACTGTCAAAATACTGTTACTTTAAAGAATACTTTAAAGAACATAATTATGTAATTCCACATTTAGGGCCTTGTGTCGCCCGGTCATGCAATATGACCGACAGTTTATGTACAGAGAATTGTCCAAACTAGGACGGTACACAGGTATAAATAAAACAAAATTAGTATAATGTTTGTTTCAGTGTATTCATAGTATGTGTTTTATGTGCAAGGCATGGATTGCAATAAGGCTATATCATATGGGAGTCAGATAGTACCATAGCCAAAATATTTTAGGTTGAATTTGAAAGCATTTGTAATATTTAATGCATCTTTATAATTATGCATGGAATTTGAGCGTGGGGGCTGGCCAGAAACCTAAGCATATGTTAGAAGCATGGATATAATTGGCTCCCCTTATTTCAACCTTTGTAACGTATTAATTTCTATTGTATGTACCACACATATAAAAGTTCAGCTTTCACTGTTTCTACAGTACAGTAAATATCGATTTTATTGGGATCTAATATAATACAGCGTGACCTCATTAATCTGGATGATGATAATTTGGAAACCATGTCATCTGGATATTACATCACAGGATCTCCAAATGACAATACTCATCATTGTGTGCACGAATCATCTATCTGGAAAACTCATAAATCAGGATATAATTACTGGGGACCAATGTGTCCAGATTAACGATGTTCCACTGTATATTATATATATATATAAATATATTAAGATTTGTGTATATACAAATATAATTATTGATATTTACAGTATTAAATTGTTTAACAATTCTTAGTAACATAGTCTAATCATTTAATTTTCACTAACATGTTCATTTTGTTGTTTTTAATTCATATCTTAAAGGCCTGTTTTAAATGCCAGATATTTGGGTTAAAGCTGTGAACATGTTATGTTTGACAAATATTTGAATGAAGATAGTTTGCATAACACAAGGCAAAGGGACAAATTAAACAAAATTAAAGGTCTTACTACACTAAGGGCTAAATGTTTTTCTATCGATTATGTTAAGCTTTGGAATGGCCTACATATTGCACTAAGAAACTACAAATATTTTCACTTAAAAAAAATGCACAAAACATCTATACTTGATAGATATAAAAGGGATATTTTATTATAAGACATTAATTGGCTTTTGGCATTTTTATGCATTAATTATGCTTGTTTATCAGTATGATACAAGGGATTGCAATATAAATTCTTTATCCTATTTTTTACACAGGCGTAAACACAGCCGAGGTCGCCAGTGGACTGCACAGCTAAAACTAGGTCACGAGACTGACAATGTCACTTGACAGGTTTCGCCGTTTCATCAGGCTTCTGCCCGCTACGGCGCCTCATAGTTGATCGTGTCGCAGCTCGTCCAGTCGTTTTCGCTAGCTGTCAGACATTGAAAGGCATATTCGACTTGTAGCAACGCGTATTCCGTACATCATATGCAAACCAGTAAC
Organism: Lamellibrachia columna; assembly: GCA_963662155.1. Lineage (NCBI taxonomy): Eukaryota > Metazoa > Annelida > Polychaeta > Sabellida > Siboglinidae > Lamellibrachia > Lamellibrachia columna. The sequence goes on from OY759268.1 coordinate 22,712,507, forward strand.
ATGACATTCTCAAAGGTAGTCGGACGTTGGATGCACTGGCACCATGTTCTGTGCATGATCCTTTGTGGTGTAGTTGTGTATATCGTATCGACTCAAGAATTCCGAGCATATAGACATGGGGGAAGAAGTGTCGAGGACAGCTTATATCGTGCCAAAGTCAATCGTAGAGAAACTTGCTACAAGTTGTTCAAATTTGCGGAAACTCCACTGAATGTGACAGCTCTTGCTAGTTTCCCACGCTCCGGGAATACGTGGGCACGCCGCATGCTCACGGAAGCCACAGGTAAGTATATTTGAAAGAATATACTTTTAAACTACCCGTGTTGCCCGGCGTTGCACGGGGGAAATGGCTGCAACACGCACGCACGCACGCACGCACGCACGCACGCACGCACGCACGCACGCACGCACACTGGCGGTTTTACAAATGTCCAATATTGATCACATTTTGCATATAAATCACAAGAAAAGCACTTTTTTAATGTCTTGAATGTTAGCCTGTCTACATAGAAGCCTAAATAACTAACATACCTCATGCAATACCGACTTTATTCCTGAAGAACACATGATTACTCTTGCTGAAAAACTCGTTATGACAAAGTGACATTGTTACGCACACGCACACACACCAGATCATTGATTGGCTAAACACAGGTCAAAGGTTAAACACGTTATATAAGCTTAGAAGTTAGAAAAATATCTTCATCGCGTGCATTGTTTAAACACTCGATGCATGGAATGTAATTTAAAACAATATTTTTTAAACTACAAACCAATCAATCCACCTGGACTTATGCAATCAATGTTTTACTGTTAAGCTTATGTCAAAATATGTTTGGATTCAGGCCATGAGCCATGTGACCACCGTACAATGTAATATCTTTAAATTATGTACCTTGTATTTTGATATATTATTATGTCTTTAATATAAAGTAGTTTGTGACTCTGTCTGTCTGGGACCCATATTGATGGTTCATTTACAAACAACATATATTTAAAAATCCCCGGGGGGGTATTATGTTCAAGGAATAGTCTCCTGAAATTTAGCATATGGAACTGGCAATGAACTAATATCCTCTCTGGTAAACATTGAACTGAAGTAACCAGTGGCAGAAACGCGCTGTCGTTTCTAACAGTAGCACGTAACTGTTTTTCTGAGTTACGTAATTTACGTAATCAAACGCCCACGTTGGTTCCTTGAACATAATACCCCACCCCCGGGGGACTTTCAAATGTTTTTTGTATGAACCATCAATATGGGTCCCAGACAAACAGAGTCACAAACTACTAGATAGTAAAGACACAATACTACATCAAAATACAAGAATATACAATGCACATAATTTAAAGATATTACATTGTACGGTGGTCACATGGCTCATGGCCTGAATCCAAACATATTTTGACATAAGCTTAACAGTAAAACATTGATTGCATAAGTCCAGGTGGATTGATTGGTTTGTAGTTTAAAAAATATTGTTTTAAATTACATTCCATGCATCGAGTGTTTAAACAATGCAAGTTATCCTCTACTGGAGATGGGTATTTTTGTTAGCTTCAAAAAATGTGCGAAACATGTTGTGATGCTGATAGTAAACGAACCGACACCGTCGCACGTGTAATCGTGTGGTAGCTATAAATTAGAACAGACATAACAAATTGGCGACGAGAATGTTCGCAATTGGTCGCATGAACGAATACGACAGCGGCGGCGACCTAGAAGAATACCTGGAACGTCTAGAACAATATGTCGTAGCAAAAGAAATTGGGGCGTTGCCAGCGGGGGGCGTAGACAATGAAGAGACACGTCAGGCAGCAGAGCGGAGACGAGTGGCCACATTTCTAACGCTGGTCGGAGCAGAGACATACAAGCTACTGGGACATCTGGTGAGTCCGGACGTACCGTCAACTAGAACATTTCAACAAGTTACTGACACATTACGAAACCACCTAAAACCCAGAAAACTGGTGGTAGGGGAACGATTCCGGTTCCACAAACGTCAAAAGTGAACAGAGAGATGGCGAGACGGTGTCACAGTTCGAGCCGGAGCTAAGAAATCTGGCGTTTACCTGCGAGTTTGGCGAATTTCTCGGACAAGCTCTCCGTGACCAGTTAGTGTGCGGGGTAAGAAATGAAAGCACACAGCGAAAATTGCTTACCAAGAAAGAAACTTTGACGAAATTGTCGAAAGTGAAGCGAAAGCCATCCACAGTCAGGTAAATGACAATGCCAAGCCGACGGCGACGATGGTAAATTCTGTGAAGGACAAGAGTCGTGGACAGTTCAACAACAACAAACAGGCAAATTTATCGAAGTCACAGCTGTGTTTTTGTTGCAACGATAGTAATCATGCATCCCATTAATGCCGTTTTCGTGATGCAGTGTGTCCTGCCTGTGAAGGCACAGGCCACACTGCTAGGGCCGAAAAAGGGGAACACTGATGCCAACGAACGTAGTAAATTTGTTGGGCAGGAACATTTTGAAATTTATCAGGATGGATTGGGGGAATATGTTCTCGGTGTGTAATTATGTGACATCATTCATCCACCCAGTTGGTGGATGAATGTCCTCACGTTTTCAGTGAAGAATTGGGAACGTTGATAGGTGGAGCAGTGAAACTCTGTGGATAAAAACGCAGTGCCGCGATTCCACAAAGCTCGGCCCGTACCATGTGTCATTAAGGACAAGATCCCACAAAGCTCGGCCCGTACCATGTGTCATTAAGGACAAGATCGAGGATGAACTGCAACGACTGCAGGAAGACGGCATTATCGAGCCGGTAACATTCTCCAAATGGGCGGTACCAATCGTTCCCGTTAGAAAGGGAACTGGAGTAAGAATTTGTGGTGACTACAAGGTGACTGTCAACTAAGATTTTCTATATCTCAAGCACAGTAAGTAATGCGAGCTTAGGGACTAAAGTGCCTATATGCAATTCAGCCCACTTGAAATTCTTCCCCCCACATACGGGGGCGTGTCTCGGTGACATTATTATCAATTAATGTGTAGTGTTGCGATGTGGATTTACTTCTGTCATTAATCGAGATAAATGTTTTTCTTAGATCTGGCATAATTTTTGTGACGGTTTGTAATATGTCGGAAATGAATTAGGGCACAGACCACAGTCAGATTGCTTCCGCCATTACAACGATAAAGAGTCCCTAGGAAAAAAATTAATTGTGCAGTTTGTGTGTATTAGTGAGAGCAGAAATTGTGTGTGATGTGAATAAAACAACTTCAAAAGAAAGCCGTCCGAATTATATGTTTAAGCAAATATAATGCCCATACCGATCCACTGTTCAAAAGACTTAATTTACTAAAAGTAGAGCATATTCTAAAATTGCAGGAACTAAAATTATATCATAAATGTTCAAACAATAAACTACCTGTCTACCTGCAAAACTTACCACTTGATCAAAGTAATAGTGTTCACAACTATAATACACGTGATCAATATAATATACATACGATCAGGGTACACCATGAGTTTGGTAAACGAAGTCTCAGGTACAGTTTGCCACATACCATAAATAATGCACCTGATTTATTAAAAGACAAGATCACCACTCACAATTTACATGGTTTCTCAAATTATACCAAACTTTATTATCTGAATACATACATTGAACAATGTACAATAAAAAATTGTTATATGTCAACATGACTGACTATGTCTCCATTCCTCCTTGGTTAAAAATCACTCTATGTATATTCGATTGTAGGAATATAATTGGTATTTGTAATATACAGACATATCTATATTAATTTTGTTCACTCAGTAATTATGCATTAATATCTATAGGGATTTTTTTATTATTATTTAAATAACGGGTGAAATTAATCGACAGGGTGGCTCCTACGACAGCGATTAATTTTTACTCTTAGTAGGAGTCTCCCGTCCCTTATATGACATTGCCTTTTATTTTCAGACCGTACTCTATATTCTTACCAGTTCGTTTTCTAATGTCGACATAGATGTAATATATTGTATTGTTTTTGTGTTGAATACTCTGTTTTGTTGTCTTTGGGACGAATAAATATTTCATGTTCCTATGAATGAGTGAGTGTAAGTGATGTTTTTGTGCACAGTAGCATATGAGCGTTGAAATTATGCCATTTGTCAGTTGGTATACCTGTTGCGTAAGGACACAGTGGCCATTAGGTACTCATATTTTGAAAACCGGGGAATTTCATGGTAAAAATGCAGGGATGTCATGCGTTGAAGCAATTTGTGCGAAAAGGAGGTATGTCATTTTCAAGAATTTCACACACCAGGTGTCTTAGTGGGTCTGTCATGTGCTGTGAAATTAAAAACAAAATTATAGGATAAATGTTTAATGTAGGCGCAAGAACGTTATAATGGTCGTCTATGGAAAAAGTGACTGTGGTCCGTACTCATATTCCTGGACGACAATTTGGTGACTGGCAAGACGGAACAAGAGCACGTTGAAAACCTGAGAACGGTACTACAGCCTCTCGAGAACGCTGGTTTGAGACTAAACCAACAGAAGTGCGAATTCTTTCGGTCTTCAGTGACATATCTGGGACACCGACTCGATCTAAAGGGTCTACACTCAACGGCGGATAAGGTAGAAGCTGTACGCAATGCACCTAGGCCCACAAATGTGAAGGAGTTTATGGCATGTCTCGGAATCGTGAACTACTATGATCGATTCATGCAGAACCGTTTTTTCGAAACTGGCACCGTTGTATGGGTTGCTAAAGAAGGGTGTGAAGTGGGAGTGGAGAAACCACAAGAAGAAACATTCATCAGAGTGAAAGATGTGTTGCAGTAGGACGCCCTCCTTGTTCATTTCGACCCGAGTAAGCCGATCCTACGTGCATGTGACGCTTCACCATATAATATATGGCTGCGGCGCAGTACTATCTCATTTAATGCTCGATAGTTCAGAAAGACCGATAGCATATGCGTCACGAAGCTTATCAGCAGCGGAAAAAAACTATTCGCAGCTAGACAAAGAGGGACTGAGCCTGATATTTGGAGTGACTAAATTTCACCAGTACCTGTATGGAACTCAGTTCACACATGTCATGGATCACCGCCCATTGATAGGGCTGTTTGACGAATAGCTACCGGTGCCATACAAGGCGCATGGGCGTGTTCAACGATGGCCACTTGTACTAGCAGGGTACAACTATACAATTAGGTATCGCAGTGGTGTTACACACGAAAACTGTGATGTCACTGTTGCCTTTGTCAACAATGCCAATTGTAATACCTTCACCTGCTGAGTATGTGGACCTGATCGATCAGCTGAATGCGTCGCCAGTGACAGTAGCACACATCCGTGAGTGGATTTTACACGACAAAACACTGTCCAGAGTACAAAGATACGTACTCGCCGGTTGGCCCACAAACGACCCGGTTACTCAGGAATACAGTAGATTCCGAGATGAACTGAGCATGTGTGACCCTGTGACTTTTTATGTATCTGGCATTAGGCCCAGGCTTTTACATTTATCCCCCATTATAACGGTATGCAGTGAATATACGCTGACAGTTATAACCCTTTGTAGAGTCGCTGATATAATCTGGCTTTTAATCTGGCATTGGCATTTCCCAATTTACGGTAATAACTGTGCGCAAGAACGGATGCGCAAACGGGAATGCGGGTTATCATATTTTCCCGCGTAACGGTTGTTCTTTTGTCTGGGTCAGAAATCACATCTAAGTTACACGTAAGTGAGACATGCACGCTTGGGGCGGAGCACTGTGTTTGTATGGCACTCGGTCATTGTGTTTGTATAACACTCTGTCATTGTGGTTATTTGTGCGGGTTTGTAGCTGTTCGGTTAGCGTATTCATTACAATATCTATTTTTGTTTTGACGGCGAGATGTCCCAAATTGTAAAGTCATGTACCCCTTTAGTTATAGCAGGGAGACAAGTTGTGTGTAAACGGATTGATGAAGGAAAACAACTAAGTAAGCGAGAGCGGACGAATAGGTCAACCTCCTAGAAAAGGCTATATCAAAACAGACTGCCCCAGTAGAAGACTACAGTTATATTAAAAGAACATCTATATCTAGATAGCGGACGGTACAAACTATATTAGCGATGTCTGCTGACCTGTCCTGCACTCAAAGTTGTTGTTCTAGAAAGCGAACAGTGTAGGTACATGAAGCAGGCAGGGGAGTGTCCAGATATATATTTGTGTGGGTTAGCCTAGGATGTTCAGAATAGTGGTCCACGACTGAGACTGCTCTGTTGACTTATAAGGACATGCCCTCCCTTCTGGGAAGACTGATCATGACTGTGCCTGGAGCAAGACAGCGTATAAATGGATGCCAAAAATACAGATAGAAGTGAGTTATATTGAGTTTTAGTTAGTCAGTTATGGTGGGCGTACGACTACGCATGGATCTGTCATCATGTAGTCTTAGACAACAGAAATGATTGTCTATGTATGTAACTATATCATCTTTTATCTGATTAAAGTCATAACGAGTTTACCTGGAATCTTCTGAGTGAAGTGAGTTCTTTCTATTACCGTGGTTATTGATGTCATTAAGCTAACCCTGAACGCAGTAGGGGGTACGCTTGTGACTAGGTAACTAACGGTATAGACGTAAGAAATGAGACATTCACTTATGTAAAATAAGTTTGTTTATATAACAACATCAGAAAGACAGCTGAATTTTATAAAATGTTGTAGACCTAGTAAAGTTAGGCACCATCAACGACAATGGCATGCTAGCGTTTGTATATCGTCCTAGCGGATAGATAAATTGATTTATAATGTGTTACCAAGAACGATTTGCGGAATGCATAATATAATTAGTATTACGGTGACACAGTGTACCGTGCAGTGGCATTAGGTTTCAACGAGTAATGTTAGTAGTAGTATTGTCGGCAGTATCAGTATCCCGATGTGGAATGATGTTCCCCTGTTGTCATTAGATGGCAGCACTAGTCATGTTACAATGTTCAAGTGTTACTGTTGTGTACTGAATGTCCTGCAATGAGTTACATTCGGGTGTTACATTTATTTGTGAAAGTTATGTTGTATGGTCGGTACGCTATTATAAGTAGACGCACAGGCATCGTGATCAGTATTATTGTATTATGTTGCTATAACAGTCCAACCTGTTAACATTATTGCACATGGAAGTGGACTTCAACTGGACGGCTGGGCCATGTTTTCTTATTAAACCACTTTATTTATATTATGTGGAATATGGTGCTACGTTGGCGCTAATAAATTGCCCAACGTCTGGCCAGAATCTTAGCTGCTATTTACATGGTAATCCGTGTTACTAATGTGTCTTGGCTGTGTGCAGGCTACTGTTTGTTAGGGTATTAGGACGTGAAGTGTGGTGGCGGCATGATAGTAATCTGTGTCCTATCCATGACAGATATCAGAGTTCTGAGCCGCACCGTTCCCGCCGTTGTTGCAGTTTCGGACGTATTTCATTTTGGTTAACTTAAACAGATCTTCACAGAAATTAAGTAAATTTTAGTTAGTCTGCCATATAACGTTATGTCTATTTAATCGTTCTTCTGTGTGAATAAACCTTATATATATATATATATATATATATATATATATATATATATATATATATATATATATATATATTATGTTTGCCTTAGTGTAATTCGATTGGTTTGGGGCCCGCGGAACGCTGCAGGTCACACATGCATGACAGCATTATGACAGGAGCCAGGGTTGTCGTTCCAAAGAAAGGACAAACAATCATGCTTAAACTGCTCCACAGTTATCACAGTGGAGTGGTTAAGATGAGGGCACTGGCGCGATCGTACATCTGGTGACCAGGCATAGATGCACAAACAGAACGTGACGAAACAATGTTTCCAATGCGAGCAAAACGCGAGGGAACCGACTCGCGTACCAACGACGCCATGGTTATTTCCACAGCGTACCACCTGTTACGTGTCTTACGTAGGTATTGACGATTTATGACTCAAGAATAACAACTTGAAGTGTAGCGTGAACAGAAGCTTTACTAGCCGACCCAATCTGATACTAACAACCACCGTCATCTAGCGAGTCGTAATTACATTATTACGAGCTAACAAATCGTGTGACACCGCACATCACCACTGGTGTGGCACCTTCAGAACTGCTGATGAATCGCAAGCTTTGAACAGTATTTGATGCAGTACTGCCAGACTTCAATTCGAAGGTAAACAGACGTCAGCAGTAATGAAGGAATACTACGATGCAGTCTTTGTAAAGAATCACGCCGGGAACACACCCAAGGGCCAAGACCAAGTGGATTCCATCGACATTACGCGATCGGAATGGTGACGTCACTGTGGCAGAAACAAGCAACGGTCGCATGATTAGAAGACACCTGGATCATGTGCGCCGTCGGCATAGCGTGAATCCTCAACCAATTGTGGAGGAGATGTTCCCGGAAACTAAACAGGTGGTAAAGGTGCATTAACCTGGCCGAAATTATTAACGCTATTAAATGACATTTTTACCTAATTTTTTCGATACTGATGTGTTCTTTGCATCACTCCGCATCGGATCAGGTACAAAAAGGACGTATATTTGTAAAAGATATTGTGTTTGAGCGCACTTTTAGTGCCCAAAACAACGCTATACCGGCAATAGCCGGTGTCATCCGAAATGTGCGATGTTTTTGTTTTTTTACATTATCTTATATTTTTGTCGAGATATTTGTCGGTGGATTTTTTTGGCATTTTCAAAATTAAATTGAACTCTATTTTCTTCTTCTTAGACTGCGTACAAGATATTTGTTAGTGAAATCACCTGTCCGGTTTGATTTTTTGTGGCTTGTTAACATTAATTTGTTGATTTTTTAGAATTTTTCGTAACATTAAATTGCACTTTTTTTCGTATTTTTTTTATACTGCGGTACGAAATATTTGTCAGTGAAATAGCCTTTCCGTTTCGGATGCCACCGTGATATTGTTACAGCACATTTCTGATGATCGCCATATTAACAACTCCGGCTATTGCTGGTATAGCGTTGTTTTGGGCACTAAAAGTGCGTTCAAACACAATATCTTTTACAAATATACGTCGGTTTTGTACCTGATCCAATGGGGAGTGATGCAAAGAACACATTAGCATCGAAAAAATTAGGTAAACGTCATTTAATAGCGTTAATAATTTCGGCCAGGTTAATGCACCTTTACCCTACTACTGTGGTTAAAACTCCTGTAATTATGAGATCCACTCGTACTAGAGTGCCAGTGAAACGACTACATTTGTAGTCACTGGAAGGGACACAATAAGGTCTGTTAACGAGACACTGTAAGATGTACTGATGCCGATTGAGGAACTTTGCCTAAACCGACACCATCGCACGTGTACTCGTGTTTGCTATAAATTAGAACAGACATAACACATCATGTGTCACATGTCAAGATATCAGACTTGCACAAATACCATGTAAGATATGTCAGCACAGATGTACTCACTCTTTACCATTGTTGACATTTATTTATTCATACAAAGCTACTAACGCCCAGACCCCCGTCCCTGAATTAGACGATTACACATCGGTTTAGGCAAAGTCAATCGCCATACAATTTTTGTATCTGGATGTTGCTGTTTTATAGGCGAAGATCTCGCTCATGATAATCATACGCATTTTCATGAAACCTTACAAAAACGCCATAAACAGAGCAATAAACACGTCTTTCATGTATGTATGCAGTCTTATATGTATATAACTAAAGTTACCTGACAATAACCATGTAAAAGTGTGAAATTATTACGTTTTTGTCAGAACGCATATGCTTGTCAAAATTTGTATATAACCGGATGTTATTGTGAGCGAGATTACCAAACGGGATTCTCGCAGATCAATATAAGGTCACGCTAAGAATTGCCGTCTGCTGGCCATAGAGTTACATAATTAATCATCCCCCTATAAACTACTAACGGGTGTTTTATTTATGTCTGTGCTGCTGGCATTTGACCATGTGACCCAAAGGCAACATTACATGCACAGAATGGCGGCTAATTGTGAAATGTTTTCTATGTCACTGATAAAAGTAATCATAAATAATTATTTTGAGCACATTTCTTCAGTTTCTTGACGCCCATAAAATATTAAGTGTCGGTTGTATGTCAAAGAAAACACATGTGAAACGGTTAGTGCGTATCGGTTTTAAAACTATCGGACGACTATGCCTAGTGTCAGTTCACAACGATATAATGGTTTTAGTATATATATATATATATATGTATATATATATATATATATATTACTTATATATATATATATACTTAGATATATATATATATATACTTAGATATATATATATATATACTTAGATATATATATATATATATATACTTAGAAAATTTTTTATATAATTTTATTGTCTATTATGCTTTTTTTTTCATATATAATTTTTAAATACTATTTTATGTATTTATGTCCACATCCATGAACAGGGCATTAGCCCCATATTTGATGGTGTTTAAATTAAAGTTTTTATTGTTTCCAGGGGTGAGATTTAGCAAGTCATGGAAGGTAGCCAGTCGGGCTACCATCCTTGCAAAGTGAATTAGCCCGACCGCTTCTTAGGTAGCCCACTTGCTAATCAATACTTTGATGATAGAAAGTAAATACTTTGAAGATAGAATGTATGAACGACATCAACAACAAATAAAAACATCAAAAACAAACAGTTTTGAAACATTTATTTTCAAGGCAGGCTCAATACAGTGTAATACATAATACTGAATAAAATACAGTATACAATTGTACAAATGTGACAGATTGTTCTGTTTTTATAACATGGTACACCAACAGTAACAGGACATCAGGTCCTGTCTCCAAGCATCACAGGACATCAGGTCCTGTGAACTGAACAGTTTACAGACTTATGATTTTTTACAGGACCTGATTTTACCTCCAAATATTACTAAAAAGGTTTCATGCACAGCACGTGGATATATATGTATATATACATATATATATAACGCGGCACAGCCAAGAGAAACTTTCACCGGGTTCCCGATTAATTCACCAGAAGCACTCAGCGCACCATGTGGATATATTATATAAAAGTGCGCCACACGGCGCCAAGACTATTAACATGACCGGTTATTATTTAAGTGTAGAATGACCGTTCAGTTACATGTAGATGGTTGATGTGGTTGATTAAAAATACAACGAATGCTATTGATATCTCTTCGGCTAAGGTTTAGCAACATTACTTGCAATGTCAAACATGTCATAAACACATGATTTATGGTTAGCATAAGTGCGATATAGCCAGGACAAAACTTCTGGGATGTTCACTAACAGTCCGTTTATTTTTGCTGCATCTAAAATATTGCATCTCCGTAAATATTTCGAGTCGCCATGCAGGCCATTGTAGTCAAAAATTTAAGTTGCCCGAAGCCATTTTTGGACACAATTGGTGACCGGGCGACTGCTAAATCTCAACCCTGCCTTTTCAGTCCTACCTACTTGAAGGCGCTTTCTAATTTCATTACTTAATACCCAAAAAAATCAATTCAGTAAAAATAAAAACTATCCCAAAACAAGTTTGAAATCAATAAAACTCCAGCTAATTTAAAAAACACGAGTGAGCAAATATGTCTTCAGTTGTTTCTGAAGACAGCAGCTGAGTGAGCCTGGCGAAGAACAAGTTGAATATTGTTCCATAGCCAGCTTTTCACAAGGGGGGTCAATTTTCCCAAAACAAACTCCAGGGTTGCCACAAGTTCATGCGGGACCATATTTTCTTAACAGACTCAAGGAGGTGCCACACCTTTACACGGGGGTCATATTTTTCCAAACAGACCCCATGGGGTTATACAAATTCACATTCACAAGCCTTTGGGTAGGGTAAGAGGGAGATTGAGGGGCACATAATGCTACCTGGTTGGTGGTTAGAGTAATGAATCACCAGAGCAAATGGGTGGAGCTGACGTTGTGTTGCAGCAGTAAGAGGGTGAATGACACTAGCAATTCCTTTGTAATTAATCAAAGAAGACTAAAACTGCCCAAAGTTAGATAAATGCCCTGAGCTGTGAATGAGCAACAGATTGTAAAGAGCATAGCGTGTTTGTATGAAAAGCATAGCAATATATGAATACTAACAGGTGTGCACACCATTTATTTATTTTATGTAGACATGTCAATGCAGGGTGTATCGTTGAATCATGCTGAGTCTCAATGCTCTATTGACACTCGCCGATAGACAAGCAGAGGCGTTTGTCGAATCTGGGAAAGGTGTCTAATATTGTTTTAATCAACTGTACGGTCAAGGGGAAGATTTGCACAGTGTCAATGCGATGTCATTTCTATAGATGAGTGCTGAGTTACGTGTTCCACGAATTCTCAACAACTGTAAGTAGAGACTAGCTTGACTACTGGGAGGGTCGGTCGGTCGGTCGGTCGGTCGGACGGAGGGATGTAACGTATAACGATAAAAGCCTACGCTGTAGGTCGAGCCTGGAAATACACCAACACATACTATGTTGTCTCTATTCGAAATCGCGTCAGGACTGACTGCTGAATGAAGTAGGTGGAAGGTCCTGACGTGAGATGGTTATGAGAGATCGGTAACAGTTAAGTTACAAGATGATTGTGCAAGTTTAGACCAGTATCAATTAAAGAATGATAGCTGTATAAAATGCTCGTTTCATGTCTTGCAGCAGATATTTTCTGAAACCATAACATTTTCTGCTTACAAGTCTTCATGTTGTTTGAATAACGGCTTAGCAACTGTCTGTACATTGTCTACTGCTTTCTGGCTGTTGCCAACTGAGGTAACTTGATAACACATTTATAGTTGGAATAAGATTATGTTTCAATCAAATCAGATAGTTGTATAATTTATAATTATTTAATTGAAACCAACCTCTGAAGAGTGTGAACCCCCCGATAATATGAAGATAACATTATAATTTTTTAATAAATGTGAGTGAAGTGCCCTTTTTCAGAAAAGTGAACCTGCTTCTCAAAAGCGTCAATCCCTCCCCCAATATTATTTAGTATGTTTTATAAATGTGAACCCCCTTTCCCTAAAAGTGAACCCCCATCTCAATATATAATTATTTGACTGGAACCCACCTCTGAAAAGTGTGAATCCCTCAATAATATGAAGATAATATTAAAAATTTTAAATAAAAATGAACCCCCTTTTTCAGAAATGTGAAACCGCTTCTCAAAAGCACAAACCCCTCCCCCCAATATTATTTAGTATTTTTAATCAACGTGAACCCTCTTTTCCAAAAAGTTAACCCCTTTTCAAAAGCGTGAGCCTCCCAATAATATGAAGATATTATTTTTTATTAACGTGAACCCCCTTTTCAAAAATGTGAACATCCTCAAACGCGTGAAACCCCCTTCTCATAAGCATGAACCCCCAATAATATGATAGATAATATTATTTTAATAAATGTGAACCACCCTTTAAACAAATGTGAAACCCCTTCTCACAATCTATTTTTTATAAATGTGAACTGCCCTTTTTCAAAAATGTAAACCCGCTTCTCAAAAGCGTGAATCCCTTCCCCAGTATTATTTTGTATTTTTGTTAAACTTGAACCCGACTTTCCCAAAAAGTGAACCCCCTTCTCATTATATAATTATTTGACTGGAACCGACCTCTGAAAAGTGTGAACCCCCCAATAACATGAAGATAATATTATATTTTTTTATAAATGTGAACCCCTTTTTTAGAAATGTGAACCCACTTCTCAAAAGCGCGAACCCCTCCCCCAATAGTATTTAGTAATTTTCATCAACGTCAACTCCCCTTTCCAAAAAGTTAACCCCGTTTTCAAAAGCGTGAGCCCCTCAATAATATGAAGATATTATGTTCATTAACGTGAACCCCTTTTTCAAAAATGTGAACATCATAAAACACGTGAATCTCCCTTCTCAAAAGCATGAATCCCCCAATAATATGATAGATAATATTATTTTATAAACGTGAACCATGCTTTTTTTAAATGTGAACCCCCTTCTCAAAAGCATGAAACCTCCTCTCTAAAAATATGAAAATAATATGTTTTTATATTATTGGAGGTTCATGCTTTTAAGAGGGGGTTTCATGATAAGGGTTTAACATTTTTGAAAGGGGGTTTCTTATTTGTTTTAAAGGGGGTGCTCAAAAAGGCATGTGTGATGGTCTTTCGTTGTGCATGGCTTTATAAGTTAGTGTCAACAGATTAAACTGCACACGGTACTTGACAAGCAGCCAATGCAACGTACGAAGGGTGATAAGATCCCGCTGGGAGATACGTGACACAATGCGGGCGGCAGTGTTCTAAATTTAACACACAGTAGTTACTACTAAGTAATTTACAAGAAACAAGTAGACTCCTGGGTCTATGTAATATAATCTGATCTTCCGATCCTCTGACAATCGGACAGGGGTTTAATCACCCAGTGTAATCGTAGAAGCTTCTACTAACACATAATCCTAACAGAAAAAAACTGTTCTAACATAAACTAAAACCTATCTCGTCAATAGTCCCTCAGGGCGATCTACCACATTGGCCTGTAGACTTATCTAACGTGACTAGTCCTACAACCGCCTCCCTGTGTCCACAGCTACACAGTTGATTCTAAGGCATCTAATGCTTAAACAACATCCTAATTACATCTGAGGCAGATAAATGCCTAAACAACATCAACATAAACATCAACACAGTACACTGCATTCTTACAAACCGTTCATTAGGCCTGCCTTTTGTGTGGCAGCGTGGCCCCCTTTAGTGCCCTGCGCGGGCCTAGAATTTGATCCCAAGCCCGGCCCGCAATTAGCAGTTAGAGTCCAGGCCCGCAATAATTTTTCAAGCCCAGCCCGGCCCAGGCCCGCAAACTAGAATTTAGGCCCAGGCCCGACCCAGACCATGAATGTTTGGCCCAGGCCCGGCCCGGCCCGCAAGTTTCAGGCCCAGGCCCGGCCCATACCCGTGGGCCAAAGATGGGTAAGCCCGCGGCCCGCTAAGTTTAGAGAAGATAAACCTATAATCTTATAACAAAGACGAAAAACAAATAAACTGTAAAACAGACTTATTGTTTTATTAAATAAAAAAGGTCCATAGTGTGCTGGATGAGTTCTAAAAATTCAGCACCACCAACTTCTTCAAACTTACGAATATCCTGATGAAAAATAAAGAAAAACTTCTTAGTGTCATTACTATTAAATATGGTAACATTTGTTATATTTGGCTTTAATGTATTGGTTTATTGTTAGGGTAGGATATTTGTTTATCTAACCCTGACTTAACCCATATGCAAGCCACAATCCCAATTTATATTGTTAATTGAATTAGCTCAACTAAGTTAACATAATTTAATATGATATTTCAATTAAATGTCACCCACTAGCACTGACACCCAGTGGCATCTCCAGCAGGCCTGCAGTCACTAGCCTGAGACAGACTTGTGAATTAGTACAAGTGTGAATGAATTAGGACTGGGGAGAAATACCAATTACCAACTGGGTTTGGTACTGGGTAGTGAGCTAGTGGCCTAGTGTGCACTTGGCAGTGGGCAGGTCTTTCAGGTGGGCAATGTTTGGAGGGAAGACCTAGACAATAGAATGTCCACTGGTAGGGTCAAAGGGTGATAAGTTGATGGTTAAACATGGCTTGATTGCCTCTGCAAATATTTCTAAAGTAAACATTTGGGGCTGGCTACTTCCAGCCAAGTGAACTTATGGGGTCATTAGATTCCATGCAAGATCTCAATTTGCAACTATATAATACTAAAGAAATAATTTTAAGCATTCATTAAACGGAATTACAATTTAGAATCAGTTTTTATTAAAAAAATAAAGTAATAATCGGTGTTTTGTATGAATATTTTTATTATGTCCAGGCCCGGCCCGACCCGCTCACACTAGGCCCCGGCCCAAGCCCGATGTGTTTAAATTGTTTTCAGCCCGGCCCGGGCCCACAGTATGTAGGCCCAGGCCCGGCCCGGCCCAGCCCGCGAAATTATGTAGAGGCCCGGCCCAGCCCACGGGCCAGGCTTGGACCAAAAGCCCGGCCCGCGCAGGGCACTAGCCCCCTTACCGCCCGTCTTTACATGGGAGATGGAGACGATTTCCCATTCGTTGTGAATGGATGGTTATCGCCGTTTGAAAGCGTCTCGTCCGCTGCCTAAGAGCGTACCTTCTGCCTCGCCCCGCGGGCCATCCGCCGTCGAAGAGCGGGCCGTCCGCTGCCTAAGAACGTACCGTCTGCTTCGTCCCGCGCGCCGTGCGCTTCTTTGCCTCACGAGTATAGACGTAGTGGACGGGCGTCCATCTATCTATGTTGTATACGAGTATAGACGTAGTGGACGGGCGTCCATCTATCTATGTTGTATACGAGTATAGACGTAGTGGACGGGCGTCCATCTATCTATGACTATGTTGTATACGAGTACAGACATAGTGGACGGGCGTCCATCTATCTATGTTGTATACGAGTATAGACGTAGTGGACGGGCGTCCATCTATCTATGTTGTATACGAGTATAGACGTAGTGAACGGGCGTCCATCTATCTATGTTGTATACGAGTATAGACGTAGTGGACGGGCGTCCATCTATCTATGTTGTATACGAGTATAGACGTAGTGGACGGGCGTCCATCTATCTATGTTGTATACGAGTATAGACGTAGTGAACGGGCGTCCATCTATCTATGTTGTATACGAGTATAGACGTAGTGGACGGGCGTCCATCTATCTATGTTGCTCAATCACTACTTCTCTTTCGTTTCACCATCTCCTAACTTTTAACAAGTTTGCCATCCAAGCCAAAGACCTAGATGGCAAGCGGACTAGGAAGCCATTGGCTTATCAAGAGTCCAACACTTTTCATTTATGTGTAACCCGCCCTCCTGAGATATTTGTCAACCTTGTTTTTAAACATATTCACGCTGCTAGCAGTTACACAATCAGTAGACAATTTGTTCCATTCATTTATTTTCCTCTGTGAGAACAAATACTTCCTGATATCCAATCTACACTGATCCTTTACTAATTTTACCTCATGTCCTCTAGTTCTACTATCTTTCTTGAGTGAGAAAAAAAACATATTTCTATCAATAGTTTCATACCCATTCAGTATCTTAAAAACTTCAATCTGATCTCCTCTTTGTCTCTATGGTTGTTAAACCACATTCTTTTAGGCGTTCTTCATAACTAAGGTCTCTCGGTTCTGGAATAATTTTACTTGCTCGCCTCTGTATGCGTTCAAGCGTATCTATATCCTTCTTACGTTATGGTATCCACGCTTGTATACAGTAATAGTATTCTAAATGGGGTCTAACCATTGCTTTATGCAAAGGTATGATTAGGTTTTTTTCTTGACAAGGTTCAAAATGGTGGATATCCAAAATGGAAAACACTTGGCGAGTTATTATTATTAATTATTATTATTTTTTTATTATTATTTACTAACACCCAATTATAGCTGAACTACAAAATTTACATAATTTTCAGGTCTCTACACGGGGACTGTCTACAATGACCCGCGGAAGTCGGGGGACATCCAATACCCTCCTGTCACCCCTATAACCAATGGCTCGGTGATCGTGGTCAAGACGCATCAGCCGAACGAAGCCAACACGAGATTCCACCGCGCCATCGTGCTCCTAAGGAACCCATACGATAGTTTGTCGTCGCATTTCTGCCTTCATATCACGCGTGACCGGTGTCATCAAATTGCGAACAGGACAGGTAATGAATTGTTATTTATACTAGCAAAAATACCCATCTTCCGGACGGGATAACTTGACAGTTCCTGTTTGCCAATTTCAGGATGCACAGCATTATCTCGTGGTGCTGCCAGTTAAAGCTTCCTCTAAAATTAAATTTATTTGCTTATTTCAACTTCTTTTTGCAAAAAATCAAACCTACCTAGTATCCACTGCAACATGCTAGCTCGTTTGTGCAACGTTTGTATGCAGTGGGAGCTTACGGTGACCATGCAATTTACCCTTCTTGCCACAGACGTTGGCACTTCTAAGCAGATTAACATCAATTTTGAAATCTGGTGATGGAAGCTCAGTACACATTTTAAGGATGCCGAATCAAGTGTGTGCCACCACATACTCACCTGTATGCATAATTTCTGCTACTGTATATGTCATGTCTTTATGTTGGGTTTGCTGTTGAAAGACCCACCAGGGAAACAGTATAATAAACACAACACAAACTTTACTATTGCACACACAACACGAGGCCCGAGCAGGGTTCGGTGCATGCCAGACTGCGGTTGCCGTAAAACAAATCGACTATTTGTAGACGGAACTCAAGTCTCAAGTCTCAAGTGGTTATACTCCAAACAGCCCAAACTTGGGCTAACGCAGGAGTTTGTGGTGGACTGTGCGCATGCGTTGTGGGTGGTACATTCGACTAAAAGACTAGTATCTTTAATGTTGCTGAAATGGTTTTTATCTGATAGTTTTATTTATTTTATGTATAGGATGTTAAACGAAAATTTTTAATAGGTTGGTTATGTGTATGGATACTGTCGCTGCCTTGCCACATGCACAGGTGTGGTGAAAGGGAGCTCCATAATAGCTTCTTGAAATGATTTTGGGTTTTTTATGTTGGTAATTTTTGGTGGAATCATATTCAACACATTCCTCCCTATATAGATTATAACTTATAACGTGAGCAGTCTAAGTCAAAGTCAACACGAGCATAAATCAGTTCAAGAATAATTATGCCCAAAGATTAAAGTTCAGAGTTCAAACTGATTATAAGCACTGTATAACCAAGTAAGTGCTTCAGAGGCAATGTTCCGTGTTCAACTCAATGGCAACATAATCCGCAGTTCATGAACTACAGGTTCAGTTCTACAAGTGGTTTGCGCACTCTAGTAGATCTACGAAGATCTCCAGATTCCGTTATCACTGTATCTGCAACCTCTGTTGGCCTGCGCACATCAGTAGTCTGTTCGACTTCAGTCAGTGCAATGTATCTACATGCCAGCTCTGTTGGCCCAGTCACTCCAACAGGATAGTCGGCCGTAGTCACTGACGATCTCACTGAATTTGGTACGTGTGTAACCCTCTCTTGCTCCTCTTTCACAAATGCACGAACACCTGTCGACACTGGTGGCGCCATTCCAGCATTACCATCACTCTCCTCGGGAATTCGGAGACGTGATCAATGTGTCTCCTCCAGACTCGGCCGTCAATCAGTTCAACTATGAAAGACAGGACCCAATTTGGTCTGAAGCACTCCGGGCAACCATTTTGGGATACCAGCGAAGTACATCGCCCAAACCGCATCATCCGCGTAGAATTCACGCAGTGACAACGCAACACCTTGTGCTCCCAGGCCGTGGTTTGTTTGTCCAGCACACGATTGTCCAAAGCTGGATACACAAGATCAAGTATGAATCGTGGAAGTCTCATCATCCGCATTTCTGCAGGTGTTTGATCTGTTGTGGTTCGAGGTATTACATGGCAACGCGACAAGAAACGATACACCCTGAATATTCAAGTAAAATACAGTACCGCTTATGATTTATTAAGTAATTACCGATGTGAATTCGTCAAATTGTACAAACAACAACAAGTTCGCTCCAGTCATCTATAGTTCTTTATTGTGGTCTTATTTGCTAAGCCCGGAGAAAATATATATATATATATATAAAAGCAATAAAAAACCAACACTATGCCATTTCACTGCTTGAGGGTCATTAATGCATGTCATATCAACTGTCAACGATACTCAGGCATGACCCTCCAAAACAGGGTTGTTGTCTTGTTGACTATGAGATCATGCCTGGCCCCCTGGGACAGTGCCCCTCCCCCTGATCACATGTGACCCATGTCTCTTGGGTAAATGTTAAATTTAAACAACTGAATTATCAGTAATATTACCAGCAACCTACACAGTAAATGCAATTAACCATAAGAAAAAATAGTTATAACAATAATATCTAATTAACTATATTCTCTATAGAATGTATTGGATTACCCAGGGTGCTGCCACATGGTGGCAAGTAATGACACCGTCAACAAGATTAGATAGCCTATCAACACAAACTTCAAATAAACCCTATATTATGTGTTAGCGACCAAACTATTCCCCTACACCTATGAGAGTACTTTTTAAAATGCAATAAAAATATATTAAAATGCACCAGTAACTGCTATAGGGTTTTTGAAGATTTTGATCTGTATCTGTGGTACGAAGATATCTTCTTTGGCGTTCGATAGCGTGTTTTTTTGTAGAAACGTTCGAGACAGGCTGGAATATGTCGCACATGTAGTTTGAGGCCAGTCCCTTTACCGACTTAAACACCACTTTATCTTCTGTTCACACACGCAGTGTGAAAATTACCTACATTGTTTATAATAAAAAAGCACCGTAAACTGATTTTGAAATGTTGGTACATTCTGCAGGATAGTCAGTGTAGTGATAGGCGAGCGGTCAGCGTCTGTCTATTGCCATCAAATTAAATATATAATGCAGTATTCCAGAAAACTTGAACTTTTCTAACATATCTGATGTGAAATTGCTCGGAAAAAAGTCACTCATCACGTGCAATTCTCACATTCCTTGGGGTTCTTTATGCTAACTGTGGTCTGTCATGAAAAGTTTGACAACATTTATTCTGTGATGCCTTGCAATGAGAGGATATGCCATTTGGCAATTAAAAATAATATATTTCGAGTAGCATCTAGTGATATAATATTTTGGACACCAACAAATAAATTTGTATTGATTTGTTAATTCCCATGTTTATTACTTGTGTATTTCGATTCCTCTGTACTTTATACTACAATTATTATGAGCGAAAATTTCTTTTAAAAATAATTAGGATTATTGTTTTGAGTTATATTACATTATGGAAGTACTTTCTGTAAGATGTGAAATAGGGTGTCCGAAAAAAAAATGTATGGTTCCACCCAGACATGGGGTCAGTTCCATTCCGGAATTGACCCTCAATTGACCCTCAAGGTTTATTTCCCCATGGAAAATATATGTTGGTGATTAGGATGTTTACAGTAAATTTGATGAAATATCAATGATACCACAAATTATATAAACGGGGGAACTGGTAAAAACTCAGATTGGTTATCAAAAGTCTGGTTATAAAAAATCTAGGAGAGGTGTTGCAGCAGAAAGTATATATCAAATGGCTGAATGCCATTTTTAAAGTTTTTTATAGCAAACCTGACATATATATATATTATGTATATATATATATATATATATATTTATATATATTATATATATATGTATATATATATATATATATATATATATATAATACATATATATTATATATATGTCAGGTTTGCTATATATATATATATATATATATATATATATATATATATGTCAGGTTTGCTATATATATATATATATATATATATGCATTGCACGAACAATAGTTAATTTGTTAAACATAAATATGATTAAATATGATTGTGCACACATGATTTCAAGTACAAATAAAACTATGTTAAAACGAATTGGATTTGAATTTTTCCTTAGCCTAGGATTTTAAAAGTTGGAATTGAAATTGATTTTTGCAAGGCGGATTGGAATTGACAAAATTGACCCCATGTCTGGTTTCATCCCCTAAACAGTTTCTCCTGACCAATATATTGGTTCCTGTGAAATTCAAGGTAATTTTGAGGTGATTTTTTGTGTGTACAAAAGCCCCACATGACAAAAGCCACATAGACAAAAACCCCACCCAAAAAAAAGCCCCATAATTCTAAAACAAAGCAACGGTAGACCTACTGATTGCAAAATGTATTACAGATATTATGTATAAAGTTTGATAGATATTTAGATTGCTGCTTGACTAACTCATTTGCTGTTGAAAAACAAATATATATGTATCACTTGATTGGTTAAGTAAAGACGAGACAATGACAAAACACAATCACAACTTTGTATTCATATAAAATTAACCATATTCAGTAATTAATATGACTCATCTTGGAATGTTAGTGTATCTAATATTAGACCGTACAGCTATTTCACAGTATACCCAGGGTAATATTATAAGAGACGGTTGTTAGAAAAGCTATGCTAAGTTGATGTCACGATGACATGTGATGGTTATTACAGTAACATATTAATGTACAATAATGTACTATATCATGATTTATGTTCTTATATTTGCTTTTAATTTTGTTATTAAATAATATTGCTGCTTTAATTATTCTAAACTTGGGGTGCATGACTCGTCAGTGTTGTACTTCGGTGTTACATTTTATCCAATGAGACTTGTCCATGGGGCTTTTGTCCAATGGGGCTTTTGTCCTACACTAGACTTAGGAGCTTGGGGACCTCTAATTAACCTCCGAATGAGCTGAAAATTCACAAGAAGTATTAGCTTGGTCAGTAAAAACATTTATGGTGTGGAACCATAAAAAACAAAAAAAATTAGGACACCCTAATGTGCAATTTACAATTGTAATATAGACCCTAGATTAAATCAGATTTAATAATCCTACATTGTTGCTTACTTTTTGCTTTTCTTTTTGCAGAAAAACTTATATCATCCGTGTCAAAAGGCGCTCGTGATTGGCATTCGTTCTACATGAGTTGGTTTCAACTGCACGGACCGCTATTGATTGTTCTATACGAAGACCTGATAAAAGACCCAAAAAAAGAACTTCGCAAAATGATTCGTTTCCTTGGTTTCTCTGAAACGAGGATACACTGCGCGATAGATAGAGTACCTATGAAAACACACTCCTTAATATCACCAGCGAAGGTGCGGGAAATATTCACCTTAAAACAGATTAAGGAAATCGAACAGGTCAGGCCAAATGTATTTGCTATTGCTAAAGCACTAAGACAACTTCCTGTTGATTAAACACTGCTTACACGACGATAACTGTTCTTCATTTAAAGTCCCGTTCACACTAGCGATTAGTTGCCCAATTAGTCTGGCGACACTGTGTTGCATGCCAGTTAAATTATGTGTGCATTCACACAAGTATAGGCCCGTTCACACGGTTCGGAAAGCTTGTAGCTTAACCACACAAGTGGATTTTGACAAAATCCAATTTGGGCCATCTAATAGTGGCAGTTGTTAAATTGCTTTGACCTCGGACGTCATCAAAAGTCAGGAAGCAGAAGAGCCCTGGGAACCCTGGATGGGCCAAGTTTTTATTTACAAATATGGCAAGGACACTGATAGTCTCGCTTATCCGATTCTCGCTCGCCTTCGTGAATTTGCCGAGATGAGAGTCTGGCCACAGAGGCGTAGTCTCATTGTTACCCACCATTCCACACTCCATTTCCTGTAAGCATTCCTGTGAAGTGCCAGCAGCCAAGTAGCATCAAGATGCTACACTAAGTTTTTTTATGATTTAATTATTCAGTCTGACAGTTGTGTCAGTATAATCAAAGTTTACAGTTAATTCGAATTGCATCATATAAACTGATAAAAATTCACTTGTTTTATGAATTTGCCGAATGCCCGGATGACATCAGAATTAGTTAATTATGTATGCACCCAGAATCTGGGCGCGCACATAATTTCCGTCACAATGAAAAGTACACTTTGCCGGATGAGCGAGACTAGTCCAGGCGAAGATGTGTGCGACAAACGGTGGTGCCAAAGCATGGAGGTTGGATAATCGAGGCGAGGACCTTTATAATAATTATTATTGCTATTACTATGTACCCATCGATGTACATGATTAAAATCGAGTCGAACCTGGAACAGTGCATTGCAATCTTGACCTGACGAGCACAAAGAAGACCGAAAATTAAAACACATTACTTCTACATCTGTGAGAAATGCCTTCCGGGACCATTGTGAAAAAATTATTGGACTCGATAAGTCAATAAATCTTCTTATTGAACAATTTCAGGATTGCTTCCAAATGAAATTCTTCAGCTCACAACCATACCTTTATATGTATGTACATTTTATTCAGCACATTTATACAACCATACATTTATAATGTACATACATTTCATTAACTACAGCTATACAACCATAATTATATGCAAACATCCCTGTATACACATTTTATTAACCCAAATGCAGAAATTGATGGCTTATCGTCTTTATAAATAGACATCTTAGAATATCAGTATCTTGCATACTAGGATACATCGTTGCCTTTCTCATAATTTGTCCGTCGCCCAATTCTGTACCAACTCGATATTAGACTGGGTAATAGTTCAATTTGAAATAAATTTGTACAATGGCATCTGAAGAGATAGTTAAAATACTCTAACAAGATATAAAAAAAACTTGAAAAAGTATTTCAAATAAAAATGCTTTTGAAAAAGTATTTCAAATAAAACGTATCTTAAAGTACTTTTGAGGGGAAATGAAAAACTAGGTTTCAAAGAGTGGTCCACGCAGATAATAAATTAATAAGTAAATCCAATATTGTTTATTTATTGCCGCACCAATTTCCTATTGACATGAGTGTTCTTATGTTGTATACTTGTTTGTGGGACATCTTTAAAATACTTAAGATGTCCCATAAACAATTAGGACAATTTGTGTCGATAGGAAATGTTTTTGTCACGTGAAATTAAGAGACTTTATTGACACAATGCAACTTGCACAATTCAGCGATTTTCTGTGCACTTTATACAAGACGCGGTGAACACGTATATTTTTAATCCCATAGTCGATATTAAGCCCCAACTTTGCTTGGAAACCAATTTTAAGTCATTTTCTGCACTTCTAGTTGTTAATGCATTTGTTGTTATTCTGGTGTCCAGTATAGTGGATGTGGACATGACCAAATGGATGTAACCTTCAGAGGTCAGACCACAATTTCAGGACAGACTTTACAACATGGTAAATTGTGATATTATATGAAATAAAATGTTACTGAACAGGCATTCTAGCAGGTTTGGTGGTAGAAGTATTGGCAGTGAAATAGGCAGTGAATTTTTTTAGCAATTTTTCTACCATTGCACAGGTGGGCATGCAATAATACATGTATATTTTCGGAAACATGCAAGCGCTTTAAACGAGCTGCATGCATGTGAATTGAACTAAACTTGTTCAGCATGTTAACGACATGATGGCAGTGGAAGTGAAGACATTTCATAATTTTTATGGTCCAAATCAGACAAAATGTTAGCATTACTATCAATACGTAGAATTGCTACACAAATGGACTGATTATGGTCTGACCTGTTCAGTGTGCTGATATTTGCTAAGAGGAAGAAGTAGCAAGCCTTACATGTCATTTGATAAATAATTCAAAGACGACTGCAATGTTATTTCCTCCCACTACATATCCTGGTCGGTCTTTACGATATACAATATAATCAATATAAATTTCCTTCGTGACACAACCGTTGAAATTAACTTAGTTTCAACATTTCCAAAACCTTCTTCAGGAACTGCAGTGTGGGACAGGCTAGTTGCCACACCATCTGGAGAGCGGAAGAAGAACTAAGACCCAGAATTCAGTTCCTGAAGACGGCAACCGAAGGTTTATGAAATGTTGAAAGTTGCAGCCATCAGTGACGCACAACTGACACAATAATGATGAACCAGTATAAATCTCCAGTCATACATCCAACATGTTATCACAGCTGTCACAGTTATCACATATTGTCAAAGCTGTCACACGTCACAGCTGTCAAATGTTGTCACACTAGTGTCTCTGTGATACATGTCACACTACCCAGACTTGACCGACTCGAGCCACTGTGTCGCATACTGCCAAGACTTGACCGGCTGGATGTGCTCCTCTTCATACAGTTGTCATAGCAACCTCCGTGTCTGACTCTGCCTCCATGTCCAGACTCTGTTGAAGAAACAACACGTTTTTCATTTTAAAATAACAATTAAACCTTGAAAAAACATTCACCTTTATATTTAAATGTAACTGTAATTAATTACAGCAACATAGCATAACTGTAATTAATTACAGTAACATAGGGTAACTGTAAGTATTCAACAATGTTATTTTAAAATTTGCCATAATCCATTCATATAGATTTAGCAAGATTGCCATCCAAGGTAAAGGCCCAGAAGGCAAGTGGACTTATTGAGAGTCCAACATTTTTAATCTATGTGTAATCCGCCCTCTTGACATGTGTCAACCTTGTTTTTAAACATATTCACACTGCTTGCAGTTACACAATCTGTAGATAATTTGTTCCATTCATTGATTGTCCTCTGTGAGAATGAGTACTTCCTGAAATCCAATCTACACTGATCCTTTACTAACGTTACCTCATGTCCTCTAATTCTATTATCTTTCTTGAGTGAGAAAACAATATTTCTATCAATATTTTCATACCCATTCAACATTTTTAAAACTTCAAATTTATCTCCTTTTAACCTCCTTGTCTCTAGGGTTGATAAACCATATTCTTTCAGTCGTTCTTCATAACTAAGGTCTCTCAGTTCTGGAATCATTTTAGTTGCTCTCCTTTGTATGCGTTCAAGCGTATCTATACCCTTCTTACAATATGGTCTCCAAGCTTGTATACAGTACTCTAAATGAGGCCTAACTATTGCTTTAAACAGAGGTATAATTAGCTTTTTCTCCTTGCATGTTATATTTTTCCTAATCAACCCAAGAATGTGGTTACCCTTTGAAGCTGCAATACCACACTGCTCTGAAACTGGCATATCAGCAGTTATTGTAACTCCTAAGTCCTTTTACAGTAGTACCCAGAACAGTATATCCCATTTTATAGTTTACATCCAAGTTCCCATGTCCTGTATGTAGGTATTTACATTTCCCAAAATTTAACAACATCTGCCATTTCTCAGACCATTTCACTAAACTGTCTAGATCGTTTTGTAAACGTTGTTTATCACCATCATTGTTAACCTTTGTAAACACTGTTGTGTCATCTGCATATTTCAGTACGTTGCTTGTCACTGGTCTGTAATTCTCTGATTTATTTCTCGAACCCTTTTTAAATAATGGTATGATGTTCGCTTCTTTTCATTCAAAAGGAACCACCCCCTCTTTTAATGACAAGTTGGACACTCTTGCTAGTGGTATAGATATTTGTTCTAGTCATATACACAGTTTATATAACAGTAAATAAACATTAGTGAATCTAGGATCTTACAAAGGAGGATGCCAAAGGGGAGGCCATAGGGGGTGACCAAAGGGGAGGTCAATGGAGGAGGCCAAATGGGAGGCCATAGGGGGTGACCAAAGGGGAGGCCGAAGGGGATGGTCAAAGGAGGATGCCAAAGGGGAGGCCATAGGGGATGACCAAAGGGGAGGTCAATGGAGGAGGCCATAAGGGGTGACCAAAGGGGAGGCAAAAGGGGAAAGTTAAAGGGGAGGTCAAAGGAGGAGGCCAAATGGGAGGCCATAGGGGTGACCAAAGGGCAGACCAAACGCTGTGGCCAAAGGGGGAGGCCGAACGGGATGGTCAATGGAGGAGGCCAAATGGGAGGCCATAGGTGGTGACCAAAGGTGGTGGCCAAAGGTGTAGGCCAAAGGGGGAGGCCATAGGGGGTGACCAAAGTGGGAGACCGAAAGGGAAGGCCAAAGGGAAAGGCTAAAGGGGACCAAGCTTAATCACCCATTATTTTTGCACGCTACAGTGTAGCGTTACAGGTTACATACAGAAAAAATGTCAGCCAAAGGGGTGGGCCATGACCCAATGCCAATAAATAATATATAAGAACATCTTAAATAATATATAAAAATACTACCAGACGTTTGTAACCACAACTCATGTTGTATAATATTGCTGCAATAATTTATTGTGTTGAAATGTTTTGTTATTGAAATGTAATTGAAAGTACGTTTAGTTGATATCAAATCTGAAGATTATACGACTTGAAATGTATCATATCCGACTGAAAGATACAAACGTTGAATCTTGATGGTTTTTATTGAGACGTCAAAGCTCTGTAGCACTGTGAACGAAGAACCAAACGAAAATTAAATAAAACAAAACAAATAAGAAAGTAAGTCTACCAAAATCAGCCACGCCTAAAGTCGTCAATTCAATTTTTTTGCTAGTCTCATTTCAAATTAATTTTGAGAAAAACCAAACCTACTTCGTATCCACTGCAACATGCTAGCTCGTTTGTGCAACTTTTGTATGTAGTTTTAGTGAAATCACCAGACACCATTATATTTGTTAATGCTTGTTCAAGCAACTGAAGTGAAAATCGAAATGCTGAAAAATCATGATTTTTTCCTTGATGAAATTTCATAACTTTGTCATGTGATCAGCGAGAGGACGGAAGTCAATGATCAGCATTGACCCACACAGTGTTTACCATTTTGGATATCCACTATTTTGATCCTTACCAGATCTAACGACTAAAGTCAATTCTTTCGATGATTGAACAAAAATAGGTATTTTTTTATTAAATCAACTGCGGATGTTACATAAACTATCTTTGGACCCCATTGAACCAGATTTGTGATACGCTAAATCAGTTGAGGAAGCAGTTTTAACTTACATGCACAATTGTTTTAATAAAAGTGTACGTAGTTATGTTAAGATCATCGAATCGAACCAAATCCAGTGAAAATGATTTAATAGTTTGTCTGATTATTTCACAAAAACTAAATAAAAATTTGAACAAACAAGATAGCATGTCATAGTGGATACTAGACAGGTTTAATGTTTTTGCAAAATGAGTCTGAATCAAGATGAGCATTATAATTGAATTGAGGGGGGACTTTTAATTAACATAATTAACATAATCTAATGAAATTAATAAAAATATGGGTCAATGTTTTAACTTTTGTAGATGGCGACATTGTGATCAGTGTGTTATTAATTATTATGATAATATTCAATGTTAAGCCAAACTATTTTGGTGATATTCATTACAAAATGCTACTATTGAACGTGTACTATTTAATTATCATTATAAAACGTTTCATTGGAGGACTTGAGGTGTAGTTTCATGAATATTCATGGATGATGTGCAGGAGTGACTGAAACACCAGCTGAGATGTGATATGTCACTTAGTCCGAGTTCGACTAGCCGACTAACACCAATCAGTGGTCACTGAACAAAACCAATATATGACAAGTGACGCCTACCCTGCATACATGTCCATCTGACTAATCTGAGCTGAACGAGAATTAGTCAACGTTGGTTGTTTCACAGTGGCGGCACGCGTTATATACGCAACATAATGTGACATCAATAACACTAATATATCGATCACTGTATCAGCATAAACAGAAAATAATTGCATATTATGAAACAAAAGCGATACGAAGAAGATGATTGCAATATGGACAAATGCTCTTCTTGCTTCCATGATGCTATGTTGGTTGCCATGGTGACCACTTGTCAACCAGACCTTCCACTGCCTGCAGGCGGCGGCAAAGTTGGTTGATCGGTGTTTTGCAATTCTGACCAAACCAGATCACACAGAGTGTGTTCTACTTAGGCTGGACACGACTAGAATGACCATTGGTTGATGTTGGTCGGCAAGTCAAACTCAGCCCTAGCCTACATGTGCCTAGCAACTAAACATGCCAAAGTGAAGTCACTCTTGAAGGTCAAACAGGGGGCTGATAAAATAGTTTGTGGGAAAATCATGTTATATGGTGTAAACTACATAAATTCTAAATAAATAATAATAAATAAATTGTGGTTCATTAAACCAGATTTGGGTAGTTAAGGTGCCTGAATAGATGTAGTTTATACCAATATAACATGATAACTATATAACAGGATAACTATATAACACAAAAAAAGTTAGATTTTGTACCTGTGTAAATGCTAATAGCGTGTATGTCTAAAAAATTTACACATATCTCAGGGGGGTACACATAGAACAATTGTCGGCTTCCTTGTCCACTTGCCATCTGGGCCTTTTGCCTTGGATGACAATCTTGTTAAACTTTAAACTGAAAGCTATGTGAAATATCAGCTAATAACAGAAAGATAGACACCCAAATTTCATACCAAAATATTCGTCCAATGCCTCTGTCAATAAGGTCAACCTTGGGGTTAAACCACCCTCCTCAATTGATTTTAGTCCATTACGAATCAGACTTGTTGATGTTCAGATTTGTAGTTTCTAAATACTTTAAGTAATTTGTAGTTTGTGAATAATTTAAGTACTTTGTAGTTTGCGGATAGTTTTAAGTAATTTGTAGTTTGCGGATAGTTTAAGTAATTTGTAGTTTGTGAATAGTTTAAGTAATTTGTAGTTTGCAGATAGTTTAAGTAATTTGTAGTTTGTGAACAGTTTAAGTAATATGTAGTTTGTGAACAGTTTAAGTAATATGCACAGCAGGTATATAAAAAGATTGCATACTTTTGTTAAAATGATCATAACAATTGACTTTAATTGTTAGATGAAGCAACTTGTTTAAGTGTGAATAACCTTATGTAACACTACCGGAGCCAGATCGCTTTTGTCAGTTTTGTGCAGAATTTTGACCAGATATGGTCAAAAATAATCATTTCTCTGATGGTTTCACCAAAATAAAATAAAAAATTTGCACAACAGCTTTAGCATATCGTAGTGGATACTAGATCGGTAAAGAGGTGGAAAAAAAACGAGGTGGAAAAAAATTTAATTGAGGAGGGACCTTTAATTGTGACGAAGGCAGTTGTGAGGTCAAGCAACGGCAGGTGCATTGTGGGAAGAAGAAAATCGCTCAAATCACCTTACCAAGGGATGCAGTAGAAACAGAAGAGATCGTGGAGGAATATGCACTGTTACGTTTTGTCGACTCAAGGTATGTACACGGTGCCCAACCCTCCTCTCCGGTGGCAGGGTGGTGCACGTACCACCAACCCTCGCCCTCATAGCGAACGACTTCCACAATGTCTCCCTCCTGTAGGCAGATCTCACCAGAGCCGGGGGCGGCTGTGTAGGTCGATTGGGCAACATACTGGTTCAGATCTGGGGCCTGGAATAAGCATACTGTAATGATGATACTTATAAATAAATTTTTATATAGCGCAATTTCCCTGAAAGCTCAACAGTACCATATTCGACCTATTAAATGTACATGCCCTAATTAGCGTACACTCCTTTTTTTAATCAGCAGGGTCCATAATTATTGTAATTTGACTAGTGTGGACCAACTGAACAGGCCTGTGGTAGTAGTAATATGTAATAGTAATAGTAACAATTACAAATGTTCAAGTAATAGTAATAGATGGAACGTAATGCAATGTAATAATAATAGAAAGCAAAGTAATAGTAATTGAGCTATTACTTTGCTATTACAATTGAACATTTCAATCACACAAAATTAACTTTCATTGAAAATAATCAGATCAAACAATCCTCTATTTTGACTTACTGGGACTTGGACAAGCATCATGTTCAGTCTTTCACATGCAGTTGTATTTATTTCCCAGCCATCTGGTGTTAAACAGTTGGCACCACTTTTCAGTTGTTCTACGCTAGACACCAAATGACACCACTAGTATTAAGCGGTTACCTCATTGTCTAAAGAAAAATATTTTGTGTACCAACAGATTCCAGGACATTTTTCCATGGCCCTGTTTTTTTTCCAAGCATACTGTACCCTTATTATGTTGAATGCAGTATATTTGTTCCATGACCACTATTGTTATTATGTTATTGTTATTCGATTCTATACTTGTGTAATGAACACAAGAAAATATGTACTTAATCAAGATTTTTTTCATTTGAAGCAAATTTGTATTAAAATTATATATGGTTGTACTCCTTCCAATTTTTTTTATTTAATATGGGAAATCCACGCAATGCGTCATGTCTGTCTATAGCATTCATTTTTTATAGAAGTCAGGATTATTGAGACCACACACCAGAATTCGAGTATAACTCTGGATTCTTATGCCTGGATCAACCTCCATGTGTACTGGGTTAAATGCCTGCTCACAGGCGCTAACAAGATACTACTACTAAGTTAATTTAAAATAAGTTGAAAAGCTAAATAAAAAATGTGTTTAACAAGACAAACATATGTTAAATAAATAAGTAAAATACATAAGTTCAATAACGACCTAAAACTAGTTGATACATTACATAAACGTATAAGTAAAGCAGATAAATTAAATAAAAGCAAGTTAAATAAATAATAAGTTAAATAAGTACTATGTCCTAGTAATTATGACTATCAGTGAGACGCAGACCTGAAATTCAGAGTTATACTCGAATTCTGGTGGTTGTCTTCCACGGGGGTCAATCTCCTCGTAGTCATCGTCACTGGTCCAATCATCTTGCTCTTCCACTTCGACCTCCATCACCGTCCTGTCAAGGTCATTATTCTGGACGTCTCCATGGCTACTCGCTGCTGCTGCTGATATCGCACAACTGACACCAGGTGGCGCTGCAGTGTTGTTATTCTCCATTTTGGTGGCTTGAGTCGGCGCTGACTGACTGCGTGGGAGTGATGTTGGCTGCGTCGTTGAAACACTGCAGATATATACATATAATAATTATAATTAACTTCTACAGTGCCTATATTCTCAGATACCTGAGCTTAGAGGCACAATAAAACAGAATAATTAAGCATAATCATGACCAGGGGCAGAAGTCATTATCAGAACGAGGGACCACAGAAGATTTATGGTGGAAATGCAATTTGGAATAAATATGTCTTGAGTTTTTTTCGGAAGATAGCTATAGTTTCAGATGTTTTCAAAGTGATGGGGAGTTCATTCCAGACCCAGCGTCGCCATCTGGTGTTAAACAATTGGCACAAGTTTTTCATTTGTTCCACACTAGTCACCAAATTAGACCATTAGTGTTAAACAGTTATTTTCTAGAGAAACAAACATTCGTGTATGCATATAAGAACAGTTTCCTTGACTTCTTAAATGGGCAAAAAAAATTTCAATCGTACAATGTGCTTATTAGGTTAAATACAGTACATGAAAATCTACGGATATACGGATAAACAATAAAGAATTATACAAAATAGCATAATATTGTAAAATACAAGACAGTAATAGTTGTAACAGAAGTTTTATTACTTGTACTGATGTCATCAGTGACACTTATATTGACACAACACCTTAATTGACACGAGACCTGCATTGACACAATACCTTAATTTACACACCTGTGTTGATATGACACCTTAATTGACACAACACCTGCATTGACACAACACTTGCATTGACACCACACCTGTGTTGACATGATAACATAACTGACACAACACCTGCATTGACACAACACTTGCATTGACACCACACCTGTGTTGACATGATAACATAACTGACACAACACCTGCATTGACACAACACTTGCATTGACACCACACCTGTGTTGACATGATAACATAACTGACACAACACCTGTGGTGACACGTTGGTGTTACGACCTTGAACTACTGACCTTGGCGAATGGACGAGTTCCACTTCATGGGTCTTTTTAACAGTTTCTGTCAAACATGTCAACATCACAAACTTTATCAGCATGTCAGTTGGTACCAGATTCTGTTAAATTCATATAAAGAGGTCAGGCCGCAGTGCAACATTGCATTGGTGGCCATGCTAACATTTTGTCTGATCATGAGAAAACTAGACCATCGAAAATTCTGAAAAATGTTCGCAGCAATTGCCATCATCTCATTGACATGCTGACCAAGTTTTGTCAAAATCGCATAGCTCCAGCTCCTTTTAAATGCCCCCACATGCGATGCCCATCAATGTTTACAAAAATATCCATGTATTCATGCGCCCATGTGGCCAACAACAGAAAAAATCCCATAAATCCATCTGCCTGTTAAACTCTAAACAAATGCACTATTTCACAGCCAATAGCTTCAAACCTGTGACTATGCTTGCCCAGTTGCACTTATGTCATATCATATGAATTTCTTAATTTCACATATAAAAATTTAATATACCCGACATTTGTGAGATACAATAAACAGGACGTTCAACTATGGTCTGACCTCTAAAGCAAGCATAGCTCCCTTTCAGAGTCTGTTATATTGGATCGATGGAGCTCTCTGAAAGCTACATCCCATTTCCAGGTCCCAAGTACACCTATAAAGTGTCCACCTCGTACTTGCGAAACTAATGGAGAAATGAGGGAACAGACAGACACAAACTGTTTTATAGTATAGACTAGTTAATTTTTTTACAAATCTTTATATAACTGTTGTACTGCTCCAATTTCACAGCCAACAGGGGGATGGGGGATATAATTAATAGAACAGCTTATGACTATAAGGTCTCCCTTAAGTAGTTTAATAGTGATCAAGACCACGCAGCAATCACCTCTTACATATCTCATTATAACAAATGCAAACAAACAAATCTTAACACAAGATAAAATAGCTGTCTTATAAAATAGTTGCAGCTAAATAAAATTTAGAGAATCTTACGTGTGAAATAAGTCACAAAAAGCAAGTACTATCTACACACGTGCTACCTTAGCATGTACCCTGCCCGAGAGCCTTCCTCACAACCACCAACTTAAAACCCACCTGGAAGAAGACCTCCATCCTCCAGTGTCCCCTCATTTTATACTCCTTGCCCTCTAGTGGGTAATAAAAGATGTTTATACTGGGTGCCCTCTAGTGGGTAATAAAAGATGTTTATACTGGGTGCCCTCTAGTGGGTAATAAAAGATGTTTATACTGGGTGCCCTCTAGTGGGTAATAAAAGATGTTTATACTGGGTGCCCTCTACTGGGTAATAAAATATGTTTATACCGGGTGCCCTCTAGTGGGTAAGTAAATAAAGTGTGATGCCCTCCAGTGCCTAAATATATTACTTAACCCTATGATGTAACATTGAAGAAATCATAACCACGTACCTTTTATCAAGTCAAACTGACTCAACAGCACACGTTTGATTTCTGCTGTCCAGATGTCCTTCACATCTTGTGTTGGAGCCTGAACAGAAATAAATAAATATATATATATATATATACAATATATATATATATATATACACACAATATATATATATATACACACACAATATATATATATATATAAATATATAATATATACACACACACACACACACACACACACACACACACACACACACACACACACACACACACACACACACACACACACACACACACATATAAATAAATATGTTCAAAAGTTGCATTTCACATATTTGGTTTATCAGATTATTACCATTGAAAGAGATTTAATATGATGTACATTTTATCAATGAGTGATAATAATGTCAACCACAGGTTGTATGTCATAGTCTGTAAGACTCACCTGTATTATGAACACTTCTGAGCGACCATGGAGCCACAATTCAAATTTCCGCTTGTCTCCTTTCACATTTTCTGTCAACCCTATTCGTGCCATCTGCGATAATAAAGTTGTTTTTATATACCATATTCGACCTATTAAGCGTACGTGCCCTAATTAGCATACACCCCCTTTTTTACTCCATAATTATTGTAATTTGACTAGTGTTGCCATCTGGTGTTAAACAGTTGGCACCACTTTTCAGTTGTTCTACAGTTACCTTATTAAATAAATAAAACTTCCAGTCCCAGTAAATAAATGGTCATCGAAAAAAAAAACCGTACAGACCCATGGAAATTGGAAACGTGACAGCACTAGTTATGAGAATCTTTGCAAATTCTGTTTACCTGTAAGACGTTCTTGAACAGGTAAGTTGCTTTCTCTGCATTGTGTTCCTCGTCCTTCTTCTTACAGAACAGTATTGCCTTCTCGTAGAGAAACAAATGCCGAAGCATAGCCTTGAAGCGCAACTCGCGAATAATATCCTTCTTGTGTTCAGCCCAAACACTGAATGCTCCCTGCATCAATAGCCGTCCGTAAATCGAGAGATCCCCCTGTGGATGCAAACACGATTACTATAACTCCAGAAACTCACAAAAACATTCTTTAAGATTCAGTGAGTATAAATCGTTAATTATATTTTTAAAGTAAAGTTTTTAAAGGAATGTTAAATGATGCTGAATAAGACATGTCACATAAGACTTAACCAGCTGATATGCACATAATGTGCATGTCAGCACATAATGTGCATATCAGCTGGTTAAATTTAAACAAGACAGGTTCACACAAAATAAGAATTAAGCGACATAATGTTCAACCACGAGACAATATGCAAGATTCACGATTTTGTACTTCGGAGACAATTTAAGAAACTTGCAATCTGCTTGTTGGAAATAATGGAATTCTATGCATTTCATGGTATTTCAGGAGAATTGTTAGTAACTATTAAATGGTTTTCTTGCCATGTAGTAATAAAGGAATTTAAATGAATATTTTTTTAAATAAAGGAATTTAAAGAAGTATTTTTTTAAATAAAGGACTTAAAGGAGGGGACGACAAACAGAAATAGCAGGTTTGTGATTCTGGAAAAATAAAGGAGTAAAGAGGGCTGACAGATGGAGGATGAATGACCTGAGGGAAGAGATTGGGATGCTTAACGGGAAGAATAGTAAGAAGCAGTGGGAAGGTATCTTGGTGCGGATGGCGGAGGACCGACTACCAAGGAAAGTGGAGGCGATGATATGGCCAGACCATAGGAAAAGGGTCAGACTGCAACTGAGATGGGAGGACTGCATAAAGAGGGATGTATGAAAGGCTGAGGAGGAGGATAAGTGGAGGGAGAAGGCTGTCTATAGGGAGAAGTCAAAATGAGTTAGCACCACCCATTTATAAAGGGAGCCACAAAGGAGAAATAAAGAGTGATGTAGCTTACCTTGTGTCCTGTGATTGCCCCCTGGTGCATGATGTCATTGGCATACTTAACGACCTGAAGCATGACCTGCATGGCCTCGTGAAGGTCACGTGTGTCGACCTCGTTTTCCGTGTACTTCAACATTTCCTGGTACAAACAAAAACATATGAAAGACAACTAAAAGAATGTGGCTCAGGGGGCCGTTCACAATCGCCAACATTTGCCTATTCGTAAAAAGTGTACTAAGGGGAGGGGGTCAGGGGGGCCTGTGTACAAATGTTTAAATGTTGCATCTTGCAGTGCTGTGTGGTGTTATCGAACTAGTATTGTCTTAAATTGTAACCGTTCATGAAGCAGTACAGCCCGCCATCTTGGAAATTCACAACTTTGTAGAAAACAGTTATTAATGTGACACCACGGAGTCATTAGAAAAACACAATGAACATAATTATTGGAGATAAATGTTAGTAAACATATTCTGATGATTATTATGCATGTCCTATATACATGTACTGTGTCATAATATAGTTATATCAATAAATTTTTCAATTTAGAAAATTATCAACATTTAAATTTACTAATTCAGGGAGAGGGTATGAAGATTAGTAGAAATAGATAAATGTTAACAATTGTGAAAGGCCACTAGCAACAAAGAAATTAACGGTCCGTAAAATTTCTGTGCTTCTTTTAGAATCATTTCATGAAAAATCAAACCTATCTAGTATCGTTATTAATTAATGGCCCATCCTCAAATCAATTAAAGGTCCCTCCTCAATTCAATTAAAGGTCCCTCCTCAATTCAATTAAAGGTCCCTCCTCAATTCAATTTTTTACTCATCTCATTTCAGACTAATTTCACGAAAAATCAACCCTATCTAGTATCCACTATGATGTGCTTGCTCGTTTGTACAGATATGTTATTCAGTTCTGATGAAAATAATCATAAATTGTCTTTGACCGGATCAGCTCAAAATTAAGCCAAAAATATCAAAAGTGGTTCAGCTGTATATACTATAGCTTAGGTTAGTTATATTACCTGATCTAATGATCAAAGTTAATTATTTTGATTTTGACAAAAGTAAGTACTTTTTCATTAAATTTACCATAAAGTGAAATTACCGTCTTTGAGAGTTTGTTTATATGTTCACTCATATCTCCGTCAGTTTCGTATGTATGGGGCTAAAATTTTGCAGGCATGTCTGGGTGTCGGTTTCTACTTTACATTACAACTCATTTGTTTCTATGTTATAGTAAAGATGTGTTATGGGAAGTGAGACAATGTCTGCATTACCTCCTGCGTCCTGCATTCGCACACACCGCATATAAACCTATGCCATGATGCCAGTATAACACACTTCCTATGTGTTGCTGGGTAATACGTGGCTTTAACTAGAAAATCTTATGGCTGACTTTTCTCCCTGTGCAATGGCGGATAACTCAGCTAGTTGTGATGTAAACTAACCTTGAGGAGCAGTTGATATTTAGTCACTCGTTGCACAGGTTTCAGTAGGTAGGCTCCAAGGGGCAGTTTATGACACAGAAGTTGCTGGCATTCCTGAAGTAAAAACACAAGGAATCATGTCATAATTACACTGATTGTGGCAAAATCCCCATTCTAGAATCACTCAAGTACCATATTTGACCTATTAAGCGTACATGTCCTAATTAGCTTACACCACTTTTTTAATCAGCAGGATCATTGATAATTGTAATTTGACAACTGAAGTGTCACCATCTGGTGTTAAACAGTTGGCACCACTTTTCAGTTGTTCCACACTAGTCACCAAATGACACCACTAGTGCTAAACAGAAACGGAGACCGTCACGGTGTCTTTCTCATAGTCACAGCAGCCAACATAGATTGTCATATGACAGGACACACCTTAAAGAACTGACAGTTGTCTCCAACTCTCTGGATGAGTCTCTCTGAAGCCAGCTTGTTCTGGCAGTAGAAGCTGTACATTTGGAACTCTTCTCTCTAAGAGGTAGATAATGCAAGTCACATGACTTATCATCAATGACACATAGCAACAACATCATACTGGATTTGACATGTTATTTGTCTCTGAAACAAGTTGTTTTTATTCTATGAAAATTTCGGGCGAGTCACTCTGCCTTCATCGGTGGACCAACTTTGCTACAGGTGTGTCACATGACTAGGGTAATGTTGTAACATGACTAAAGTCATGTGACACAAGCTTGAGAAGGACTGGAGGAGTTCAGGGCAAGTTTTGCTGGTAAACCAGTTTCTTAATATCCTTAAGTGTTTCGTTGAACACTGGTGGCCTGTGTTCTGAGTGAGAACATGTAAAAAAAATTTTACAATTAGTCAGTAACAATAATTAGCAATGATAATAAATAGTTACATGCATATAGTAACAACTGACTAAAATTATGCTATTTGACAGGATAATTAAATGTACACTTTATGTTTAATGAGCAGGTTTTCACACTCTTTCATGACGCAAAGCTGGCTGAATAATGACAAAATGACCACATCTTTCTGGACATAACTTACAACTACCGAAAAAACTTACATAAATGTTGAAATAATTTATTTTAGGCAACACTGTGCCACATGAGAATGATTAAATTATGTATGAGTTCAGACAAGCAATATGTCTAGACAGTCCAAGTACGACTTATTGACTAGCGCCCATCGTGCCTAGAGCTTTGAAGAAAAGTCACTTGCTGTTAACCACAGCAGTCGTTGAATGGCTACTGTATAAAAATTGCAGCTGATCATCGGTCAAATTACTTCCAGACATAATTCGACCGACACAATCGTAGCCACAAATTGGCCATGCTAATCAGTCTCGTGAGGGTGTTTACACGACCAATTTTTGCATTGCGATATCACATGACAACAGGTCGGCCGATAAATCATACAGATCGCTCATGTAAACCAACCGTTAGAATAGTATAATTACAGGAATGGCTGCATTTAAGAATGCGGGCTATTCACTTACCCGTTCCACGAAACATCGGCCGACCAGGCCCGGCGTTTCTCTGCAGTTCTCAAGGTCAGTGAGAAATGCCCTGAGAAAAAGAAACAAAACATGACAGCATCAAGACAGACAGTGCAGCATTTGACAGAGATTCTGGTCTTACTATATTAAATTAGATGACTGGAAAATAATGCAACTACCGGTAGTACAGTGTATTTAATTACCACATCGCCAAAGCTCTGAAGTCTTTTACTTCAAACACTTTGAAACTCAATCACCCCACTTCGTCTGTGTCTTTCAGAAGAGACCCTAAAAGCCATTTGTCCCTTCTACCTGGTTCCTACGCCAGGGGAAGTAAAAGATCCCACACAGGGGGTAAATGTGTAATCTGCTGTGGACTGCATTTCTCATTAGCCACTGCAGAAGCATCCATGACACGGCTCCAACAATTCTGCTAACTACCTCGCAGAAGAGTTGATCGAATGAACCACTATGATATCATAGCTACAACTGCAACTCCAGGTAGCATTGGTTAGTACCAAGTAGTACTAGGTAATACCAAGTAGTACCGGGTAGTACCAAGTAGCACAGGGCGGTACTGGATAGTACAAGGTAATTCTGGACTCCTGGGCAGTACCAAGTAGCCCAGGACGGTACTGGATAGTACAAGGTAATCCTGGACTCCTGGGCAGTACCAAGTAGCCCAGGACAGTACTGGATAGTACAAGGTAATCCTGGACTCCTGGACAGTACCAAGTAGCACAGGATGGTACTGGATAGTACAAGGTAATCCTGGACTCATGGGCAGTACCAAGTA
Organism: Lamellibrachia columna; assembly: GCA_963662155.1. Lineage (NCBI taxonomy): Eukaryota > Metazoa > Annelida > Polychaeta > Sabellida > Siboglinidae > Lamellibrachia > Lamellibrachia columna. The sequence goes on from OY759268.1 coordinate 22,752,791, forward strand.
GCCCAGGACGGTACTGGATAGTACAAGGTAATCCTGGACTCCTGGGCAGTACCAAGTAGCACAGGACAGTACTGGATAGTACAATGTAATCCTGGACTCCTGGGCAGTACCAAGTAGCCCAGGACGGTACTGGATAGTACAAGGTAATCCTGGACTCCTGGGCAGTACCAAGTAGCACAGGACAGTACTGGATAATACAATGTAATCCTGGACTCCTGGGCAGTACCAAGTAGCACAGGATGGTACTGGATAGTACAATGTAATCCTGGACAGTACCGAGGTCATCAAAACAAAAGTAGTTAAACATTACCTGCTGTGAAACTGGTGAATCTGTTCCATGTTGCCAAAGAGGAGATGTTTCTGCCCCCTGAGGGGCGCCGGAACCAAGTGTTGCATCGCTGCGTTATCTAGTTGGGCCGAATAACCCTAGAAACACCTTCAACGTTTAGTATATCACCCAGATGAACACAGTAGTTGCTCTTACTTCGCACCCTAGTTGGTGTATAGAGCCACTAACTGCTTTAATCATTGTATTTTAATAATTAATATTTTCCATTATCTTATTCACGTTAGTTAGCAAACTTAATTAAATTTGACTATTTAATATATTACTATAATTATATATATATATATTTTAGATTATTTATTATTATAATTATTTATTTTATTCTTTCTAGCTTATATATGTCTTCCTTATGATATGTCCTCTACGCTTGTATGCAATATTCCAAATAAGATCAAACTATCACTTTGTACAGGGGTACAATTGGCTGTTTCTCCAAGTTATATGTGATATTTCTCCTAATTAACCCTATAATTTGATTATCATTTGAAGCAGCAATTCCACATGCGCACAACGCTCAGCCAAATCAAAGACATTAAAAGTATCCATCCAAATGTTTCCACGTTGATCACGCATCACGTGACACAAAAGTATACCGAAGAACTTGTCATTTGAAAAAAACAAATAAGGAAGTTATGCTAAGTTGTATGGGCACTGTTTTTGTAGTCACCCTATGTCATGAGGACACTATGCCACTATACATCAATATTACAAATATTCTGAGTTATTAAAGGTGCTTAATCAATTAGATTTTTTGCTAGTCACATTTCAAATAAATTTTGCAAAAAAACAAACCTACGTAGTATCCATTGCAACATGCTAGCTTGTTAGTGCAACTTATGTATGTAGTTTTTTTGTGAAATCATCACAAACTATTAAATTAGTTAATGCGTGTTCAAGCATTCAGTGAAGTGAAAATAGAATTGCTGAAAAATCATGATTTTCTTCCTTGGTGAATTTCATAACTTTGTCATGCGATCGGTGAGAGGATGGAGGTCACGCCCATGAACAGCATTGACCTACACATTAGTAACCATTTTGGATATCCACTATTTTGATCCTTACCAGATCTAATGACTAAAGTCAATTCTTTTGGAAAAAAATAGGCATTTTTTATTAAATCAACTGTGGATGTTACATAAAATATTCACACACTATATATTTGGACACAATTGAACTGTATTTGTGATAGGCTAAATCAGTTGAGGAAGCAGTTTTAAATATGATTTGGCAACAATTTATATTAATTGTTCTTGGCAAATAGCAAGCGGTTCTACTTCGCATACAATAAATGAGTATGCTAAACAAAATAATACATTTATATATGTTTTCGTAATTTAGTGGGCACTATAAGCTAAACATAGTTTGCATAGGTTGTGCAGGAATGAGTCATGGAAACTGAAAAAAGACAAAGAGAAACATATACACACTTTCGAGAATTGAGTATGACACAGAATGCTCAGAATAAACTGGACGCAGAGAAAGACAAAGAGTCAGAGATAAAGTAGGAAGAAGAAGGTATGTTCCAACAAGGGAAGAAAGCTGGTTAAGTATGGCCACTTGAAAAGAAGAATCTGGTCTTACCAGGAGGAGAACTACCAGGAAAAATCGAAGAGGTAGAAGAGAATGGGCTGGATTGACAACATGAAACATTGGACAGATGGTGGACTCGAAGTGGCTACAGAGATTGACAACATGAAACATTGGACAGATGGTGGACTCGAAGTGGCTAGAGAGATTGACAACATGAAGCATTGGACAGATGGTGGACTCGAAGTGGCTACAGAGATTGACAACATGAAACATTGGACAGATGGTGGACTCGAAGTGGCTAGAGAGATTGACAACATGAAACATTGGACAGATGGTAGACTCGAAGTGGCTAGAGATTGACAACATGAAACATTGGACAGATGGTGGACTCGAAGTGGCTAGAAAAATTGACAACATGAAACATTGGACAGATGGTGGACTCGAAGTGGCTAGAGAGATTGACAACATGAAACATTAGACAGATGGTGGACTCGAAGTGGCTAGAGAGATTGACAACATGAAGCATTGGACAGATGGTGGACTCGAAGTGGCTAGAAAGATTGACAACATGAAACATTGGACAGATGGTGGACTCGAAGTGGCTACAGAGATTGACAACATGAAGCATTGGACAGTTGGTGAACTCGAAGTGGCTAAAGAGATTGACAACATGAAGCATTGGACAGATGGTGAACTCGAAGTGGCTAGAGAGATTGACAACATGAAACATTGGACAGATGGTGGACTCGAAGTGGCTAGAGAGATTGACAACATGAAACATTGGACAGATGGTGGACTCGAAGTGGCTAGAGAGATTGACAACATGAAACATTGGACAGATGGTGGACTCAAAGTGGCTAGAAAGATTGACAACATGAAACATTGGACAGATGGTGAACTCGAAGTGGCTAGAAAGATTGACAACATGAAGCATTGGACAGATGGTGGACTCGAAGTGGCTAGAGAGATTGACAACATGAAACATTGGACAGATGGTGGACTCGAAGTGGCTAGAAAGATTGACAACATGAAGCATTGGACAGATGGTGAACTCGAAGTGGCTAGAGAGATTGACAACATGAAGCATTGGACAGATGGTGAACTCGAAGTGGCTAGAAAGATTGACAACATGAAGCATTGGACAGATGGTGGACTCGAAGTGGCTAGAGAGATTGACAACATGAAGCATTGGACAGTTGGTGAACTCGAAGTGGCTAGAGAGATTGACAACATGAAGCATTGGACAGATGGTGAACTCGAAGTGGCTAGAGAGATTGACAACATGAAACATTGGACAGATGGTGGACTCGAAGTGGCTAGAGAGATTGACAACATGAAACATTGGACAGATGGTGGACTCGAAGTGGCTAGAGAGATTGACAACATGAAGCATTGGACAGATGGTGAACTCGAAGTGGCTAGAGAGATTGACAACATGAAACATTGGACAGATGGTGGACTCGAAGTGGCTAGAAAGATTGACAACATGAAGCATTGGACAGATGGTGAACTCGAAGTGGCTAGAGAGATTGACAACATGAAGCATTGGACAGATGGTGAACTCGAAGTGGCTAGAGAGATTGACAACATGAAGCATTGGACAGATGGTGAACTCGAAGTGGCTAGAAAGATTGACAACATGAAGCATTGGACAGATGGTGGACTCGAAGTGGCTAGAGAGATTGACAACATGAAGCATTGGACAGTTGGTGAACTCGAAGTGGCTAGAGAGATTGACAACATGAAGCATTGGACAGATGGTGAACTCGAAGTGGCTAGAGAGATTGACAACATGAAACATTGGACAGATGGTGGACTCGAAGTGGCTAGAGAGATTGACAACATGAAACATTGGACAGATGGTGGACTCGAAGTGGCTAGAGAGATTGACAACATGAAACATTGGACAGATGGTGGACTCGAAGTGGCTAGAAAGATTGACAACATGAAACATTGGACAGATGGTGAACTCGAAGTGGCTAGAAAGATTGACAACATGAAGCATTGGACAGATGGTGGACTCGAAGTGGCTAGATAGATTGACAACATGAAACATTGGACAGATGGTGGACTCGAAGTGGCTAGAAAGATTGACAACACGAAACATTGGACAGATAGTGGACTCGAAGTGGCTAGAAAGATTGACAACATGAAACATTGGACAGATCGTGGACTCGAAGTGGCTAGAGAGATTGACAACATGAAACATTGGACAGATGGTGGACTCGAAGTGGCTAGAGAGATTGACAACATGAAGCATTGGACAGATGGTGGACTCGAAGTGGCTAGAGAGATTGACAACATGAAACATTAGACAGATGGTGGACTCGAAGTGGCTAGAGAGATTGACAACATTAAGCATTGGACAGTTGGTGAACTCGAAGTGGCTAGAGAGATTGACAACATGATGCATTGGACCGATGGTGGACTCGAAGTGGCTAGAGAGATTGTCAACATGAAACATTGGACAGATGGTGGACTCGAAGTGGCTAGAGAGATTGACAACATGAAGCATTGGACAGATGGTGGACTCGAAGTGGCTAGAGAGATTGACAACATGAAGCATTGGACAGATGGTGGACTCGAAGTGGCTAGAGAGATTGACAACATGAAACATTGGACAGATGGTGGACTCGAAGTGGCTAGAAAGATTGACAACATCAAACATTGGACAGATGGTGAACTCGAAGTGGCTAGAGAGATTGACAACATGAAACATTGGACAGATGGTGAACTCGAAGTGGCTAGAGAGATTGACAACATGAAACATTAGACAGATGGTGGACTCGAAGTGGCTAGAGAGATTGACAACATGAAACATTGGACAGATGGTGGACTCGAAGTGGCTAGAAAGATTGACAACATGAAACATTGGACAGATGGTGGACTCGAAGTGGCTAGAAAGATTGACAACATGAAACATTGGACAGATGGTGGACTCGAAGTGGCTAGAAAGATTGACAACATGAAACATTGGACAGATAGTGGACTCGAAGTGGCTAGAGAGATTGACAACATGAAACATTGGACAGATGGTGGACTCGAAGTGTCTAGAGAGATTGACAACATGAAACATTGGACAGATGGTGGACTCGAAGTGGCTAGAGAGATTGACAACATGAAGCATTGGACAGATGGTGGACTCGAAGTGGCTACAGAGATTGACAACATGAAGCATTGGACAGATGGTGAACTCGAAGTGGCTAGAGAGATTGACAACATGAAGCATTGGACAGATGGTGGACTCGAAGTGGCTAGAGAGATTGACAACATGAAGCATTGGACAGATGGTGGACTCGAAGTGGCTAGAGAGACTGACAACATGAAGCATTGGACAGATGGTGGACTCGAAGTGGCTACAGAGATTGACAACATGAAGCATTGGACAGATGGTGGACTCGAAGTGGCTAGAGAGATTGACAACATGAAACATTGGACAGATGGTGGACTCGAAGTGGCTAGAGAGATTGACAACATGAAGCATTGGACAGATGGTGGACTCGAAGTGGCTAGAGAGATTGACAACATGAAGCATTGGACAGATGGTGGACTCGAAGTGGCTAGAGAGATTGACAACATGAAACATTGGACAGATGGTGGACTCGAAGTGGCTAGAGAGATTGATAACATGAAGCATTGGACAGATGGTGGAGTCGAAGTGGCTAGAGAGATTGACAACATGAAACATTGGACAGATGGTGGACTCGAAGTGGCTAGAGAGATTGACAACATGAAACATTGGACAGATGGTGGACTCGAAGTGGCTAGAGAGATTGACAACATGAAGCATTGGACAGATGGTGGACTCGAAGTGGTTAGAGAGATTGACAACATGAAACATTGGACAGATGGTGGACTCGAAGTGGCTAGAGAGATTGACAACATGAAGCATTGGACAGATGGTGGACTTGAAGTGGCTAGAGAGATTGACAACATGAAACATTGGACAGATGGTGGACTCGAAGTGGCTAGAGAGATTGACAACATGAAGCATTGGACAGATGGTGGACTAGAAGTGGCTAGAGAGATTGACAACATGAAGCATTGGACAGATGGTGGACTCGAAGTGGCTAGAAAGACTGACAACATGAAACATTGGACAGATGGTGGACTCAAAGTGGCTAGAGAGATTGACAACATGAAGCATTGGACAGATGGTGGACTAGAAGTGGCTAGAAAGACTGACAAATTGAAACATTGGACAGATGGTGGACTCAAAGTGGCTAGAGAGACTGACAACATGAAACATTGGACAGATGGTTGACTCGAAGTGCCTAGAGAGATTGACATCATGAAACATTGGACAGATGGTGGACTCGAAGTGGCTAGAAAGATTGACAACATGAAACATTGGACAGATGGTGGATTGGAAGTGGCTAGAGAGATTGACAACATGAAGCATTGGACAGATGGTGGACTAGAAGTGGCTAGAGAGATTGACAACATGAAGCATTGGACAGATGGTGGACTCGAAGTGGCTAGAGAGATTGACAACATGAAGCATTAGACAGTTGGTGAACTAGAAGTGGCTAGAGATTGACAACATGAAACATTGGACAGATGGTGGACTCAAAGTGGCTAGAGAGACTGACAACATGAAACATTGGACAGATGGTGGACTCGAAGTGCCTAGAGAGATTGACATCATGAAACATTGGACAGATGGTGGATTCGAAGTGGCTAGAGATTGACAACATGAAATATTGGACAGATGGTGGACTCGAAGTGGCTAGAGAGGATTGTAAGGAGATGCCAACGGCCTAACTGAGGCTGGGGCTGCAGAGGAAGAAGAGCAAGAGTCGGCCGCCAGACAAGGACATGGAGAGACTTGCCTGGAGAATGCTGTGAAGCTCTGCCACGTAGATCCGCTCTGACTCTATCAACTCATTCATTACGTGTCTACAACAAACATGACTGTGACAACTCACACACATCACTGGGTACAGGTTATACTCATCATCATCATCATCACTATTGCACAACCATCATAGCAACAAGTCATTATCTTTATCATCATCATATCAAAAGATCCATCATCATCGTCACCATCATCACCATCCACATCTTCATCATCATCATCACCCATCATCACCCATCATCATCAGCATCACCATCACCCATCATCATCACCATCACCACTCTTGTCACCATCATTTTCCATCATCATCACCATCATCGTCATCATATCCCATCATTGTCATCAAAGGTAAAGGTACGTTTAACAGTACAGTGTACACATATTGCCATTGCTGTAAACGGAAAGATGAATATGAAAAAATGTCAACCGGAGAAAAAATCTCTCCTAAAAAAAATACTTTTGATAAAAAAATGTTTATTGTCCCAGTGGACCCTTGACCCGAACATCCACATCCAAATTTATGTTGGATTATTGACATTTTTTCTATATTCACGAGTTCCCCTTAATTTACAGATGTTGTTACATGAAGCAGTATCATTATTATAGAATGTTCCAAAAGCAAATAGCTGTGCAACAATAACAAAATACCTGTGTGCATCACACTGTTATGATATTTCCTAAAGCATATTATTAACTAAGATCCTTTATTAAAGGGAAACAAAAGTCATGGTTTTGGGTCTATTCACCTATAACACATAACCATTTGCAACTACAATTAAGAATATCTCCCCAGTGGTTTACTAGAAAAACTTTGTTGAACACACAGCATCTTATTTTCTTGGGCTGTGCCATACCGTTAGATGACCCTATGTCACGAGTGTGGTATTCTGGCAATATTCGATCGCCAAGTGAAAACATATTTGTATACACCTATTCCTATGCTTGCCAATAGGATATGGCCATGCTGTTTGTATCTAAACTTTTGCAACATATTTTGGCCTTTGTTTACTAAACTTATCCCATTCTGACTTTTGAATTGCTTTGATGTATACCTGCCAGCACTTTGATTTCAGTCGAAAACATTTAACACATCACAGCGGAAGTCTAGCTGCATTGATGTCCTATAACTGTCTGGCTTTTATAGTTCACCCTGGTCAACATGTCAGCTGCCAGGAAAACTTAAATTTGACCAGCATCTCCGACTTTTAGAACAAAATTCTGAGAAAACCACCGGTGTGATATGTTTTTGATTGTAGTTGGAAATGGTTACCAGGTAGTTTGTGTGAACTCTTTTAGATGCACTGTCCCAAAACCATGACTTTTGTTTCGCTTAAACACGCAATTTTAGTATTTGCTCTACAGTCAAATATAACCATGATATTTCCACTGTACTTTGATGGTCTGTGGACCTGCTCCCTAAACACATTAATATTGAACTTTCAACTCAATACACTTTTCAGGATTAAAACCACTAGAAATTAAGACCAGTTTTTATTAGGTCTATACACATAAAAGTCCAAACAAAAAACTTAACTGGTGTAGTCAACAAAAATTCAAAACTCCACTAAAACGAAGAGCCTCTAAATCATCTTAAGCTGGGTTTACACGAGGTGATATCATCAAAGTTAAGTGACCAGATTGCATTTTGATCACCCCATTTAAATTACACATCATTGCAAAGCGTCATGGTCCATCCAGGTTCTGCTATAGATCCCTGTAGGGAGTCAGCTCTGGCATTACTGCAGTCCACACTGTCTCCTCCCCATGGTGGCCCCTCTCACACACCCGACTGATAAGCAACTCTAGCTGGTGGAATTAGAATAAGTAGGCTACAGATAGAGACCACCACTCTTCCAGTTCAAGACAGATTACACATTTACCCCCTGTGTGGGATCTTTTACTTCTCCTGGCATTGACACCAGGTCAAAGGGACCAACGGCTTTTACTGCCTCTTCCAAAGACCCAGGAAAAGTGCGGTGAATGAAATTGCTCAAGCTTCGACATGGCGGTAGGTGGAATTCAACCACCGTCCTCTCGATCGACAGGCGGATGTTCTATCCACCAGTCCACCCAGATCATGGTGATATCAATTGCAATAGACTGGTCCTCTTTTGATGTGAAGCTGCATGCGATATCAAACAGCCTTGACCTATTTTAATGACATAGCAATCACCTCATCGTGGCGACAATATTGTCTTGTGTAAACCCAGTGTAAGTGTAAGTGTTCTACGTGAGCCACACAGCATACTGACAAACAAACCGGTTGTGATTTTAATGTATCCGTAAACGCTTAATACGTCGCGAACTACTTCACATTTTATTGTGAACATCTACATACAACATATACAATAAATGCAGCAACTAGTGATACACCCAGCAATGATCGTCATTGCAGTGAGATGTATCTATCTCACAGCGATTACACGAGCAATTAATCATCCAGTTGATTGGCCAATGTAGTGTCGCGCTGTGCAAGAATCGATCATGTAAACACCCTCACGAGACCGATTTGCAAGGCCAATTTGTGGCAGCAGGTGCATCTGCTTTCATCAAACCTCAAGTCGGGATTGGTGTGAGTCAATAAGTTGCACTCACAGTGTCTAGACATATCGCTCATCTAATTGCATACATAATTTTATTGCATGCTGTTATTTAACATATTAATGCCCAGCCAATTGGGACATAAATCGTTCCTGTAAGCAGAGCCTTTACTTATGTCTAAAATAAAGCTAATAGGCGCAGCAACAAAATAATTGATGAAACAAAATAATTAAAAGATGAAGCCAGTTTCATAGCATAGCAACATAGTCAGTCGGAAAACGGTACCATAGTCGAACTATTAAGCATACATAAATGCTAGGAAAAATCTTGAGACACGAACAAAGTAAGCATACCTCTTTCACAGCAGATGGCACCACTTTTTCTATTGTTCCACACCAGATGGCACTGGGGTATTTTATAAACAATAATGGTGTTCATTGAGAACGTTTATCATTCTGAGTTGAAGATATACATATCTCAGTCAACCATTTGTGGTAACCTTGTGTTTAAAACTATTTATTAGTCAAACATTGGAGAAAATTTAGCAGGGGTTTTGGAGGCAAATGATTAGTGTATCTATTCTAAAAGATGGACAACATATATATATATATATATATATATATATATATATATATATATATATATATATATATATATATATATATACAGCCATGTGCTCTGCAAGAATTAGGGAGGATATATCTCAACAGAAGTGACTGGCAAGTTATTCAATGAAGGGACTTGGAGTTGTCAGCCATTTATACATTTACACGTGGACAAAAGAGTACGAGAGCACTGCAATGTCTGCTGATGTAGGTGAAACTGTCGATTTTTGGTCACCATTGAGCCTTAGCATGGAGAGGATATTACAATATGGATCCCATATATTCAAGATTGCTGATACAAAAGGGGGTGTATGCTAATTAGGGCATGTATGCTTAATAGGTCGAATACGGTACCATTAGCAGCAGCTATATTGCAAAAGAGTGACACAAATAAATATCACAAATGAATGTGCCTGCTACAAAATGCTGAAACACTGATTTTTCACAGATGATCTGAAATGTTATGGTGAACATTTACAGATAATCCAATATATGTTGCAGTAACTATTTCTGTTAACATACCTCATAAATGTCCGTTTTGTGCTATGAACAGGGTGGAAGAAAAGTAGCATTATTGCAATGTTGACAACAACATATTTAACAATTAGTTCACTTTTAAAGGGACAAAGTCTGATCTTATATGTTCTAACATCATGATTAATGCGTTTTTAATGAACCACAATTTTTTAATACAATTAGACCATTATCTCTTTAATTTATATGTTTCAAACATGGACCTTAAAAAACCTGCAAAGTTGATATTCATAAACACATAAGTGTCAAATTATTAAAACAAATTCTGGTTTCCGCAAAACACATTTGGGCAGTGAAGATATTAGAACAGATATAGTTTATATTAAGCAACATGATTTTACGATCAAACTTTGAACCTTTAAATTTTAAATTATAAAATGGTTCATCTAATTCTAGGTTCTTGTTTTTTCTTTTTTTGTGAGAGAAAGTTACATATGTTGCCCAATTCTAACGATGTGCCAACTTTTTATTTATTTTTATCCTAATTATTTGTTAATCATTCATTAGTAACTGCTATAAACTGTACAAAGTTATCATAAATTATTGTCAGATGTTTTAATTATCTTCTGGTTTACAGGCTTCGTACAACAATTCCAGACAGTTGCAGAGATTAAATATTATTATTTTTTACTGTGTAATTAATGTCAAATGCTATGCATATAGTTGTCACTTACCCCTGTTTAGCTTGGGATGGATCAACTGATGCCATACTGTGTGATGCATTGTGGATATCCATGTCACGTGACATATCATGTGACATCACACGCTCATTTTCAGACCAATGTGGGACCACTATTTCCATACTCCCCTGCGCACAAGACATAAGTTTAAATAACATACACATAGTTTACAGAAAGGCTACAGTATTATAAACTTATTGAACAATACTGGGTTTTATGCACAAGTTGTTTCAGAATGTTTTATTTTGGTAAGGTATTTTTTATAATATTATGATTCATAACTAACATTTCAACACATTTAATGTAATAAAATGGTAATTTACTAGGGATTCTCAAGATGTAACCAGATGTGACCAGCCGCGCATTATATGTCGTGCACTGTTTTAATTAATTGTTCGCATGACGATACAATATTGGTTTCTATTGCATTGGATGTCATGCCACACAGGACAATGTATATCACCCTAAACAACGCATTACCAGTAGCAATTACCATGTAATAAAATGTTATAACGTGCTCGCTAATAAATATGGTATCTAATCTAATAAGTTTCTAATCATTTGCATGCACAATCATGTGTTGTTTATACAGTAATTTGCATGCTATTGAGTGGAAACAATCTTGATACACTATAATAATTTGCATGCACAATCATGTGTCGTTTATACAGTAATTTGCATGCTATTGAGTGGAAACAATCTTGATACACTTTAATAATTTGTTTTCATGATTTTGTTTTTGCACCATTTTGGGGAACCAACTTGCTGGAGAACGCTGTAACATGATTCACTTAACCGGTTGGTTTTTCAAAACTTGAAATGTCATATGCACCAGATCAAATAACTAAAGGTCTCTGTGCGACATACCGTATTCGACCTATTAAGCGTACATGCCCTAATTAGTGTACACCCACGTTTTTAATCAGCAGGATTCATGATTATTGTAATTTGACCCGTGTGGAACAAGTTTTTTTCAAGCATACTGTACGCTCATTAGATCGTATATGATAATTCCATTGTTTGTTCTTTGTTCAAGGTCAGTTACTGGAGAAGAATAAAATAATAAATCAATAGAATGTCATGATATGTTACAAGTATATTACTGATAAATCAATAGAATGTCATGATACGTTACAAGTATATTACCGATAAATCAATAGAATGTCATGATACAATCTGCAGAATTCGTTAATAAGGCCAAAATCATTAGGAATCAGTGTGCAAATAAACGAGACATGATTCTACATCATGAACACCGGAAGTAAAATAGTGAACTGTCCCCTTAATTCGACCACTCACTTTCTCCGTGCTGCCCTCTCGGTGGTTCATTCGTTTCCGCTTCCTGTCCGTGTTGTGATGTTTATGTGATCTAGCGGGAGGCGCCACCTGTTCGGGGGCGACTGGTTGCACTGGTCGTACAGGTTTTTCTGTGAGTCTGCGAAGATTCTGACAACGTTTCTCACACATGTTCTTAACATCGTCAATTCGGTGGATGACATCACGAACCATCTCCTATAACAGCCACATCATCATTAGTGATGTGAGTAATCACAATACATCATTTGTGTGTGAGTGTTTGAGTGAGTGAGGGTGTGTGTGAGGGAGGGTGTGAGTGAGTGAGGGTGTGTGTGAGGGAGGGTGTGAGTGAGTGAGGGTGTGTGTGAGAGAGAGACGGAGAGGGAGGAAGAGAGAGAGGGAGGGTGGGTGGGTGGGTGGGTGGGTGGGTGGGTGAGTGAGTGAGTGAGTGAGTGAGTGATAGAGAGTGAGTGAGTGAGTGAGTGAGTTAGTGAGAGAGAGATTGAGTGAGTGAGTGAGTGAGTGAGTGAGTGAGTGAGTGAGTGAGTGAGTGAGTGAGTGAGTGAGTGAGTGAGTGAGTGAGTGAGTGCGTGCGTGCATGTGTGTGGGAGAGACAGGGAAAGTTGTTCACAATGACCCTAGCACCTGCCCCATGCCAAGACCCAAGTCCCTTACCTGCGTGGTTGGAGTAAGAATGCTGTCAAACAAAGAGTGGAACTCGCGTGGACAGTGAAGCCGGAGGTCATCTACTGACCGCAGGAACTCACTGATGTCGTCCAGTGACCGCTGCGCCCACATCATGTTAGTGGACTGGTCAATCTGTTGTCCAGCGAGGAGGTCAACGCCTCTTGTGCACCACTTGTTGGCCTAAGGACACAGATGAATATTCAGTGATGACCATCATAATATACATCAACGGTAAGACATTTAATTATTTATAATTAAAAATTTTATAATTAATTAATTGATTTAATTATTTAATAATTTTTGTATTGAATTATTTATTTTAGTATTTATTTAAGTATGTATTTAATTAATTAATTAAATTAAATGAATTAATTAATTATTAAACTATTAATTTAATTATTTATTAAAATATTTATTTAATTATTTATTAAATTATTTAGTTCATTATTTTATTTATTTCATTATTTATTACTTTTTAGTAAGGTTTTAATAATTGCTTTTAAGTGATGTTTTAATAACATGAACATTTTATTATTTATCTATTGATTTATTAAAAATTAATAACAGTTTCATTGCGCTTATGGTGCACTGAAACATTATTGGAATGTTTATGTGATTCACATTAGAATAGCAATGAATTAATACAAAATTTACATTTGTTTCTATCATGTATCTATGGTACAAAATATTCAAAATTGTGCTGAAGAAAGATGCAGGTGTATTTTGTTAAATTTTTTTAAATTCTTCATTATAAATTGATACTGAAATTATACTTTTCTCATCAAACAGATGTCATCAAAACTAAATAACTAAATTGAAGAGCAACCTTTAAATGCTTAAAAAATCTGTTAGAGCTACTACCTTGTCGATTCGGTTATGCAGATCGCGTGACCGCTCAAGCATGGAGAACCGGGCCTGGGTCATCTCGCGATACTGTTGCACCATCTGCTGCAACTCGATACATTTTGGGCGGATGCAGTCGATGGCGTAGTGGTCTTCCTCGATGAACTGTCTGCCGCTCGCGTCCAACTCATCCGCCCTGTCTATATCCTCCTACAGATGATGAAACAACCAAACCTGCTGTCTGAAGATGTATTAGAAAAGATGGCCACAGACCAGTTAGGATACGTCCACCATTACCCTCACAGAGGGTGCTGACTGCTCGTGTATCACTACACTGGCTATTCTGCAGAATGTGCCAACATTTCAAAATCAATCACTGGGCTGGATAAAAAATTTGGGATATTGGCTTTAGGTGTGCTTTTCTGAAAAAACTAGGTGTTGTTTTCACAAGTTTCACATACGAAGTCAATTAATTGATTTTTAATGTGCAGTGAAAGTTTAAAGAAAATCGTAGGAAAAATGTTCAACTGATCAGAGGAAATGCTATAATGGTGACCAAAGAAGAATCACTGTTGGTCAGAGCCCAAGACAAATACATCATGCATGCATGCTATGACACACAAGATGACATGCATGATGACATGCATGATGACACACAAGATGACACGCATGATAATATGCATGATGACACACATGGTGACACACATGATAAAATGCATGTCACACATGATGACATGCATATTTATACTCATGATGACACAAATGGTGACACTCGTGATGACATGAAAGATGACACCCATGATGACACCAAAGATGACACACATGATGACTATCAAGGTGACCCCCTTGACGACACTCAATACAACACACATGATGACTCTCAACATGATACCCATAATGACACTCAATACAACACTCAATATGACATCCATGACACTCAAGATGACAGCCACAATGACACTCATGATGACACTCAATATGACATTCAATATAACATCCATGATGACATCCACAATGACACTCAAGATGACACTCAATATGACACCTATGATGACATCCATGATGACTCTCAATATGACACCCATGATGATCTTGAACTGACCTTGGCACAATCATCCAACTCCTTCAGTTCTCGCAGCAGTGTCTCGACTCGCTGGATTGAGTCACCGATCTCAACCATATTTCTGAGAGCCACCAGATGGCACTCCACAATGTACTGCAGCTGTAGCCATAGCAACGAAGATATATTTACAATAAATAAAAATTTATTTATTTCTTGCTTAAAGGTTCTTCCTCAGTTAATTTTTTTTGTTGTTGTCTCACTTCAAATTAATTTTGTGAAAATTCAAACCTACCTCCTAGTATCCACTACGACATGCTAGCTCGTTTGTGCAACTTTCATATGTAATTTTTGTGAAACCATCGGACAAACTATTACATTATTTAATGTTTGATCCAACATTTATTGAAGTGAAAATGGAAATGCTGAAGAAAACTCACGAATTTTTTCCTTGGCCAAATTTCATAACTAACTGTCAAGCGATAACCCATGATCTGCCTTGACCCCCATAAAGTGCTTACCATTTTGGATAGGCATTATTTTGTATCTTACCAGATCTAATGACTAAATCCAATTCTGTTAATGATGCTTAAACAATGATTTGAACAAAAATATACACTTTTTTATTAAACCGACTGCGGATATTACTTAAACTATTCACACACTACATATTAGGACATCAACAATTAAATCAGTTGAAGATAGAGTTCTAAAAGAAGAGCAGGCAAAGGATCATTTCACCTGCAATCATACAGTTTTGTAAAAAAAAGTGGGATTTTGGGAGGTATATTTATGCAGATTTGTTTCAAAATATATGGAAAAATGGTCATGCATATTTCCATAAAAATCGCTTTATGGAAGTATATATTTGTGTAGCCTGGTAGATGGCCATATTTCATCTACATCAGAAATAAGCTGATAGTGGGGTGTTGTGGAGCAATGGTTCGAACGTCAGACCCTCAATAATCTTTGCACAGTAATTGTAGCATGGCTGAATGCTCCCCAGAAAAGTCGAGCTGGCGTTGCAATGAACAGGCCTGCCAGGGGGTGACGTGCATAGGGCTTTGAGCAGTCCCAAGGACTGGATACCATGCTACATAAGAACGTACCTTTACTTTCATAGTTAAAGGTGCTTAAACAATTACATTTTTTTGCTAGTCTCATATCAAATTAAGTTTTCAAAAAACCAAACCTCGTTTGTGCAACTTTTATAATGTAGTTTTTTGTGAAATCATCAGACAAACTATTAAATTACTTAATGCTTGTTCCATCACTAACCGAAGTGAAAACAGAAATGCTGAAAAATCACCCAATTTTGTTCCTTGGTGAATTTTTTTAACTTTGTCATGTGATTGGTGAGAGGATGGAGATCACGCCCATGATCAGCATTGACCCACACAGTGATTACTATTTTGGATATTCACTGTTTTCATCCTTACCAGATCTAACGACTAAAGTCAATTCTTTCAATGATTTGAACAAAAATAGGCATCTTTTATTAGATCAACTGCAGATGTTACCTAAACTTTTCACACACTATATATTTGGACACCAATGAACCGGATTTGCAATATGCAAAATCAGTTGAGGAAGCAGTTTATAGTAGATTTCTGACAAAATTTTGCTTATTTCGTTTGATGCAAATATATTTTGTGGTTTTACAGATGGTGACACTTGATTGGGTGACTAAAAATTGTACGAGTTTATACGGATTCATACAGAACATACATGTGGCGCCACCTGACAGTGACCATGGATGCACAGTTGACCTCACCTGTTTGAAGTCTTCCTCGAAGCGCCTCAGAAGGAGGCACTGGTTGAGCTTGAGTTGGTGACCGGTCCAGAACTTGTCAAAGTTACTCTCCGTCTCTCCAAGCTGCAGCAACAGTCTGTGAACAGTGGTGAACAGTCTGTGAACAGTGGTGAACAGTCTGTGAACAGTGGTGAACAGTCTGTGAACAGTGTGAACAGTCTGTGAACAGTGGTGAAAATGGCCGTGACAGTAACCATAATAGGTGACAATAACCGTGACAGGTGACAGTAATTATGAGAGGTGACAGTAACCATGACAGGCGACAGTAAGCAGTAACCATGACAGGTGACAGTAACCATAACAGGTGACAGTAACTATGACAGGTGACAGTAACCATAACAGGTGACAGTAACTATGACAGGCGACAGTAAGCAGTAACCATGACAGGTGACCATAACCATGACATGTGACAGTAACTATGACAGGTGACAGTAACCGTAACAGGTGACAGTAACCATGACAGGTGACAGTAACTATGATAGGTGATAGTAACTATGACAGGTGACAGTAACCATGACAGGTGACAGTAACCATAACAGGTGACAGTAAACGTGACAGGTGACAGTAAATGTGACAGGTGACAGTAACCGTACACTACTGCTTTTCCCCATTGAAACCAATGTTAAAAGTAAGCGAAACGATTCCATCCTTTGTGCAAAATTACAATTCAGTTTGACTAAAACTGTAGACTTTAGTTTTTGTCTTGTCACCGACCTTCAGTAATGTTTTCGTAAATCTTTTTTTTTTAGAAAATCAGCATGGAAGATTTGTCACCCAAACAACTCAATTCTGGGGTTTCTTCCATCACTGACACATGCATATGGTACCAAACAGCAACTAGAAATCTAAAGCTGAGCCCACAAATGTGTCCTTTTCCCTGGTCAAGACCATTTTTCAGGGTGCAAACATCCAATCAATATATATATATATCCCAATTTGCACTGTGGTCTCCTGTTGAGCATTTAGAGCAACCATGGATGTAAATAAACATACGGATTTGTTTGTGGGTCTTACGGGTTTCTATTACCAGTTTTACAGATGCGCACCACTCAGTGATGGTACATATGCATTACACTGTATCATCTACTTATCTAAACACCAGCATTTTCTAGAAATTAGTCTAGTATTGTTCAAGGGGTCGTCGCTTAAGTAAAAACCGCATAGTGTTTACTATTTGTTCAGATCACCTCACAATTCCCCCAGTAAGTGGTGTGGGAAATAAGATAATGCGTATATTGCCAATAAAAAAACAGGCTCGAGCAGTTTTTTGCTCTCTTGTAAAGCCAACATTGCAAACTGATTTTGACAGATTGGAGACAGGTAGGGGGAGCGGGGGGAGGTGGGGGGGGCCGGGGGAGGTGGGGGAGGCATGGGGGAAGCGGGGGGAACTATGACTCATATTTGTTTTCTTCTGTTACTCCACTCATTATTATCCAACAACTTCTGTTCTGCCTTAGAGAGATCGGGATGTAAACGAGCAAACCGGTTCATGAAACGGTCGTAATTATTTGATGAGGAGTTATAGAACAATCTAGGCTGGACAGTTTTACCAAATAGCTTCAAGGCTGTCAAGACAGTTACCCACCCCGCTGTCTGGTTCTGATAACCACAATAGCGTCAACGTGAATTAGTATCCATTTTGCCCTATAGGTGGCACCACTGTTGCTGAGATTTACTTCTCTCGAACAACGTGGGACGCCCAAACCACCACCCACCTACTGAGAAGCTCCACCCAAACAAACAAATGGTGCCGGTTAAAATTACTTTTGGTAGCTCAACAATAGTCGTTACTTGGAAAATCATGTTTCTGATCGTTAGATGGCGGGTATGTATAAACACAATTTGACTGTACTTCAAATTAGAGAGTTGGAAAGAATTAGTGTTTCAACAAAGAATACATTGTACAAACAATAACACTTACTGATATTAAACGGAAATCACAACGTTAGCATCGGAACGGAAAAAATCGGCTCATCTGATGTTTGAATAACTTCGAAAAAAATTTAATACGCATTGGCACAGATACGTGATTGCTTCTGCAGAGCAAGATTCTTGCAAATTACACGCTGTACTTCCGTCAAAATTTCACATGATTTCGACATTATGTTAGTGTTATATTGTGCACCAGGGGCGCCACGGGTTAT
The DNA here is from genome assembly GCA_963662155.1 of Lamellibrachia columna. Lineage (NCBI taxonomy): Eukaryota > Metazoa > Annelida > Polychaeta > Sabellida > Siboglinidae > Lamellibrachia > Lamellibrachia columna. The sequence continues at coordinate 22,771,728 of OY759268.1, forward strand.
TCCGGTCTTTATTCCTCTAGAATGAACAACCCTGGGACGTCTATTCAAAGAAGTGAACTCAAACCTTTCAATCGCAGTCACGTGGACAAGTCTCATTGAAGGAAGGCCAGCAGATGGCGCCACCAGTGCTGCACGTAGTTCTTTCTCCCCGTCTTCCTCGTCGAAGGACAGATCCTTTGGTGGCGATCCTTTGAAGCACGCCAGTAAGATCTCTCCGTGTTTTATTGTGTTCTTTAAGTCATCTTTGATCTCAGCCTGTCAATCAAACATATTCTTGTCAATCAAATTATTCTTGTCAATCAAATTTATTCCTGTATCATAAGCACCGATACAAGATTTAACAAGACAGCCATCCAGGGCAAAAGGCCAGATGGCAAGTGGACAAGGAAGCCATTGGCTTATCAGGAGTGCAAAATTTTTTTATCTAAGTGTACTGGAGGTAACCTGCCCTACCGGAGATATTTATCAATTTTGTTTTTAAACATATTCATGCTGCTAGCATTTACACAATCCATTGATAAATTGTTCCATTCATTTATTGTCTGTTGTGAGAAAGACTATTTTCTGATATTCAATATACACCAAACCTGCACTAATGTTAACTTTTGTATTATAATGCATAGTAAAAACATATCAATATAAAATTAATTAGTTAAATAAATAATAATAAAACAAGTGGCTAAGTGGTTATTCACTGTATGCCACACACAAAAAGTGGGTTTTTAGAAGTAGCTTTATTTCATCATATCAATTATTAAGGCGGCTACTTGTGGACAATCATTATGTCTGTTGCCAAATTACGTCAGTATTTGGCCGACACACAAAAACAGCCTAACCTTAGTTTCCTAATGTACAGTGGCAAAATATTCCATATTTTATTTTAAACAATCATTCTGTTTAATTCAAACACATTTCAAAGTAGATTTCTATGACATACCTCCAATGTTGCTATCATACATATGGCTTGTTTTATGAATTGCATTATATTAAAGCTATATGATTTAGTAAAACTAAAAACTGCCACTACAGTGTAATGTAAGAATAAAGCAAACAAAAACATGTTACCAAATAATCTGCAGTGTTATTATTCAACATAGTGAAAAACACAAAAACTTAAGACTTAAGGTATTTACAAGAACAATGCCCAATACATTTTATTATGGAATTCACTAGGCCAAAACAAATGTGGCAAATAAATTATTCTCTGATAATTATTGAAAAGTAATAATTGCTCTTGCACATTGGTTGTTTTGGTCTAGTGAATTCCATAATTGTGTATCTTGTACAGATAATCAGATATATACAAGGTTTTTAGATCGTAGAGACATTGACGGTCGGTAGTAGTTGGTCCTGCTTGTTAAAAATTATGATGTCATTCATCCAAGGTCTTTGTAAATTTTATTTGGGTACAATAAAGACTTGTTTAATGTAACTGAAACTGCAAAATAATGTTCTTTATACTAATATAAAACTTAGTAAATGTATGCGTTTATTTGCCAGATAATTTACAGTCAAATCGTTCATCCATCTTCGATGAGTTACCGTTTTCGCTGCCAGTCGATGAGGAAAATTAAACATTTAGCACATCGTCAAGATTTCTTGTTTTTTGTATGCTGTACCATATGTAAATACTATTTAGAAGTGTGTAATGCACATTTTGATTATATCGTGTTATTCGTCATCTGATGACATTACAACTACATAAAGGTACGCACTTTGTGCTTTTGTATTAAAAAACATACGAAACTTTGTTGATCTCAATGCTTGTAAATATTTATTTGTGTTAAATTCATATAAGTCGGTGATTAAAAAAATCAGAAGTAAAAAAATATCTTTTAATCATAAATCAATGATTTTTTTTTTTTAAGTGTTTAAATCATGATTTAAATCAATGATTTAAATCAAATGATTTAAATCAAACAACCCTGATTCAAACAGTAGTTACCTTTTTTAAACAGAATTGCACGGAATTTATCCTTTTTAAACAGAATTTTTACAAGGAATTTGCCTATTTTTAATGAAAAAGTCAGTGTCCCTTGAGTTGATCTTGCAAACACCTGTCTTAAATTTCTACATTTTTTTTCACCCAACAAGATAGTAGAACTCAGAGGATATGAGGTAGCATTAATAAAAGATCACATAGGACAATAAATGAATGGAACAAATTATCTACAGATTGCATAACCGCTAGCAGCATGAATATGTCTAAAAAGAAGGTTGACACATATCTCAGGAGGGCGGGTTACACATAGATGAAAAAATTTTGGATGAGAAAATGTATTCCTTGTCTACTTGCCATTTGGGCATTTGCCTTCTTGGATGGCAATCTTGTTTAACCTTGTTAAAGCTACATAGTATCATAATACTTCAATCCAAACAGAAAGGTTGTGTCACCTTGGAAACAGTGGTACTCTGTATGAGTGTCTCTGTTGTAGTGACGTCATTAGGAAACTCTGCCTCCTGGAGTCGACTGCAGAGCTCCCGAATTGTGTTTCCAATCTGAGTCGTGTTGGCAGAAAACTTTTCTATCGCCTGAAACATGGGATATGTCACTGTTGCTGACATGTCATCAGCGCACAGACAAATGATGACATGTCACCACTATAGGGACCAATGATGTCATGTCACCACGGCATGGACCAATGATGTCATGTCACCAATGGAGGGACCAATGATGACATGTCACTATTGCGAGCAGGGACCAATGATGACATATCACCACTATAGGGACCAATGATGTCATGTTACCACTGCATGGACAAATGATTTCATGTCACTACTATAGGAACCAATGATGTCATGTCACCACTGCATTGACCAATGATGTCATGTCACCAGTGGAGGGACCAATGATGACATGTCACTACTGTATGCAGGGACCAATGATGTCATGTCATGACTGGAGGGACCAATGATGACATGTCACCACTGTAGGGACCAATGATGTCATGTCACGACTGGAGGGACCAATGATGACATGTCACCACTGTAGGGACCAATGATGTCATGTCACCACTGCATGGACCAATGATATCATGTCACCACTGTAGGGATCAATGATGTCATGTCACCACTGCATGGACCAATGATGTCATGTCACCACTACATGGACCAATGATGTCATGTCACCACTGTATGGACCAATGATGTCATGTCACCACTGTTTCAACCAATGATGTCATGTCAGCTCTGCATGGACCAATGATGTCAAGTCACCACTGCATGGACCAATGATGTCATGTTACTACTGCATGGACTAATGATGTCATGTCACCACTGTATGGACCAATTATGACATGTCACCCCTGTAGTGACCAATGATGTCATGTCATCACTGTACGGACCAATAATGTCATGTCACCACTGCACCGACCAATGATGTCATGTCACCACTGTGCAGACCAATGATGTAATGTCAAAACTGTTGTTCCGAAGCTTTGGCAATTTCTTTCACCCTACGTTGCCCAATTCACACACCTATATAAATGAGTACCTGGCTACAGGTAGAGGTGGATATGTGAATGAATAGTCTTCATATAGTAATTGCTGCATGGCTGAATGTTTTCCAGATAATTTGAGATGGCATTGGAATGAACAGGTCTGCCAGGGGGTGAAGTGTAAAGTGTTTTGAACAGTCCCAAGGACTGGATACCGCACTATATAAGAACGTACCTTTACCTTTAAAGAAGACACAAAGAGAGATTTAGAAAGAGAGAGAGACAGAGAGAGTTAGAGTTAGAAAGAGAGACAGAGAGAAAGAGAGTTAGAAAGAGAGACAGATATAGAGTTAGAAAGAGAGAGACAGAGAAAGAGAGAGTTAGAAAGAGATAGAAAGAGAGAATGAGGGACAGAGAGAAACAGAAAAGTTGCTGCTAAGATAAAATAAAAAGTAGCATGCTCACCACAAAGATCCAATGATAAACATCAACTAGCACTGGCTATATGTAATAATCCTGACACTCATGGCTAGCTGTGATGACGACCGAGATGAACAGAACTGGACAAGCTGCCACACATACAGAGACCACATCATTCAATGCCTGGCTTACAGGCCTGGAAGCTCCAGAGTGTATCAATAAATCAATGGCAGAGATTATTTAATTACTGGTAAATGTGTCCATGACACAAAGGGCGAGGCTGTAAATTGATTTGTGGCGAAACCAATGTAATAAGCAGGTCAGGTCAGACTAACTGTGATCTGTGTCCGGGAGATTTGTCATTACTAAGTTATGCTGGTATATCTCACGTTGTCAGGCAATATAGGACCAATATCTCTTCCCCTCTCTCTCTCCCTCTCCCTATTCCCCACTTTCCATCTCTCTCTCCCTCTTTCTCCCTCCCTCCCTCTCTCCCTCCCTTTCTCTCTCTCTCTCCTTCTCCCTCTCTCTCCTTCTCTCTTTCCCGCTCTCTCCCCTCTCTCTCCATCTCTCCCCCATCCCCTCTCTCTCTCTCTCTCCCTCTCTCTCTCCCTCACTCCCTCTCTCTCGCTCTATCTCTCTCAATTTCTCTCCCTCTTTCCCTCTCTCTCTCTCCCTCTCCATCTCTCCTTCCTATCTCACTCCCTATCTCCCCTTTATCTCTCTCTCTCTCCTTCCCCAGTACCATATCAACCTCATCCAGGAAGCAGTAAGTGAACATGTCTTTACTGCACACAAGCTATTTGTTTATATAATTACATCACTATAATTATTTACTGTCACAAACACATGTACCATCTATACATAGTGTTAGTTTACATATTAGGGAATATAATTTACTTGAAATGTTTTGTACATTAAATATAGTAACACAGCATCATTCTGCAATAAGGTCTCTTTTCAGTAGAGAGAATTATCTACATATGTTGCCCAATTACTTGAATTCCTATTCACTGGCGTACCATTCTGCTGCCAAAAATCCACCAAGTTTCTACAGCTACACAACCAAGACAATGTCATTTTTATACAGCAGACTAATAAATCAAGCAGCATTAGACCAGATACTATTATCGCTGCTCATTCATACAACACTCTTGGGCATATGCTGCATGAAAAAGCAAATTACGCCTGCGGAGTTAGTCAGACGGCAAGTTAGTGTTACATTATGTATGAGGTTTGGCTGGTGCGCACGTACTGCCAGTGTATTCATACACCACAAGAGTTCCTATAAATAAACAAGTATGAAGTGAAGGTATTCTTCATTGGAGATTATGCAGAAAACACTGACATAAGGACCAACATTTTACAATAAAACATTACGAAGTAAAGAAAGATAATTAATAAATACAAGTTTTATAGCCAATCACAAATACTTGTGTAAAAAATCACTGATTTATATAGTGTAAAAGATTTGTGACTTGAGTTAATCAAGACAGTTATAATGTTTATTAGTTAGTTGCATAATAACAAAATACCATATTCAGTCTAATAAGCATACAGTATGTTAGGAAATAAATTTGGCCGTGGAAACATTTTAACGAATCAGTTCTTATAACTAATATAAGCATACACCCAAATTTGTTTTTCTAGACAATAAAGTAACTGCTTAGCACTAGTGACAAGTGGTGCCATCTGTTTAGTACCAGGTGGCGACACTTCAGTTATTCCTCACTAATTAAATTACAATAATTACGATCCTGCTGATTAAAAAAGGGGGTGTACGTTAATTAGGGCATGTAGGCTTAATGACAGCCTAAAGTGGCAGTGTATATTTGACACAAACCATTCACCAATCATAATTCAAATTCGTGTAATTTTTTTTACATTTAAGATATTGCAGCTTGGTAAGTGTTGGAGCTTTTAAAAAAAAAGTAAATTAAGCATCATTTCCTGGTTGTAAGTGATAACAATGTCTATAGATATGCATATCATGCTTCAATTGTGACATTTTTCACTGGTGTTTTACGTATTGTTGACAAAACGTAACGGTCATTTCTAATACTGACATGTATTAATTTGCCACCAAATGGCCCTTGAATCTGTATTTGCAACGTGTTGTCATCTATGATATCAGGTTATGCCAGCCATCTGACAAACATGTGGCAAGGTGTGTTTACAATCATTTTGATTGGCCTGTTATCCACGGGGTCACCAGGTCATATCTACTAGCCAGTTTCTGTTATAGCTTCAAAGGCACAATACACTATGTTAGCGCCGATATTTGCTGGTCTAAGGACATGATTTTGTTTGGTAGATATAGTATTGATGCATACTGGAATCACAGTAACCAAACGATATGTTATGCATTCAAAGTGAACGAAAATAAGCTGGTTCGAAGATCGAAACACACGTGGTCATTACTATGGAAACATCGTCAGCGTTTCTAAGAAGTGTTTTTTAAAGGATGGATTGGCAAAATACGACATTAGTGCCAGGTGATTATTTGTGGTGTCGACGTTCATTTCAATATTTCCTAGCATGTTATGAAGCAAAACGTGACAAAATTAACTGACACGTCAGCCACCCCAGCTACCTTAGCAAAATAATTATAGCATGTGACAAACATTGACTATGTATACCATGAAATACAATGTGTCTACAGCAGCAATCCCATATTGTGGATCATTCATTGATCCACCAGATCACTCACCGCTCTGTGTTGGATCCACTCCTTGTGGTCGTACAAGAGGGTTCCCCCCAGATCATCCGTCAGTTGCGATGGATCAATGTGCGTGTGTAACTCGCCGACGGTCTCACACATACACACCTACGGAAGAATCACTGATGGTATTACGATTGGTTGCATAAGTTCTCAAATTCAAACAAAGAAGTTTGTGTTTAGGTTCAGACCAGACCTGCTAAGTCTCCCGTTTCTGGCAGGAGGCTCCAGCTTTTAGGTCCCATCTCTCGCGCGGGAAATGAAATTTCCCGTTTTTATGGTTCCTACCGTTTCCCCCCAAATTTTCTGACCATGCTCCATTTTTAGAAATAAATATTTCCCCATTTCCGTTGTTGCGGAAACTTTCTGAATAGCAACACTGTAAATATTCGTGTTGTTGCATATTTTTTAATTATCTCAGCACCGGAAATATGTTATAGACATTTTAATTGGATGGAAATTATCACATGGTCTGCAAACATCAAATCAAATCAAGTGTTCGCACGAATAAGTGTTCCCGTGATCAGCTGAGTATCCTTTGACAGACACGTGATGAATTCATCATTTGGTGGCTAAACTTCAGATTCAGATCACCGCCCAATACATAGTCCAAGGACTTCAGATAACATGCATATTGCCAATCAATTTACCGTCTCTTTATACCGAGGCATAATCACATTATTCCGTACACCATATTCGACCTAGTAAATTTACAGTGCGCTAACAAAATTTGGCCACGAAAAAATGTCAAGGAATCTGTTATTATAAAAAAAATTTCTCTACACAATAAGTATAACTGCTTAACAATAGAGGTGTCATTTGGTGACTTAACAATAGAGGTGTCATTTGGTGACTTAACAATAGAGGTGTCATTTGGTGACTAGTGAAAGGTAACTAAAAAGTGGTGCCAACTGTTTAACACCAGATGGCGACACTTTTCAGTTGTTCCACACTAGTCAAATTACAATAATTATGGATCCTGCTGATTAAAAAAGGGGTGTACGCTAATTAGGGCATGTACGTTTAATAGGTCGAATACGGCATGCAACAGGGAACTGAATACATAGAAAGGAGGCAGGCCAGAGCTGATTGGCTCTAGAGCTGTGATGAATTCGTTGGATGTGCAAAAACGTTAAATTTATTCGCTCATAACATTTACTGTATATAATGTGCTTTATACAATCACATATAGGAACTATAAAATGGGCAGCTTAATATGATATAACTAGATTGACATGGCTAACAAGACACCCACCACGCTCTCTGGTTCTGATTTCTACAATAGCGCCAATGTGCATTAATACGTATTTCACTGGTGCGGCGGCACCAACTGAATATTTAATGACCAAAGCACTACCAACCAATGTTTCTGGGACTTTGTGAACTTTCGCGACGACCCCTTAAAACATACACAAACTGACAGTCTGAGGAATAATGCCTAAAGAAAGATATGCCATGCATCATTCAAAACAACTACATCAGTCAAACACTGTTTGAAAAGACGGATATCACAGTGTATGTTTTGTTGTACAATAACAATAAATATATTTTTAAATAGCGCACGTTCCTTGAAGTTTCAATGTTCTTTGCATAAAATGCATGATACATAGAAAATACATTAAAAACTGTGTTAAAAAAGATAAAATAAATTTAAAGGTAAACTAATCTACACAATAAAGCAGTGACTGTGTCTATTTGTATGTTCAGTCATATCTACGTCAGTTTCACATCTATGGGGCTGAAATTTTTTTAGTGGCACGGGAGCCCATTGGGGTGGCTTGTACATTAAAAAAAAAATTTATTTCCTTAGGGTTGGAGATACTAAAAATGTGGACGATTACGGAAATGGATTTCATAGCTACATGCAATTGTTAGCAACATTATGCATTCTTTCTACGACTATTCCGAGTTACGGGATTTACTTGTGAAACTGGCAGTTGGATATGAAGTTGTCATTGCAAATGACTGGGCAGTGCAAGTCATAAAACCTTCCAGTGGTTGCCTTTTCTCCTGTGCAACGTTTCATAACTCAGCTAGTTAAATATATGTAACAAGATTTAATAAGATTTGCCATCCAGGCCAAAGGGCCAGATGGCAAGTGGACAAGGAAGCCATTGGCTTATCGAGAGTCCAACAATGTTCGTCTACGTGTAACCCGCCCTCCTGAGAAATGTGTCAACCTTGTTTTTAAACATATTCACGCTGCTAGCAGTTATACAATCCATAGACAATTTGTTCCATTCATTTATTGTTCTCTGTGAAAACGAGTACTTTCTGATATCCAATCTACACTGATCCTTTACTAATTTTACCTCATGTCCTCTAGTTCTGCTATCTTTCTTGAGTGAGAAAAACATATTTCTATCAATATTTTCATACCCATTCAATATCTTAAAAACTTCAATCTGATCTCCTCTTAACCTCCTTGTCTCTAGAGTTGTTAAACCACATTCTTTCAGGCGTTCTTCATAACTAAGGTCTCTAAGTTCTGGAATCATTTTAGTTGCTCTCCTTTGTATGCGTTCAAGCGTATCTATATCCTTCTTACGATATGGTCTCCATGCTTGTATACAGTATTCTAAATGAGGTCTAACTATTGCTTTATAAAGAGGTATAATTAACTTTTTTTCCTTGTATGTTATGTTTCTTCTAATCAATCCAAGAATTTGATTGCCCTTTGAAGCTGCAATACCATACTGCTCTGAAACTTTCATATCAGCGCTTATTGTAACTCCTTTTCTTTTACAGTAGTACCCAGAACAGTATCTCCCATTTTATAGTATACATTCAAGTTCCCATGTCCTGTATGTAGGCATTTACATTTCCCAAAATTGAACAGCATCTGCCATTTCTCAGACCATTTCAGAGTTGTTAAACCACATTCTTTCAGGCGTTCTTCATAACTAAGGTCTCTCAGTTCTGGAATCATTTTAGTTGCTCTCCTCTGTATACGTTCAAGTGTATCTATATCCTTCTTATGATATGGTCTCAATGCTTGTATGCATATATATGTAATTAAAAACAAGATCTCGCCAGTTCGTTGTCCACAAGACACGCTTCATTTACTTTGATAATGCAAGCATTGATGCCTTCTCAATGTCAGTGATTTCATGTAATGCCTCCATCAGAGGGATGAAGGGATGGAGGGATTAAGTGATGGGGGATGGATGGAAGGGATGGGGGATGAAGAGATGGGATAGAAGGGACTGGTGGATTAAGGGATGAATGGTCTGAGGGATAAAGAGATGGAGGTATAAAGTGAGAGAGGCCTGAATGGATGTGGGAATGAAGAGATGACGGGATGTAGGGATGGAAGGACTGAGGGATTAAGGGATAGAAGTATGAAAGGAGGGATGTATGAAGGGGCAGATGGGTAGAGGGATGAAGGGCTTGAAGGAAGAAGGAATGGGGGGATGAAGAGATAATAGGATGATGAGAAGGAGACACGGATAACGTTAATTCATATTTTCCACGACTTTTACTAATAATAATGTACCTTGAATTTCAAGTCATCTTTGATACGTTTGAAGCCAACTTCTGCCAAAGTCCTCTGTAGAAAGCCACTCGGTCGCAGGAGAAACACCTCATGTACCTGACCTGGGAAGAATCCCTGCAACAACATAACATCAGTCTATCATCATCACCATCGACATCATCATCATCATCATGGTGCCCTACATAAACTTTTTATTTATCATCATCAATGGTATTATCACTGGTTACTTTTTGTCGCTATTTTCATCATCATCATCATCATCATCATCATCATAATGTGATCATAGGATCACTATTGGGGATAATTTTACTATTGCGATAGTATTGCAATAGCGGTATTACTATTGCAATACTATATACGAGAGTACCATAATTATTGAGTAAATTTTTTTATTTATCGATAGTATTGCATCTTCACATTGATAATTGCGATGCATTGTAGCAAACGGTGGCAGCGTGGTTAAAACATCAGACTCTCAATGGAGATAACCCAGGTACGAATCCTCTTGCTGCAATTTCGAAGCTTGTGCAATTTTGTTCACTCCACGTTGCCTCAATCAACTGTATAAATAAGTATCTGGCTATAGACAGTGATGGATTTGTGAACGAATAGTCTTCGTGCAGTGATTGTAGCATGGCTGAATGCTTCCCAGAGAAGTTGAGTTGGTGTTGGAATGAACAGGTCTGCCAGGGGGTGAAGTGTCAAGCGCTTTGAGCGATCCTACGGACTGGACACTGCGCTATATAAGAATGGACCTTTTAACTTTTAATGATATTTCAATGTGTTGTTACATCCAAACTTACTGAGATCCGCAGCAACAGAGTCTTGGCTGATGTCCAGCTTTCGCGTCTTCTGTCGATGATCACCACAAAACCGACATCTACTTCCTGAAGTCTGCAGGTCAAAGTTCAAAGGTTACAAAACGTGACACAATATGGAAACTTAGCCAATGACCATCCTGTTTAAAGGTCCCTCCTCATTAAAATGTTTCGATTGTCTCTGTTTGGAATCATTTTGTGAAAAATCAAACCTATCCAGTATCCACTACGACACAATAGCTCGTTTTTGCAAATGTATTATTTAGTTTTGGTAAAAGCATTGGACTAACTATAAAATTATTTTTTACCAGATCGGGTAAACATTTTGTGATAGAAAGGAAATGGTCGTCTGGCTGTACATACTATAATATAAGGAAATTCATACTTTACCTAAATACCCAATAGAATGATCAAAGTTACTTCTTTCAATAATTTTAACAAACATACTCATCCTTTAATTAAACTAACAACTTTAATATTTGTTATTGTTTGGCATTCAGTATACATATATATATATATATATATATATATATATATATATATATATATATATATATATATATATATATATATATATATATATATATATGGTTGCTCAGTTCACATGCATACTGTTATTTCGCTATGTAATTGATAACTGGAATTGGTATTTTGGAATTGGAATTTTTGTGGTGTAACTGGAATTCATATATGTGTAATTGGTGCATGTGTAATTGGAATTGGAATTTATATAACATAATTGACCCCAATATATATATCTGATATCAAACTGATAGCATTAATTGCTTTGCCAGTGAGCGTCTTGTAGTGTCACAGAGAAGAATTCCCAAGGACTTAACAGCATATACCATTATCCAACGAAATGTACGTAAAGATGGACATTTTATGTTAATATTTATTATTAACTATACATACTTATATGTCACCTGTGAACTACAAATCAGGTTGCAACAAATACAAAAATCGATGTATGCATTATAGGTGGGGGAGTCTTTCTCAAAACAAGCATAGTTTAAGGGGTGTACAAGGAAAAAAAATTGACGACTGGTATCGGTGCCAGCCTCACCCCAACTTCAGGGATAAAGAAGAGAGCAGCATTATGAAGCATTACAAGGGGAGGTTCCAAAAATAGTGTGATGTGCTTCTCAGATAGTGCCTGACTTCATCAACAATGTGTGTGATCGATAACAAGGGGACAAGTGTCGTCTACACCTGATAAACCTGTGAGTTTTTATGGGGATGTAGATATGTATTATAAGTGTTCAGTAGCCCATCCAAACTGACATCAAATGCTCATCACTATCTAGAGTAACAGTACCAGATACCACTCGGTTCACTGATACTTGTAACACATACAAAGTGCAGCATTTATTGGTAAGGCTCCGACGTAACCAACTGATGTATTCAAAGTTGAACAACAACACGGCTACCATCCTAAGCAAAACAAACTCAGATGGAAAGTGGATTAGGAAGCCATTGTCTTATCTTCAAAGTTTTACAACAACACGATTACCATCCAACGGAAAACAAACTCAGATGGCAAGTGGACAAGGAACCACTGTCTTATCTTCAAAGTTTAAAAACTACACAATTACCATCCAACGCAAAACAAACTCAGATGGAAAGTGGACAAGGAAGCCATTATCCTATCGGGGGTCCATCAGTGTCATTGTTATTCATCTATGTCTAACCCACTCTTCTGACATATTTGTCAATTTTGTTTTTAAAAATATTCATGCTGCTAGCATCTACACAATCTCTAGATAATCTGTTCCACATATTTATCTTTTCTCTGTGAGAATGAATACTTATATATAATCTACACTGATCCTTCACTAATATTACTTTGTGTTCTCTGGTTCTCCTATCTTCCTTAACAGAGAACAAATACTTCTATCAATATTGTCATAATCATTCTGAAGGTAAGGAACACTATTCACTTGTTTTGTGTTCTGATTATGGAAAATATATTTAAAAGTTGCCTTCTGACTTAACCAGACAACATAATTAAAACTAGTCAAGATAATTATATCTAATATGTGTCATACAATCAAAACATCTCCAAGATGAATGGTCACATGATTCTGGGTGTTAAAATATGCCCTAAGCAAAAACATTTCAGGAAATAATTGGGAACTAGGATTGTTTGATGATAAACAAAATAGTTGTAGCTTGGGGTAATTTAGTATGTTCAAGTGTGGTGAATCTTTATAATGTATACAAAACAAACAACAAAATACAATTGTACTAATACACAAAACAAATTTTAAAATCATTTACACCGCCATATAAAATAAAACAACATTATTTGTTTCTGATCTAGTTAAGTAATATAAATAAAGCATCTCATAGGAAAGGAGAATATAATTTATTATGCAGGACTATTAAGTGGTGGAGGTGCAAAGATGACGTCGCTGTTGAATACAAGGAGCGGGTGACGGTTAAGTATGAAGAGCTCAGTGAAGAAGTTGGTGGTTTGGAGGAAGATTGGAAAAAGTACAAAGAAGCATTTGTGGGAGCTGCAGAGGAGCTATGTGGAAGAACATCAGGAAAGGGCGGAATGTCAAGGAGTAGTAACCAAGGATTGTGGACAAGTGAGGTTGTAGAGGCAGTACGCGAAAAGAAGGAAGCCTGGAAAGAAATTGAGAAGACCAAGAAGAGGAAATGAACCGGATGCAAGGATGATACACACATACGGGCAGAAGAAGAGAGCGGCAAAAAGAGCTGTTGATAAGGTGAGGAGAGATATGGGAGCAGATGTATATAGCAAGCTAGATAAGGATGGTGGAAAGAAGATGATATACAAAATAGCCCAAGACAGGGATGAGAATAGTAAGGACGTGAAGGGTGGGATGGTGATGAAGGATAGAAATGGGAAGTTAGTGACAGAACAAGAGGCAGTGCTGAAGGTCCGGGAAAGCTACTTCAAGGAGCTACTGAACCAGGAAAGAAATAACAACGATCTGGAATTACCATCATATGTAGAGGGGAAAGTGGAGTTAACTGATATTATGGATATAGAGATGCAAACCGGGATGAAAGGGATGAAGAAGGGAAGAGCACCTGGTATCGATGAGATGCGAGTGGAGATGGTAATGACAGCAGGGGAGAGTGGAATCAGACAAAGAGGCTGCTGAACACATGTATGAGGCAAGGTAAAGTACCAGAGGAATGGCGGACAGGGCTAATAGTCCCAATATGGAAGAAGAAGGGAGATGTGCAAGACCCAGGGAAATACAGGGGAATCACACTTCTAAGTCACATCATGAAGCTGCTAGAGAGGATCCTGGATGTGAGGATCCGAAAGAAAGTACAGCAAGAATTGGGTGAAGACACAAGCGGGAGCGAATGCTTGGAGAAAGGTAGAGGGAGTCATGTTGGACAGAAAAATTTCAAAAAAGCTGAAAGGGAAAGTCCTGAGAACATGTGTTACACCAGCATGCCTGTATGGTCTGGAGACAGTGGCATTGACAGAACAACAACAACAGAAGCTGCAAGTTTGTGAGAATAACTGGGCTCAGCAATAACAATAACAAGAACAAAGACGGTGGACAGAAGAAGGATGAACGACCTAAGGAAAGAGGTTGGGATAAAATGCAGTCTAACAGGAAGATTGGTGAGAAGTAGGATGAGATGGGCAGGCCACTTGGTAAGAATGGATGCAAGCAAACTAGCAAAGAGAGCAGAGGTGGAAAAATATCAAGGATGCAGGAAAAGGGGAAGCCACAGCTGAGAAGGGAGGACTGCATGAGGAGGGACATGAGACGATCGGGGGAGGATGAAAGATGGAGAGAGGGAGCGGCCGATAGAAAACTATGGAAAGAAAGAACAGAAAGAGTGGCTCGACAATATTTTACCTGACCCTCACCCCTGTACAGCAGGGAACAAGGAGGAAGAGCACATATGATATAAAAAACAGAAAAGCATAATTTAGAAATGACCATAAGACAATGGTTGTTGCTGACACTAACTGACATTAATTGACACTAATTTTTTGATGTACAGCCCAGTTCTGTCACCAAAAATCACACCTACCACATTTTTTGGCAGAAACCAAACTTGAAATTCTGTGTAATGCCGTATAAATTCAAAGAACATTTTCATTGGTAACCTGACATATATATTCCGATCGTGTGTTGCCATCCATCTGGCAATAAAATACACCTACATCAAACAAAATCTTGTAGGTTTTGTGAGTTGTCTGCCCAGCATCAAAAGTACTTACTCTCAAACAGAAGAAAATAGGTACTTTATCAAGATTTTCCACTGGAAACAAATTCACATTAAAACAGGATAAACTTGTATTCCTTCCAAACTCCCACCAACGGGAGTGCACTCAGTGCATTGTCAGTATACCATCCTTAAGGCAAACTGCACTTTTCTGGGTATGTTTCCATGTTAACGCAAGCAGGTACACTGTGTCACACTTACTGGGTATATATTTTGACATATGCATATTTTACATGTTAAGGGTGTGTATTTATTTCCATTCAACTTAAAAAAGGCATATTTTTGAAAGAAGTATAAAACTTGTTTGGGGGTGTTATTTAGATAAATTTTCAAGGAAGGTGTATGCTACATTCAATGTATTGAGTGCCCCCCAGGGATAAAAAATCCATACAAAATATCAGATCAACAAAGAATAGACTAAGACAATAGAATGACGCACTCACATATAGAAAGAATGACATGTACAATGTGATAAAACCCAACAAACTGAACACAATGCAAGATAGAACAACATAAGCAGTGTCTTGCAATGCAACATGGCTCAAACAAAACATTCCTGCCACATCCAAAGCAATTCCACAAACCATGCAACAACTTATTTACAACCGTGGTTTGAACAGTTATTTACAAAATAATTAAATCACAAACGACATGCAGAGAAAACAAATCATGTGTACCTGCGTAACCTTCACAAAACGGGTGCATGGAAACAAACATAAATGTAGGTCACATCACCATGGTAACCATAAGTTTTTGTAAAACTCTTTCAAGACAATCACAAGGTGGAGAACATTTGAAATTACACTTTAATTAACTCTGAATTCATCTGCCAACCAAATCATGTTTCATTTTTAAACTTCATATGTTGATAACAGACTGTTAAAATGGTGTTAAAAGATTTTCTGGTTTTCCCATTCTCTCAAAGATGCCTTAATTTAAGATTATGTCTTTCAATATTTAAATTTTTTTGCAACATACAGTTTATAAACTTGCATGAATCAAATTGCCCTGACCCGAAGTGATTCTGTTAAGCTGAGTTAACTGTATATGACACATATGATGTCAGCAACATGCATACTGACACATTCTGAAGTTAATGACAAGATGTACAGAGCGTATTTGTCAGTCGATGAAAAAGCTCAGCTAAAACCAAGGCAGAACTACAAAGAGCAGTAGTAATTATAATAACATACAGGATTAGAAACTGAAGGGAAAACGAAGCAGAGATTACCCATATCTTTCATCTCAGAACTAAAAGGCAGAGAGGAAAATGAGTTTAGGATTTCTAAAACGTAAAACATTAAAAGCATACAACGGTACGTATAGAAGGTGATTTTAGAATCATAGATAGAAAGGTAAAACAGGTGAATGTGTTGCATAACATAATTTTAGAATTTTCATATATATATATATATATATATATATATATATATATATATATATATATATATATATATATATATATATATATATATATATATGTGATTATGTTATGACAAATGGTTGAGTATTTAGCATTTTAGTTTTGTAAAACTACTGAACAGAGTTTTACTTTGGATTTTAGTGTATAAATAAAGTTATTATTATTAGTATTATTGTATACATATTGTATACATATAAAGCAGGAAGCTCAAAGAGCATTTCCAGGAAATGCCTATCATTACCCAACCAACCAGCAATGATGGGTCCACAGCAAATTAAAATTAAGTTCCTGTATGCTGGCCTGGTAAGTTCAAGATTGTAATTCCATTGGTTAACATAAAAACAGAAAAATCAGTGTTTCAGTAGGTCGATCTACTAGGGGTACAGATGTAGTTAGAAACCCCTGGTGGCTAGGACCACTCTACCAGGGGTACAGATGTAGTCAGAAACTCCTGGTGGCTAGGGTCAATCTACCAGGGGTACAGATGTAGTCAGAAACCCCTGGTGGCTAGGACCAATCTACCATGGGTACAGATGTAGTCAGAAACCCCTGGTGGCTAGGATCAATCTACCATGGGTACAGATGTAGTCAGAAACCCCTGGTGGCTAGGGTCAATCTACCAGGGGTACAGATGTTGTCAGAGACCCCTGGTGGCTATGGTCACTGTACCAGGGGTACAGATGTAGTCAGTGACCCCTGGTGGCTAGGATCAATCTACCAGGGGTATAGATGTAGTCAGAAACCCCTGGTGGCTAGGATCAATCTACCAGGGGTACATATGTAGTCAGAAACCCCTGGTGGCTAGGATCAATCTACCAGGGGTACAGATGTAGTCAGAAACCCCTGGTGGCTAGGATCAATCTACCATGGGTACAGATGTAGTCAGAAACCCCTGGTGGCTAGGGTCAATCTACCAGGGGTACAGATGTAGTCAGAAACCCCTGGTGGCTAGGATCAATCTACCAGGGGTACAGATGTAGTCAGAAACCCCTGGTGGCTAGGATCAATCTACCAGGGGTACAGATGTAGTCAGAAACCCCTGGTGGCTAGGATCAATCTACCAGGGGTACAGATGTAGTCAGAAACCCCTGGTGGCTAGGGTCAATCTACCAGGGGTACAGATGTAGTCAGAAACCCCTGGTGGCTAGGATCAATCTACCAGGGGTACAGATGTAGTCAGAAACCCCTGGTGGCTAGGATCAATCTACCATGGGTACAGATGTAGTCAGAAACCCCTGGTGGCTAGGGTCAATCTACCAGGGGTACAGATGTAGTCAGAAACCCCTGGTGGCTAGGATCAATCTACCAGGGGTACAGATGTAGTCAGAAACCCCTGGTGGCTAGGGTCAATCTACCAGGGCAGGGGTACAGATGTAGTCAGAAACCCCTGATGGCTAGGATCAATCTACCAGGGGTACAGATGTAGTCAGAAACCCCTGGTGGCTAGGATCAATCTACCAGGGGTACAGATGTAGTCAGAAACCCCTGGTGGCTAGGGTCAATCTACCAGGGCAGGGGTACAGATGTAGTCAGAAACCCCTGATGGCTAGGATCAATCTACCAGGGGTACAGATGTAGTCAGAAACCCCTGGTGGCTAGGGTCAATCTACCAGGGGTACATATATAGTCAGAAACCCCTGGTGGCTAGGGTCACCCTACCAGGGGTACAGATGTAGTCAGAAACCCCTGGTGGCTAGGGTCAATCTACCAGGGGTACAGATGTATTCAGAAACCCCTGGTGGCTAGGGTAAATCTACTAGGGGTACAGATGTAGTCAGAAACCCCTGGTGGCTAGGGTCACTCTACCAGGGGTACAGATGTAGTCAGAAACCCCTGGGGGCTAGGGTCAATCTACCAGGGGTACAGGTGTAGTCAGAAACCCCTGGTGGCTAGGATCAATCTACCAGGGGTACAGATGTAGTCAGAAACCCCTGGGGACTAGGGTCAATCTACCAGGGGTACAGATGTAGTCAGAAACCCCTGGTGGCTAGGGTCAATCTACCAGGGGTACAGATGTAGTCAGAAACCCCTGGTGGCTAGGGTCAATCTACCAGGGGTACAGATGTAGTCAGAAACCCCTGGTGACTAGGGTCAATCTACCAGGGGTACAGATGTAGTCAGAAACCCATGGTGGCTAGGGTCAATCTACCAGGGGTACAGATAAACCCCTGGTGGCTAGGGTCACCCTACCAGGGGTACAGATGTAGTCAGAAACCCCTGGTGGCTAGGGTCAATCTACCAGGGGTACAGATGTAGTCAGAAACCCCTGGTGGCGAGGTTGCGGCCAGTTACAAAGTCTTTGTCATATAGATGTGTTGATATGCTAAACCACACGACAACTACTTTTTAATTTATTTTGTTTTATTTATTATACATTTGTAATGCACCATGCGTCCATGTTATAAATCTACTGAAGGCCCTAACAAGACAATACTTAGCTAATTTAAAATAAGTTGAAAAGATAAAATAATTTTTTTTTTAAAGACAAGAAAACATTACTAAAATAAATAAAACAAGTTAAATAAATGAGTTAAATAAATGAGTTAAATTAATGAGTTAAATTAATGAGTTACATGAATGAGTTAAGTGAATGAGCTAAGTGAATGAGTTAAATAAATGAGTCAACTAAATGAGTTAAATAAATGGGTTAAATTACAACTTAATTAAGTTGATACATTAGATAAATATACATATATATATATATATATATATATATATATATATATATATACTTACGAGGGAATGCTGGTGAGATAGGTGACCACGTTGTGATATTCTTCTTCAGATACTTCTGAAGACCGAGAGCTACTTGAAAAAGTGATGATAGGCGCACCTCCCGAAGAACTGCCTCCTACAAATAGCAACATAGTAATATACAATTTATGGTATAGTGCCCCATCCAAATAATTGTTCTGGGGCCCTTTACAATGTTTCATAAAATCTAATAAATAAATAAATAATTTTAACTTTTTAAATAAATGTAAAATCACCAATGTCAATATTTAAAACTTATAAATGCATAGATAAATAAATATATAAATAAATGAAAATTATTAATAATTAACTTAGATCAGATAAGTAGATAGATCAATAATTAAATTAGAACAATTTATAATCCCGACGATAAATAACAGTAGGTAAATGTGAAATAATCTCACAGAAATAGTTATTGAAAAGATGCATCTTCGGTGCCGCCTTGAACAGTGCAACACTTGTGCACTGGCGCACTGTGATATGTATTTGTCTTGTCACTTACTTAAGGGACCATTCACAATTGTAGACACACAAAGCGTATTAATTCCCAGACCCTCTCCCCTAATTACTATTTTTAAATGTTGATAATTTTCCAGATTAAAAAACATACCGATGTAGCAATGTTATGACACAGTACACGTACAGGACGTACACCAATAACCAGCAGAATATGTTTACAAACATTTATCTCCAATAGTTATGTTAAAGCTTTGTGTTTTTCTAACAACTTCATGGTGTCATAGTGATAATTGTTTTCCACAAAGTTGTGAATTTCCAAGATGGCGGACTGTATTACTTTTCCTACCCCAACTCACCTGAGATGAAGGCGTATCTAGTCTGCAGATTGTCTGCCACATCCAGCACAGTCAGGGTACAGCCAGACTCCCCCATCACATAATCTGTCACAGAAAGCATCACTGTGATATAAAGCAGGTTGCGGCTGTGTCTGTATGTCTGTATGTCTGTATGTCTGTATGTCTGTATGTCCCTGATATCTCCGTCAATTTCACATATGTAGGCATGCCCGGGGACCCACGGGGATGGTTTGTTCATGATTTTTTTATTCCTCCAGGGGTGGGAATATTTCAACGGAAGTTTTGTGGATATTTGACGAAGGTTACGTAACACAGAAGAATAGACGTTCATAGTTATGGGCAAATGCGATGCATGTTTTCTATGATTTTTTTGAGTGATCTACGTCAAATGTTCATATAAGTTTTGTGTTATGAAGTTGTGTCCATCATTACCAATGGCATATCCATCACTACCAAAACCTGACTGGGCACAGCAAGGAGTTATAAGGAGTTATAAAGAGTTATAAGGAGTTATAAGCTCTTGCAGTGGCTGCCTTTTTGTCCTGTGCAATGCCGGTGTCACCCTCGGGCCACTTTTCTATAATATAAAAGTGCCCCCCCATAAAATGTATGTAAGTTTGACACACCGGGTACGTTCTCTTTATATCTTAGGATTGAATGTAGCATGTTAAAGTATGTTTCTATGCACAGAATGGCTTATATATAAACATTCTTCTAATAACATAATCACAATGAATTTTTAACTAAATTAATAAATACCAAATGATTAAAGTAAAAGATTAAAGATTAAAACATTGCGACTATGGTATGCATGCATGAACATTGAACAACTTCATAACTATTATCATCATACTGTCCTCATTTATATATTATGTAGTTAGATATATGCTACTAATCAACCAAATGTGTTATAACATTATTTTTAGGATGGGAGTCACATTTCTATATTGGGGATCACAGTTCAGTGGGCACATTGTTATAGAAAGGTGACCACGAGGGTAATTTCTCTATGGGGTCGCTTTTTCTATGTAATCTCGGCTAATGACACACTATGTGCAACCAGTGTACCCACTTGACCTCTCTTTAACTGACCATCAATGACCCAAGTACACAATACAAGTGGACCTACCAGAGATGTCCGGTACATCCATGTTGACAACAACAACACCACTGTCACACACTTAACATGTCCATCTTGCAGCTGTCACACTAATTATACAAGTCATCCTTCAGCTGATGTCAAAGATTTTAGACAACTGGACAATGCAATTAAGTCATTATCATCCTTTCCTGTGCTGAAGTGAAACTATCCAGCTGCTGCCCATTGTTAGTCGAAATTAGCAATGATGTGTTTGCTTGCCTCTTCAGTCGTTTTATCTGTCGAGAACCTCTACCGTATGCCCTCTTTAGAAGCTGCAGCTAAGGGGTTATGACAAAAGTTCTCAAAGTAAAACAACTTATAGCATTATGTACTAGAGTACCGCAGGGATCAGTATTAGGACCTATACTATTTTGAATATATATAAATGATTTGGAACATGACATATCTAGCAAAGCACTGAAATTTGCAGAAGTATTCAGAAAGGTTACAAATGATACAAATAAATGAAGTTTACAGGATGATGTAAATAAAATTACAGTGTATTTGTTAAATGGTCAGAAAATGGCAAATGTTATTCAATTTTCGGAACTGTAAATGCATACACATAGGACATGGAAACATGGATGGAGAATATAAAATGGGGGATGCTGTACTAGGTAGAACCACAAAAGAAAAGGACTTAGGTGTAACATCTAGTGCCGACATGAAAGTGTCAGAGCAATTTGGGATTGCTGCTTGAAAAGGAAATCAAATTCTAGGGCTAATTAGGAGAACTATCACATATAAGGAGAAACAGCTAATTGTACCCCTGTACAAAGCAATAGTTAGACCACATTTGGAATACTGTATAAAAGCATGGAGGCCATATCGTAAGAAGGACATTTGTACAATCTAGAAAGAATACAATGAAGAACAACTATAATAATTACAGAATTGAGAGACCTTAGTTATGAAAGTCACTTATTAGAATGTGGTTTGACAACACTAGAGACCAGAAGACTAAGAGGAGATGAAATAGAAGTGCTTAAAATAGTGAATGGTTATGAGGATGTTGATAGGAATATGTTCTTCAAACTTAAAGAAGGCAGTAGAACCAGAGGACATAAAGCAGCATTAGTTAAGGAGATTATAAAGTTGTTGGACTCTCGATAAGCCAATGGCTTCCTTATCAACACTCATCTGGAACTTTAGTAGAAGTAGTTTGGGGTGTTAAATCTTGTTAAATCTTGTATTGGTGGAGGTTGGTTTGGTCGTCACTAGGTTACATGAAAAAGTCAATCTCAATGGTAATATTCCATAGTGTGCCAGTGGCACCACATAGTGAGTGAATTGGGTAACGCACATTGACCGCATGGTGGAAATCGGAGCTGGGCAGATAGTTACATGGGTATAACATTTTATTTTAATGTTTGATTAAATTTATGAATAAATACTGAAAACAGGAAATACACATTAGTTAAATAATGATTAACATTTTAGATCTGTTCCACTGAATCATTGAATGTTACTGTTAAAATGTTAATGTCATAGCACATATTCAGAGCTTTGATTTTGAGACACTGATAAGTGCAAAGACTTCCTCAGTGCATTAATACAATCAGTAATTTCGGAGACAAACGTTTTTGGGTCCATGAGTGATAACCAAGGGCAACCTTAACACAGAGAAGACAGTGCATAGATTAGAGTATTGTTCTCACAGCTAACAGTAAAGATACACTTAAATGAAATGTATGGTGATTTTAATTGGTTACCTGATATGCAGATAGTTTAGGGTTTCGTATCATTAAAATGCCCGAATTCTCTGAAGTTTTCTTTTTCAAAGTTTGCCCAAATGAACAGTGATATAGTTCATGTTTTAATCTTTATTTCTGTAGTATATTTACAGCATAGCCTATTTACCATATGAAATTGCATAACACAGGAATTTGACAGACAAATAAAGCATTTGTTATGTTTGACCTTTACAATTTAAGATTTATAGATTAGTCACAGTAAAGCGATATATATATATATATACATATATATATATATATATATATATATATATATATATATATATATATATATATATATATATATATATATATATATCATAAAACCAGTATATTTTAATTCATCACAAAATCGTGTATTTTTTTAAATATCAAAAGGTGACAATAGTAACATGTTTTACATAGATTTTACTATTAAATAATAATCAATATATTTTTTATAGTGCACAAGTGAACCACACATGTCTACGTGCACACCTCGACATAGTGAAACCGCAACCAAAGTAAAAACCAACAAACTGGTTTGTTTCACTTTCATTAATATACATTATTGCAGAAATACAAATCGAAACAGTGTTATTTACCACATAATTGTGTATTTTCGAAAAAAAATATCAAAGTGTTATTTATCATATCAATTGATCAACCTCTATGATCAATCATTGATCGATCATCGAGTGGTTAGATAAACCAATACATGATTGATCAGGACAATTTTACAAATTCCCAACACTAGTGTGACCCTACCACAACTTGGCACACGGCCAGGTAACTGTAAACTTTGAACAGTAAAACTGTGTTGTGTCATAAAGTGGACATATCCTGCTCACATAAACACTTAATGAGGTAATAAACATTCACCATATGCTCTATGGGTGATGACCGCTGGTCACTAAATCACCTAAGGTTCAGTTAAATGTTCTGCCTGTCCACTGTTAACAGATTTACACATACTGCCCCAGGGGTCCACCGACACGCTTTCACATTACTAATTAGTAAACATTTTCACATTAACGGTAAAGGTATGTTCTTACATAGTGCAGTATCTAGTCCTTGGGACTGCTCAAAGCACTTTACATTTCACCCCATGGCAGAACTCAAGCTCGACTTACTGCACAAAGACTATTCATTCACATATCCACCACTGTCTATAGGCAGGTAGTTGTTTATACAGCCGAGTGAACTGAGGCAAGGAGGGGTGAACAAAACTGCCTAACCTGTGAAACAGCAGCAAGAGGATTCGAACCCGGGTTCTCTCGATTGAGATTCCGTGTTCTAACCGCTCCGCTTCCGCACCCCACAAAAAGATGTTATACCCAGAGTGAAAAAAGATCAACAGTATGTATATATATATATATATATATACATATATATATATATGTATATATATATATACATATATACATATATATATATATATATATATATATATATATATATATATATATATATATACATATATACATATATACATATATACATATATATATATATATATATATATATATATATATGTATATATATATATATATATATATATATATATATATATATATATTTATATACAGTGGTCTTCCCTTAGCAAAATCATTGCAAATAACAGAATCAGCCGCTTATTAAAATCAAATATATTGGCTGAGACAGATGCATTCCCTATTCCTGATGTAGTAAAATGCGCTACTTAAGTGAGTCAAACGTTTATTTAAAGGTACTTAATCAATTTGATTTTTTCGCTAGTCTCATTTCAAAGTAAGTTTTACAAAAAACCAAACCTACCTCTACCTAGTAGCCACTGCAACTTGCTAGTTTATTTGTGCAACTTTTGTATGTCGTTTTTGTGAAATCATCAGACAAACTTGAAAAAAATAGGCATTTTTTATTCACTCGACTGCGGATGTTACATAAACACACTACATTTTTTAACACCAATGAACCGGATTTGCAATAGGCTAATCAGGAAGTAGTTTTAATAGTATCAAATTGCACTAACCTACATTTACCCTGGGTGTTTGGCTCGAGAATACTCTAGTAGCCACATTTATATGTGGCTAACATAGAGTTATGAGCTCAAATGGAAGAAGTGGTCAGGGTTCAGAGTAAGAGACTTGACACTAGTGACTACCTACTTCCTAATAACAGTTGCAGTTTCATAACACTAAACACTAAACACTTACTGGGTAAATGCATTCTAAATGTTTGTTTCTGTAAAACTGTGGATTCCTCAGTGTTGAGGTTTCAAGAAGCAAAGATAAGAAATAAGAACAGAACAGCTCTCTTCGGCATCCTTCTGTCTCGCAAGTGAGTATATTGAACACTCATAAAAGAGGATGAGAAACAGGATAAACTGGACACAGAGAAAGACAAACATCTGGGTCAGAGGTCAAGTAGGGGTTAAGCAAGAAGGTCTGCTATGTTTCAATAAGAAAACAAAGCTGGTTAAGTACGGCCATTGGAAAAGAAGAAAAGACAGACTGGTACTTAACAGCATAAAAGGAGAATTACCAGGGAAAAAAACAAAGACAAATGGGCTGGATTGACGACATTGAGCATTGGATAGATGGTGGACTCGAAATGGTCAGAGGGACTGCAAGGAGACGCCAACGGTCTAACTGAGACTAGGGACTGCAAGGAGACGCCAATGGTCTAACTGAGACTAGGGACTGCAAGGAGACTCCAACGGTCTAACTGAGACTAGGGACTGCAAGGAGACGCCAACGGTCTAACTGAGACTAGGGACTGCAAGGAGACTCCAACGGTCTAACTGAGACTACGGACTGTAAGGAGACACCAACGGTCTAACTGAGACTAGGGACTGCAAGGAGATGCCAACGGTCTAACTGAGACTAGGGACTGCAAGGAGACGCCAATGGTCTAACTGAGACTAGGGACTGCAAGGAGACGCCAACGGTCTAACTGAGACTAGGGCTGCACAAGAGGAAGGTCAAAGCACGATTAATACCTACCAACAATGTCAATGTACCACTTAGACTTGCTTCTCTTCCCCCTTCTAGCGTGTCCTTCCATGGCACAAGACCCTCTCTACTGCAACTACTGTGTATTGCCTCACATGCCTACTGCCAGGTGGCAATTAGCTTTACACACCAATTACTTGGGTTTCATCCCAAGTTGTCAAGTGTATCATTGTGTATCAGTGATGTATCATTGTGTATTAGTGATGTACCATCCAAGACAAGTTGTGATCATATCCATTGATTCACCCTTCAGTAAGAAAATCGCAGTTTTAACATCTCCATAAATGTTGACTACAGCCATTTGCAATCCGTCCATCTCTTGCTCTGGCCAGTGAAATCAACCAATATTACTGGCTCGCAATTTCTCCAACACAGACACTCAAAAAACACACTAATTTCCAGCTGACAGACCTCTGTTTCCTTCACAATCAAACCTACAATCCTACTGCTTCACAATGATGTGAGAAAAGTTCTGTTCGTCGTTATTCTGTATTGCAAGACAATGGTTTGCGCCATGTTTGTCAACTCTGTGTTATATTCTTCTCAGGTATTGTGTGGATGGTCTCTCTTCTCCTCTTCTGATGAACAGTCGGCCTCCAATGATCTCGATCATCGCAATACAAGCTTACACATACAGTAACTGCGCTTTTATGAATATTTACACATATTTATATATACATGTACAAACTGCCTACATGTTTCAGCACACAAAAGTGAACAATGCAGGTTTTTACGTGTTACAGTATCGACCACTCGTAGAAGGTGACTAGTCGAAAGATACTGTCAATTTGTTCACAGTCATGCTCCACTGCAGACACTGCCTTAAGACAAATATTTACAAATGAAGGACAAATATTTGTTATGTATAATATGAATGTGTGCTGAGCATTGAGCAAAAGACGCCAATCTCTCTTGGAACACTCCCTGCTATGCGGGAACAGGACATAATCCCCCTAGGACAATATCTCCCCGGACAATATCCCCTTGGTCAATAGCCCCTTGGATAATATCCCCTTGGCCAATAGCCCCTTGGACAATATCCCCTTGGACAATAGCCACTTGGCCAATATCCCCTTGGCCAGAGAGTGTAATAAATATAGGTGTTGTTTATAGTTGTTTATGAACAGGGGATATTGGCATAGGATATTATCTAGTTAAATAATTATAATCATAATAACTGCAAGCCTTTATTCCAAATAAAAACTGAATATACACAATATGATAGTAACAAGAACATTTCTTTCAGGTCTGAATCCTCATAAACCCAGCTCAGTGGCACATAAAAACAAAAGAATTAGCCAATTTTGAAAATTGTAAGCAATGTTAAAATTGTTAACAGATGGATACAGACCTGAGGAAGCTAAACACACAATAACAACCATCAGAATATTTTTACAAACATTTATCTCCAATAATCATGTAAAAATGTTGTGTTTTCTAACAACTCCATGGTGTCATATTGATAATTGTTTTCCATGAAGTTGTGAATTTACAAGACAACAGACTGTATTACTGTGCCGTGCCGTGAACAGGTATGCAATTTAAAACAATAGTAGTTCTGTAACAGTTCACTTCATGACGCAATGGTGCATGGTCATATTTCGCATGTGAGCGACATTTAAAAATTTAATACACAGGCTTTGACCCCATTAGTACACTTTGTATGAATAGTAATTTTTTACAATTTTTAATGGCCCTTTAAATAAACCATAAAATGATCTGGTCCATGAACTTGCCACATGAGTGAGATGTTACTGACTAACCAAGGGGCCATTGCGTAGGTGGACAATGTAAGGCACGAACAAGTAATACATGATAAGTAGGACATAATTAGATTGACCTGATGTGACCTCGCTACTTCAAAGTATAGGGTTCCACTTATCAAACCCTGAAGTGTATGTTTACTGTGATGTAGCGGGCAACCGCAATGTCACATGACGGAGGACAAAAATAACGTCAGAACAGGAAATATCTTGACATGTAATGTTGCAATGAGAGTAGGCCACTATTTACCAATACAAATACTTTCACTTTAGGTAAAAACTAATATACATTCAAATATGTATTATAATTATGTACAAAAACATAAATAAGTTAAAAAAAAGTTTTAAAATGTTATTAAAAATAAGTTTAAAATAATAATGAAAATAGTATATAATTAAATATATATATAAATGGCATGTAAAATCACCATTGTGCACAATAACATGCCCATTTAAACAACGTGGTAAAAATATTAATACAATTGGTCATACATTTTATCAAATCTTTTTCAATATCATAAATCTGCTTTCTAAAACCATAAATATTCTTGTGCATTTCTTCCCACTGATGACAATGTTAACATTTTTAATGCTGTTCGCAAATTTTTATTTTGATAATTCTGAAAATCAACCATGTTAGTATATATTATTTCACCAAACTGCTGGAGAAAATTAATCAACTTTTGTTATCTTTTCTCCAGAAAATCAACATACAAGACGCTCCCCATCAAATGGCGTCCAAAACAACTACATCATGTGTTCATACACAAGGGATCCTACAGTCACTGACACACCCATAAGTTGGCAGCCAGTACAGATTTTAATCTGGCCACAGTATCCTCAAATATGCTGATATTCCGGTTCGAAATAATTTTACATGCAGCAAAAACTTGCAGTCTCAAAATCACCGGTACCACATTCGCATGCCAATGAACCCAGAAGTAAAACAGTGATTAGTTCCACGATGAGTAATGTGCAAACACTTTGAAATAAGTGGTTATGTCATAAGAATTCTAGTGTTGATTTAAGCAATCGGTATATTTACATTCACTGTTCACTCCCATAAGAAAGCGTAAACAGCATTGAGCGTCATTTAGCTCTGATCTAATGTTTCTTCCTAAAGCTGAAAGCCTAGACAGCTTCGAGCGTCATCTAGCTCTGATCTAATGTTTCTTTGCAGAGCTGAAAGTCTAGACAGCTTCGAGTGTCATTTAGCTCTGATCTAATGTTTCTTCCCAGAGCTGAAAGTCTAGACAGCTTCGAGCATCATCTAGCTCTGATCTAATGTTTCTTCCTAAAGCTGAAAGCCTAGACAGCTTCGAGCGTCATCTAGCTCTGATCTAATGTTTCTTCGCAGAGCTGAAAGTCTAGACAGCTTCGAGTGTCATCTAGCTCTGATCTAATGTTTCTTCCCAGAGCTGAAAGTCTAGACAGCTTCAAGCATCATCTAGCTCTGATCTAATGTTTCTTCTCAGAGCTGAAAGTCTAGACAGCTTCGAGCATCATCTAGCTCTGATCTAATGTTTCTTCCCAGAGCTGAAAGTCTAGACAGCTTCGAACATCATCTAGCTCTGATCTAATGTTTCTTCCCAGAGTTGAAAGAAACATTGGAACTAGGGCTTTCTCTTAGTTCCTGTGTGAATGTACAAAGTAAATACAGATTTTTTTACTTTAACGACACACATAGTTTAACAAGATAGTTTAACAAGATTTGCCATCCAAGCCAAAGGCCCAGATGGCAAGTGGACAAGGAAGCCATTGGCTTATCGAGAGTCCAATAATGTTCATCTACTTATAACCCGTCCTCCTGAGATATGCGTCAACCTTGTTTTTAAACATATTCACGCTGCTAGCAGTTACACAATCTGTAGACAATTTGTTCCATTCGTTTATTGTCCTCTGTGAGAACGAGTGCTTCCTGATGTCCAATCTACATTGATCCTTTACTAATTTTACCTCATGTCCTCTAGTTCTGCTATCCTTCTTGAGTGAGAAAAACATATTTCTATCAATATTTTCATACCCATTCAATATCTTAAAAACTTCAGTCTGATCTCCTCTTAACCTCCTTGTCTCTAGAGTTGTTAAACCACATTCTCTCAGGCGTTCTTCATAACTAAGGTCTCTAAGTTCTGGAATCATTTTAGTTGCTCTCCTTTGTATGCGTTCAAGCGTATCTATATCCTTCTTACGATATGGTCTCCATGCTTGTATACAGTATTCTAAATGAGGTCTAACTATTGCTTTATAAAGAGGTATAATTAACTTTTTTTCTTTGTATGTTATGTTTCTTCTAATCAATCCAAGAATTTGATTGCCCTTTGAAGCTGCAATACCACACTGCTCTGAAACTTTCATATCAGCGCTTATTGTAACTCCTTTTCTTTTACAGTAGTACCCAGAACAGTATCTCCCATTTTATAGTATACATTCAAGTTCCCATGTCCTGTATGTAGGCATTTACATTTCCCAAAATTGAACAGCATCTGCCATTTCTCAGACCATTTCACTAATCTGTCTAGATCGTTTTGTAAATGTTGTTTATCACCATCAGTATTAACCTTTCTAAACAGTTTTGTGTCATCTGCAAATTTCAGTATATTACTTGTTATACTGTCGTCCAAGTCATTGATATATATTAAGAATAATATAGGTCCTAATACTGATCCTTGAGGTACCCCACTCAAAACCGATTTCCAATTTGAAACTTCTCCATCTACTACAACTCGTTGTCTTCTGTCAGTCAGCCATTGTTCTATCCAGTCAGTTATGCTATCCCCGATACCATGGGCTTTTAATTTAAGTAGTAATCTTTGATGTGGAACTTTGTCAAAAGCTTTCTGAAAATCTAAGTAGATAATATCTACTGGCGATCCCACGTCTATCCACTTAGTGATTTCTTCCAAAAAACATAACATATTTGTTAAGCATGACCTCGCTTTAAGGAATCCATGTTGAGATGAATTTAATAATTTATGCTTAACAAGAAAGTCCACCATATGGTCTTTAATTAACCTTTCTAATAATTTACAAATCACTGACGTTAAACTCACTGGTCTGTAATTTTCTGACTTATTTCTTGAACCCTTTTTAAATAATGGTATGATGTTTGCTTCTTTCCATTCAAACGGAACAACTCCCTCTTTTAATGACAAGTTGAATACTCTTGCAAGTGGTATACTGATTTGTTCTACTGTTTCCATTAGTCATTTTGGAGGAATCCCATCTACTCCCAGTGATTTGTTATCCTTCATTGCCTTTATTTTCTTAGCTACCAATTCTGGAGTTACAACTAACGGACCTAAATAGTCAGATTTAGCCTCCTGAAATTTAGCATCAGCAACTGGTAATGAACTAATATCTTCTTTGGTAAACACTAAACTGAAGTAACCATTTAGGTCTTCCGCCATTCAAAACCCCTGTGATACTATATTTCCAGCACTGTCTTCTAGAGGTCCAACCTTGTCTTGTACGTTTTGTTTACTCCTGACATATGCATAAAAACTCTTGCTGTCATGTTTTATGTTACATGCTAGTTTTTGCTCATAGCTTCTTTTAGATTGTCTGATTTCAGTTGTAGCTGCATTAAGTGCCTCTTTGTAATTTGCATAGTCTTCTTCCTTTCTGGTACGCCTATAAACCCTCCACATAGTTTGTTTTAACACTATTTTTCTAATAGCCTCTTTTGACAAGTGTTTCTTTCTACACCGTTTTCCTTTTTTTTGGAAGGGAACAAATTTATCGATGATACTCTCAATTTCTTTTTTTTAGAATATTCCAACATTCAATTGCGGTCTTATTCATCAGCATGTTATTCCAATCTAGCTTTGCTAAGTATTTTCTCATATCTTTGTAGTTACCTTTGTGGAAGTTTCTCTTGTACGCTTTCTTATTTTTACTTTCTGATTTTACATTGATGTCAAAATGTATTTGATTATGGTCACTGTTACCCAATGGTTCAAATATTTTTACATTGTCCACTAATTCTTTTTGTGATGACAAAACTATATCTAATACATTTTCTCCCCTGGTTGGTTCTAGCACGTGCTGAGTAAGAAAGCTATCCTGGATTAAAAATAGAAATTGTTGGTCCTCAATCCCTGTGCTCTCTAGAGAATTCCATTGTATGTGTCCATGGTTAAAATCTCCCATTATGATACAATCCCCTTTACTAACTTCCTTTATAGCGTTTTTTATTTTTGTGTTGTCCTCTTCGTTTATGTTTGGACTTCTGTAAACTAATCCAACAGTTAATTTTGAATTTCCTGAAACAATTCTGCACCAAACAGCTTCATCGCAATCTGCTTCCCTTTCTAGTTTTATTTCATAAGCCTGAATAGATTCTTTAACATATAAAATAACTCCCCCGCCCCTTCTTCCTATTCGATCTTTCCTAAACATTACGTATCCTGTCAGTCCCAATTCAGCATCTGATATATATGTGTTGGCCCATGATTCAGTTATACCAATTATGTGAGGGTCAATATCTTCTACCATAATGTTTAATTCGTTTTTCTTATTTACTATGCTCCTTGCATTTAAACATACGCATCTATAACCTTTTTCAGAGATGTTTTTCGGATGATTTAATATTGGTTTATCTGTGCTAGTGGCCTCTTGTTCTGCTTGAGACACCTCTAGGTAACCCCCCTGCACTTCTAGTTTAAACAATGTTTACTTCCAAAAATATTTGTCATTTTACCTATGTCACTATCTACTGCTGCTGAAATATTGTCCGCGAATACTGCCGCCCCCTTTCCACTTAGATGAAGCCCATCCTTCATGTACATATCAGCCCTCCCAACAAAACTTCCCCATAAATCCACAAATCCAACTTCCTCTTCCCTACATAGCTTCTGGACTAACATGTTAATTGCCATCCCCCGACAATTTCGATATTTGTGACCCCTCCTGCCCATTACAGGTAAAATCCCTGACAGTATTACCTGCTCAACCTGCGCAACCCATGTAAAACAATTATTGATAGCTAGAGTGTGCGGTAAAACAAGCTGCCAAATCCATCCATGTTACACCACTTCGCAGCTTGCACTGTCAGTAAAAAAAACAAACAAGACGACAGAAAACATCTTACGCGATGCTACACATCCACTACACGCCACATTCATTCCAGCGAGACCAGACCGGTATCTGTCCATTTCTGCACACACTGCCCGTTAAAGCAGATCTTTTGTACCATCCGCCATCATTAATTCACGATTGTTAAGTTACAGAGGGGTATGTGTGAACTATAGAACTACATTACATGTTTTTGCTGGTTCTTTTTTCTTCTTGTGTTTGCATTAATTTGAGTATTTTCTTTCAGGTTTTTGTATTTTGTATTTTTACCTCCTTGCTGTAGTTTGATCAAATGTACATCCATGTTTTTGGACCAATAAAGGTATTATATATATATATATATATATATATATATATATATATATATATATATGTATATATATATATGTATATATATGTATATATATATATGTATATATATATATATATATATATGTATATATATATATATATATATATATATATATATTACTAGGGGTGACAATCGGGGATAGCTTAACTACTGTTATTTTCCTATTGCAATACTATTGTGATAGTGTCATAACTATTGCTATGGTACTGCGATAGTATGGTGGCATAGCCATTTGTGAGGAAAACAGTCCCAAACCATCAGTTATGGGTGGTGCCATCATGTAGCCTTGGAGGCAGTCAATTCAAAATGATGAATCTGTGATTGATACTGACCTGATCGATGACTGTTGATGTTAGGTCAATAAATAAGTAATTTTACCAATAGCTTTTCCACTCCTCCTAATCACTAAGCAGTTCATCCAGTACTGCTTCTTACCCTGTACAAGAGCCAACTGGAACAACCTGCCAGCCAGCGCAGCCACAGCGCTAGGTTTGGAGATTACAGTTCAGACAGAGGGTCTCCAGCAACATTAATTCATATTGCAGTAGCAATCTACATGTCAATGACCACCTGATGGTTGGGATCTCATTTCCTCTCCTTAAGTTGCAGTTCTACATGCAGACTATCATCTTTTCTCTTTCTTCCAAATATTTTATTACTTTCTCTTTAGCACATGTGCACACATACTCAGTCTGTAAGCCTTGGAGAGAGGGTTGACTCATACCTGGTTCACTCATACCCGGTTCACTCATACCCAGAAGAAGAAACATGTTTACGAACAATATTACAGGGGGCAGACCACAGTACAAAATTTTATTGGTGGCCATGTTAACGTTTTGTCTGATTATAAGAAAACGTGACCACTAAAAATTCTGAAACTTTTTTACAGCAACTGCCATCATCTCATTGACATGCTGACCAAGTTTTGTCATAATCACATACCTCCAGCTCTTTTAAAATGCCATGACATGAGAAAAAATTCCCATAAATCCCTCGGCCTGTTAAATTTTTAAAAATGCACTATTTCACAGCCAATAGCTTCTACAAAGAAACCTGTGAATATGCCTGCTCAATTGCACTTATGTCACACCGTATGAATTGTTTAAATTCACATATCACAATTTATTACGCCCTACATTCGTGTAAAACAATAAACAGGAAGGTCAACTGTGGTCTTACCCCTACAGTAACGAATGTATCATGTTTTCCAACTATTATTACTATCGATACTGTATCATCGACAATAACTCTTGGTAGTAAAATTTACTCTCGGTAGTATTGCCTCGTCATGTCAACTCTTGCGATGCATCGATAGTTCGATGTATGGTTACACCCCTAATGCATCGATAGTTTGATGTATGGTTACACCCCTAATACATTGATAGTTTGATGTATGGTTACACCCCTAATGCATTGATAGTTTGATGTATGGTTACACCCCTAATGCATTGATAGTTTGATGTATGGTTACACCCCTAATGCATCGATAGTTTGATGTATGGTTACACCCCTAATGCATCGAAAGTTTAATGTATGGTTACACCCCTAATGCATTGATGGTTTGATGTATGGTTACACCCCTAATGCATTGATAGTTTGATGTATGGTTACACCCATAATGTATCGATAGTTTGATGTATGGGTACACCCCTAATGCATTGATAGTTTGATGTATGGGTACACCCCTAATGCATCAATAGTTTGACGTATGGTTACAC
Source organism: Lamellibrachia columna (assembly GCA_963662155.1). Lineage (NCBI taxonomy): Eukaryota > Metazoa > Annelida > Polychaeta > Sabellida > Siboglinidae > Lamellibrachia > Lamellibrachia columna. The sequence goes on from OY759268.1 coordinate 22,806,595, forward strand.
CCCTAATGCATCGATAGTTTTATGTATGGTTACACCCCTAATGCATTGATAGTTAGATGTATGGTTACACCCCTAATGCATTGATAGTTCGATGTATGGTTACACCCCTAATGCATTGATAATTTGATGTATGGTTACACCCCTAATGCATTGATAGTTTGATGTATGGTTACACCCCAATGCATTGATGTTTTGATGTATGGTTACACCCCTAATGCATCAATAGTTCAATGTATGGTTACACCCCTAATGCATCGATAGTTTGATGTATGGGCACACCCCTAATGCATTGATAGTTCGATGTATGGTTACACCCATAATGCATCGATAGTTTGATGTATGGGTACACCCCTAATGCATTGATAGTTTTATGTATGGTTACACCCCTAATGCATCAATAGTTTGATGTATGGCTACACCCCTAATGCATTGATAGTTTTATGTATGGTTACACCCCTAATGCTTACATGCACATTACACAAAATACAACAAAATCCAAAACATATATCAGTGCAATGTATTGCCAAACATAAAAAAGAGATAACTTACTGAAATTCTGGATGAGGCGAAATGGAGGCTGAAGTGACAGCTCCATCTGGAGGCAGTTTCAAACATCAATGAGTTCGGCACGATTGTATACATGCGGTGTTGAAGCGCAGGATGCATGCTTAAACCAACAAGCACAACAACATCACCAACAACAACATAAACAGATACAGCAACAACATCAATAGTGCAGCAACAATGTTCAACATGAACAACTCAGCAACAACAACATGAACAACACAGCAATAACATCAATAACAGCAACAATGTTCAACATGAACAACTCAGCAACAACAACATGAACAACACAGCAACAACAACATGGACTGCACAGCAACAACAATAATACAGCGTGCTACACATATTGCTGCTGGATTAAACCTGTCTTCTCAATTAATAAACATACTAAAGACTCATTTCTTTCTAATCGCATTATCGTATATCTTGCCCATGAACACTCTAGTTGTTCTACTCAATATAATTTAATGATGAATATTTTTTATACTCTTATTCACATTAGTCAATGTATTGACTATTATTTATAATTTGTTATTATTTATTTATTATCATTATCTATGTATATTTATTTATTTAATTATAATTTTTTATCATATTGCTATATTGTGCTATACGTATTTTTAAATAATTATTATAATTAGCAGTATTTTAAACTATTTATTTATTTTAGTAATTCAAGACCATTTTATTAATTTTTTTAGTAACTATTGTGAATGCACTATTTGCATTAATTTTCATTTGAGAAAAAAACATCAACATATACATTTCAAAAAAGATTCCCACTCGGTGAACTACTGGGTTGTACCCACAGTAAGAGTTCAGTAAGCAAACAGGTTGTACCCACAGTAACAGTTCTGTGAACTACCGGGTTGAACCCACATTGACAGTTCAATGAACAAACGGGTTGTACCCATAGTAACAGTTCAGTGAACTATCGGGTTGTACCAACAGTAACAGTTCAGTGAACTACCGGGTTGTACCCACAGTGAGAGTTCAGTAAACTACCGGGTTGTACCCACAGTGAGAGTTCAGTAAACTACCGGGTTGTACCCACAGTGAGAGTTCAGTAAACTACCGGGTTGTACCCACAGTGAGAGTTCAGTAAACTACCGGGTTGTACCCAGTTCACTGACAGTTCAGTGAACCTGGATTGGTCAAGGCAACAGGCAGTACCGCCAGGAAATCAAATTATCTATTCTATTTGTGCCACAAAACTCAATAAACTATCTTCGTTGTCTGTCTCTACTTTGTTGGTGCATTGCATGATGCACTCGCACCGTCCCAGTGCATCAACAGTAGCTTCACGACTAGCACATAGCCTAATCTATAGCGAGTATATGTGCAATGCTTAACAGTGTCCATCACCCTCACCGTCCGGGGCTTCTGACTACACCAGTACCCCTGGCAGATTGACCTGTTGAAACATGGAATTTTCAGTTGCTCTGTTAACCAATAATATTGCTCACAAATATACAGGGCTCGCATACGGGAACTGAACATTAACTGGCAGTGAACCAGTCTTTGCTGATTGGACGGATAATGATGAGAATTTGAAGTTTGGGCGCGGGCACGTCTAGTTCCCCAAAACACATTGACCAAGATAGGAAGTGGGACAAAGTACAAATGATTCTCAAGTCTCAAGTGGTTTACTCCAAACAGCCCAAACTTGGGCTAACGCAGGAGTTTAATTCAACGCACATCCACACTTGGCGTGGGATAAACTGACAAAATCCAGGTTTCAACAGGTCGATCTGCCTGCCAGCGGTAGTGTAGTACTACCACCCCTGGCTTCCAAGGACGCTGTCCATGAATCATGGCAGATATAGATTTAGAAACAATGAAGAAATTAATGGTATACCACACATAGTCACAGACCAATGACCTATTTACAAATTAAATAGGTGAAATGCAAATTGAATACTTATTGAACACTCACAGTATTTCCCTAAGACTTACAGCTACTTTCTTATTTACATACAACCCTAGGTAGTCGTGTGTAACTATGAATGAAGTAATGAATACTGTTCCCATGACAGAAATAGTCTCGGGACATCCTAAGGTCACTATCACTCCTCCATATTCTGAGCCATCTAGTCCAGTCAGTCACCATATTAGTAAATGCTAGTGATGAAGATAGATGATGAAAATGGTGATGATGATAATGATGATGATGATTGAGAAGTAGCAGGATAAAGACAAGAAGTGAGTGACTCACTAACGAACCTTAGCTGTGTCACCTCAACTACTGACTGTACCAGGAATCAATACAAGGTCATCTAGTGTGATCACTGACTCAGTGATGCAGCAGGCTATATAGCGACAGTTGGTGATCTGGAGATTGGAATATGGGTGGTTTCTCTGTGTCTTTGTCTACTGTCTCTGCTATCTCCTTCAACCCCTCCTCTTTCCACCCCTCTTGTGCCTCTCTCTTTCCCTCCATCCCATCCTCCCTATCTCTCTCTCCTGCCCTCCCTCTTTCTCTCTTGCCCTCCCACTCCCTCTCTCCCGCCCTCCCTCTCCTGCTCTCTGGCCTTCCCTCCACCTCTCCCCTTCCTTCTCCCTCTCTCTCCCGCCTTCCCTCCCTCTCCTGCCCTCCCTCTCTCTCTCTCCCATCTTCCCTCTCTCTCTCTCTCTCTCTCTCTCTCTCTCTCTCTCTCTCTCTCTCTCTCTCTCTCCCACCCTCCATCTCTCTCTCCCACCTTCACTCCCCTCTCTATCTCCCAGCCTCCGCTCTCTCTCCTCCCATATGTTTTCATAACTCTTCCTCTCTCACAAACAGGTTCTTGTCTGCCCACCCGCCCGCCACAACAGCAACAACAAAGAACAGCATCAACAACAACAACAGCAACAACAAAGAACAGCATCAACAACAACAACAGCAACAACAACAATAACAATAACAGTAACCACCATGACAAAATCACATTCAAACAATATCAACAAATAAATATCAAACATATGTTTATCCACCGTTAGTCAGACTAAACCAAGGAGAAGAAGAAGACTGAAATTAAGATGGAGGGTCAGGGTCAAGAGAAGAGGAAGACTGAAATTAAGATGGAGGGTCAAGGTCAAGAGAGATCTTGACATGGCAGAGGAGAATTGAAAATCCGAGAGATGGTGAGAATAGCAGAAGATCAAGAAGTCAGACTAAATCCCGCCATACACGTACAGATTCTTCAGTTGCTAACCTGTTGGCGACTACTTTTTCAGTTGGCAACTCAAATGTAGTCGTTATGCGTATGTTCTCCACCAACAGTTGACAACACTTTTTGTGGACATCTGGCACCTGAAAAATCAGTCGGCCATTGCTAACTATTTGTCAGCAGACAGACTGTTGGAGACTAGTAGTCGGCATGTGTATGGCGGGCTTTAGGGACACTCCAATGATCTTCCCGGGCCTACCTTTGTATTGTCTTAGCCAGCCATCGACGGTCAGTTCAAACAGTTTCTTGACCACTGTTAACACCAGGCAGATGTCTTCCTCATAGTATAACGACACATCCATCACGTGAGACGATTCATATCAAAGTTTGCGAACATGTCATTGTCTACGACGTGCTCCAAAGGCACCATAAACTTCCCAGTGTTTGTCTTCTTTCTGCTTAAACTGTCAGTTTGTCAGCGCTTAGAGAAATAAAACTTGCACCAACAGAATGCAGAGTAGATGTTGCTATTTGTATCTTCCTCAGGTATATGTTGTCATCGTCCACTGGTAAACATTGTTATCTTTCTTAGGTAGATGTCGTTATCTTCCCCAGGTATATGTTGTTATCTTCCTTGGGTAGAAGTTGTTATCTCCCTCAGGTAGATGTAGTTATCTTCCTCAGGTAGATGTAGTTATCTTCCTCAGGTAGAAGCTGTTATTTTCCTTAGGTAGATGTTGTTATCTGCAGGTAAAACATTCTCTATACAGATTTCAATACAAGATCATGCTCAGATGTCAACTCTGAAAGAAACTTATCAACAGGATAATAGTCAAATATCAATGCATGATCATATGGAGATATCTACACAAAATCATACCCAGATATCAATGCAGGATCATACTCAGACATCAACACGGGATCATACTTAGATATCAACTCAGCATCATACTCAGATATCAACACAAGATCATTATTAGATATCAACACAGGATCATACTGAGATGTCAACACAGCATCATAATTATATATCAATGCTGGATCATATGCAGATATCAACACAGGATCATACTTAGACATCAACACAGGATCATGTTGACATATCAACACTGAATCATACTCAGATATCAACACTGGTTCAAACTCAGATATCAACAGAGGGTCATACTTAGATAGGAGAGAGAGGAGACAGAGGAGAGGAGATGAAAGATGAGAGAGATGAGAGAGGGGAGAGATGAGATGAGAGGAGAGAGAGATGAGAGAGAGGACAGAGGAGAGAGATGAGAGAGAAGAGAGAGAGGATAGATAGAAGAGGATAGAGAGAAGAGAAAGGAGGGAGGATAGAGAGAGAGAGGAGAAAGAAGAGGAGACAGGAGAGAGAGAGTGCTCACCATCTCCACTAATGCTCTAGATGTTTCTCTGCAACAACAACTGCCACAAGCAACATGAGCATCTGGCCTTTATGGACTGGACCAATCACATTAAGAATGCATGCATACACGCACCACGTGCATTCAATCACCAATGCCATCGTTCAATACCCTCGCACTGAAACACTACAACCAGACAAGTTATTCTCATTTCGCTGCAGAGTGAATGAGATGCATGGCTGAACATTGATACTCCAGAAATTGCAAATTGATGGCTTTTACCATTACCATTATATTTATTATATTTATTTTATTTATTTTACTTATTTTATTTAGTTTATTTATTTAATTATTTATTAGTTATCTTTATTATAACTAGATATTTTTAAGGATTTGTAAATATAACTAGACATTTTTAACTTAACAGGCCTGCAAATGTCGATGTCTTATAAATTGTAAATTGATGGTTTTGTTTAATAGCTTTATTTTATTTATTTATTGATAATTTTTCTTTGTAAATTGATTGATGTTCTTAGAGTTGCAATGACATGTTTTATGTAGGCATTTATTTTGTGTTTTATTTTGTTTATAGATCTATTGTGTTGGCATGTGTATGTTATGTTAAGTTATACAACTGTGGATGTATGTGATCGATGGCACATTGAGAATCACACTACACATATGACAGCATGAAGAAGTTTTTTCTACTATTACTTGCTGCTGCAAACAGACATATCTCATCAGTTTCACAAGTCAGTATCAACTGCAGCTGTACAAGACTTGGGAGGAACATCTCGTACATTTTAGATGTCATCAATAATCAGGCCAAACTACAGGATCTGTTTCTAGTCTGCCCTCTCTATATACCAGCATCTAAACATCAACTCGACCTCACTGGGAAGCATTCAGCCATGCTGCAATTACTGCACGAACACAACTCATTCACATATCCGCCACTGTCTATAACTAGCTACTCATTTATACAGCTGATTGAAAAAAGTGATTCGAGGCAACGTGGAGTGAACGAAATTGCCAAAGCTTCAAAACGACAGCAAGTGGATGAGAACCCGGGTTCTCTCAATTGGGAGTCCGATGTTCTAACCACGACACCACCATCACCGCACCCCACATAATAACATATATATACATATATATATATATATATATATATATATATATATATATATATATATATATATATATATGGTTTCTAGTCACAGTGATCTAAATGTTGTGTAATATATATATATATATATATATATATATATATATATATATATATATATATATATATATATATATATATATATATATTACATAACATTTAGATCATTGCAACTAGAAACCAAAATCCTGTTTGGCCTAACACCTATTAACACAGTGAAATTACCAGCAGGTGATTCTGTGAACCGGAGTGACACATCTGCAGAGTAGTGAACTAACTGAAGAGACACTGACAGTTAAATCAACCCTTTCTGCAGCCATTGCTGTTACAGAGTAAGGCTGTCTGACATGCCCGGGTACTTATACTGACAACACAACTAACGTTATGAATGGGCGACCGATGACTCAGTTGATAGTAATGAGCATACAATATCCCGGCTTTGTCAAGACTGGCACTGAAATGTCTGTGTCTACCACTGCCACTTTCCCACATTACCCTATGATTAGATGAATTCTTACTGAACCAGCTACAAAAACATGACCGCGGGTGCACATAGCCCTTGAATATACCCTCAAGGTAGAAAACAGCACTGGACTACAAAGCTAGGGGGTGAAAACATGCAACCTTGTCCACCAGTTCGATCGGGCTGGTAAGTTTCAAAATCTACCAGCCCAACTGATATTCTATGAGCCCTGACACAGTGCTAGAAAAAATAAGTTAATTTTTAAGTAAAAACCATGAGAACTGTTATATTTATGTTATTTTCATAAAAAACAAAATCGTGTTCTGGCCTTATGGACCCACTAGGGTGGGAAGAGGTTAAGGAAAGAAAGTAAAAACAAAATCATTACACTGTATAACACAGTCACAGTGATCACTATCAATCACTGTCCATCTCTTCAGCATGGTCTGCACTTATCTGCTCAACCTTCCTCAAGCCCACACATAACAGTCTATCTTCATCACTATCTCGCTAGATCTTTAACAGTTTAATCTAAAACAAAGTGAAGAACTGAGTCAGCAGAGTCACATTTCAAGTCATGGTCACAATTAATCTCTGTACAACTATATCTGACTAACATTGGTGTATAGATCCTTGGGGTACAGAACATTGGTGTACAGACCCCTGTGGTACACAACATTGGTGTACAGACCCCTGTGGTACAGAACATTTGTGTACATAGCCCTGGGGTACAGAACATTTGGGTACAGTGCCTTGGGATATGTAAGGCTGAGGCACAAAACTCTTGAGTATCGCAGTATGAACTACACAACAACCCTGCAAACTTGTTGTAGGAAGAAAATTTACTGAATTTGAGGCATTGTAATGCCCATACATGCAAACACACATACACATGCATGCACGCATGCATACACTGTGCCGCAGAGAACTGTGGTCTTGTGTTGGGGTAACACCATCCACATATGTGGATGGTGTTACCCCAACTTTAGTCAGTCCTACACATACAGCAGTCATAACAAATAATCATTACTGAACCAGTCACAGAATGGCAACACAAAGCACATCGTTACTCTTCCAGAAAACACAAACAAGATCAATGTACACATATGTACACGTGTGTACACTCATCACAGTGTCCTGACTTCAGTTCACATGACACACACACTGACCTTAGTTTAGTTCACACAACACAACAATGGCGATCCGTCATCTCCAACACGTCGCAGTAGACGGAGGCTGACCATGCTGGCGATCAATACATCACAACTGGTGGAGTCACCGCAACTGAACCAATCAATACAGGACACCAGACAGCTCTACAGCACTCCCACATGAATGGGATGTCTTCTAAGTACCAGTTTCTCCTATAAGTGTTCGGGACCATTCACAAATGTCGACCCCCCCCTCCTGAATTTGTACTTTAAAATGTTGATAATTTTCCCAGAGTAAAACGAAGACGAAACAGTGCTATGACACTAGTACAGAACATGCAATCCTAACCAACAGAATACGTTTACACACAATTGCATTTCTCCAATAATCATGTTAAAGCTCTGTGTTTTTGTAACAAATCCATGGAGTCATATTGATAAAATTGTTCCACTAAGTTGTGTATTTCAGCGCCGCGCCATGAACGGTTACACAATTTAAAACCTCCTTCCCTCCTTGATATGCTTTGTACGAATCTAGATGAACATTGACAATTGTGAACAGCCTGGTTCACTTGATTAAATGTCTTGTACATTGTCTATTTAGTGCAAATTGTGATCGTGTACAGTATACCTATTTTAGTTTACACCAGAGCAATATTCCCCATTGAACAGGATAACTGGCAGTTTTTCATACTCTCCAACAGTGGTGTTCCATTCAGCATAGCACCACTGCCGCAACTTGATTAAAACATAAAAACTGGCGAAGTGGAATAGCGGCTTAAGCGATTGGTTGGCTTGGTAACGCCACTGCTGCTTAGTGCTTACGATGCATTACATCATTGCAACTGTGCAGTGGACAGTTTACATAACTTGGAATAATCATAGAAAACATGCATAGCATTGGAAATAATCTGTGACACAGGGTAATTCTATGATTCAGTGTAATAGTGGGGTGAATTTAAAAAAATAAAAGTGTTACGGCTCGTTCGTTGAGTTGAAGATGAACCCCTGATAGTTTGCCACCCAAGATGCAAAACATCTAGGAAGAGTATAAGATACATACTGATACATATCTGACATACACTAGTTGGATTATAGTATAGGCGTACCTAATTTATATGTGTTATTTAGTCTTATAAAGATAGTACATATTGCTTTGTCTCGTAGTTTAAGAATACTCCTTTGTGTCCAGGATACACAATGTGGATGTGCTTGCGTGAGTATGTTCATAAGTGCATGCATGTGTGTGTGCACGCATGCAAATGTGGTGTGTATATGATGTGTGTGGATGCATGTTTGTGTGTGTGTGTGCGCGCACATGTAAGTATGTGCGTGTGTCTGCATGCATGCACATGCATGACAGTGTGTGTGAATGCATGCATGTATGCACACATGTCAAAAAGACAAACACCAGACAAGTATCCCCTCACACCCTGCCCGAGTCCCTCCTGACAGGAGGGAGATGCCTGCCAGCATTTTAGGTGTTCGTTCCTCAGCTGTTCCCGGTGTAATCATTTCAATACAAGTCCTGTCCCTAAGGCTGTACTACATAGGATGTTTCCCAAGATCATCTCCCTGTCTAGCCTATATCCTATAATTGGGGGGTGTTTCCCATGCAGACATTTCCATGTAAATGACTTTCAATGATTGACCATCACTAGGGCAGCTGACACAAAGTTATGTCAGTGACACGGTGATCACACTGCTGAATATTACCACACAAGTTATAAAAAATAATTTTCAGAGAAATTACTAGCTGATTCACACTACCCAGGTATGTACAGTAAAATCCCTCAAAGCGACCACCCCTTGAAAACTTTATCAGTACGTTTTTCCCATAGGTATAATTGACAAGCCTCTGTAATTCAACCACCCCTTTAATCAGACCAAGTGCTTTATCTCAGTCACTTGGGTGGCCGCTTTAAAGAAGCTCCATGAGGGTGTGCAGAGCCATGCATATTTTTGCAATGCTTAACCAAATTGGTTTTGATTGTCTTGTTCTAGATGGCGCCACTATCCAGTGATTGTAATAATTTTTAACATCTCTGACCTAGATGTTTGTACGTAGACAACCAGAGCTCAGTGAACCATGCACTGCACAGACAACACGTGTAATGTCCTAACAATGTTTAAATTGCAAATAAAACCACTGTTGAGTGGCATTATATTAAGTAATAATTCAGAGACTAAATGGAAAGAGACAAAATGGTCAGGTTCACTACCATGCTGAGGATATTTAACTCAAACTTATGTCAAGTCAGCATTGCTACATACAGCTCAGAAACACGGAGAATGACACTGGAAATAAGTTGAAAAGGATAAAGAAGCCTGCATAGAGTAATTATTTTAAAATGGTCTGACAAGGTTTACAACAACACTCTCGGGGAAAGAGCCAAATAGCTTCCAATGAACGACATCGAGATAACAAAATGCCAGTGGATTGGCCATACGTTAAGAAAACCCCCTTTCCAGTATAGCTACCTTCCAGTATAGCTACTTTCCAGTATAGTTACCTTTCAGTATAGCTACCATCCAGTATAGCTACCTTCCAGTATAGCTACATCGAGTGTTCAATGGGCCCTCTCAGTCCATTTGTCAGCGTTGTGAGCTGCCATCCAGTGTCATGTGACCCTGCTGGTGGTGGTCACATGACAGCAATTCCATGAAAATGACAGGAAGGGGAGACTTAGGGGACTGGTAGTGTTTTAATGGAAACTCTGAAAGGTTGCTGATATATGCTATTTAAAAAAGGGGTGTATACTAATTAGGGCATGTATGTTTAATATATATATATATATATATATATATATATATATATATATATATATATATATATATATATATATATATATATATATATATATATATAATATATATATATATATAATTGCTTCCTTTAAAAAGAAGTAGAGTGAAGATCCTGACAGTGTCAATAAGGTGTCACCCCATGTATTCATGATCCATCCACTGGAGAGTATTCTCTTCTCTCCGTTATCACTCACAGAATATCCTGTTGTAGGATAGGTCACTCATGCAAGGTTTCACCCTTCAAATGCTCCCATTTATACCACTTTTGTCATATCGCAGGTGTTTATCCCTCAGCTGTTCCTCGTGTAGCCGGTTCCCTAGGCCTGTACAACACAGGATGCTTCCCACGATCAGAGCTCTGTCTGTACCACGAACAGTTGCTTTAATGACGATAATTTATTTTAAATAAAGGAGGCATTACATATTTTGAGAAAAAAAATTTCCCAATTGACTGACCCAGAAAATCTTTAAACCAACTGGTCTGTAGTCAATTATTATGAGTAATGCATGGGAACAACTCCTGTACACCTAGCTAGTGTATTAGATGCTCTTCCTCAATATGGGCTCATTCCCAATTTACATCCTCCCAACTCAACCTGTGTACATCCGATATCAACATGCACGTTTTGCCTTTTGCACGAGAGTGCACGCACACCCGCACGCACACGAAAATGTATATTCCTCTGCCTCACGCATGCTCGTACGTACGCGTGCGTGCGTGCGTGCGTGCGTGCGTGCGTGCTTACGTTATCTTTATCTGTATGAGACTATGGAGTAGCAACTGTTCTAATGTAGTATGCACACGCACGTACACACGCACGCACATAACCTAGACTAGTATAGGGCCTATAGAGGCTATAGAATGCCTTAATTTTCAAACGAATTCTGTAAGCAGTTGCATCTTGCCAGGTAAAGCTAAAGGCCAATAATATTGCATCAATGCATAGCCATAGCCTAGGCTAGGCGCTATCAATGCACTCCTAATCAATGCGTCAATCTTATCGTGTGTCAACGCTTTATCTCGATCGCCAATGACACCTAAAACCTTTCATTGTGACAAAACATGACACACTCTTTCACGCCAGTCATATCAGTTAGAGCGAGGGTCACACTCTCGACTCAACTAGCCCGGCCCAGCCCAGGCAAAACAAGCAGTAAAGCATTAATTTTAATCACACCTGTCCGCGCTTTAAAAGGTTTGTCATTCTATGAAATATTCTCAACACTGATGTCGCCCATGTACTAACCTTTTCGTGAGTATCCATGGCCCCCAAATTACGACTGCATTATCTTCCACCAAACACTATTTATCCACGGTATCCGGCATCGCTATAATCCCCCGGGCACATGCTGGTCTATTGACAGGAGCTATCAAAACGTTGTCACATGATCCAAGCCAGACAATAGTCTCCGTGATAATTAGATTGCACATTTAGTAAACTATTTGTACAAATTGTAAATATCTCACCGTAAAATGTATTATAATTAACAGTTTTGATCACGCATATAAACAATACCTTTGGTTAAACTAGTATGGGAAATAACAGTTTTGGTTCGAGATCGGAGGTTGTTAGGGCGCCATGTTGGATGTTTATGGTAGCCGGCCAACAACGCTGACCAACCGAAATAATTTTGTTCATTTTCTTTGCAGTTTTCTTCAATACTTCTATTTGTAGCGTTGAAATAATTTTACAGTAACATGGAAATAGCGACAACACCACCACCAGCGGAGAACAGGCCGCAAAATACATACGTTATTCGGCCTAATTTTCAAAATAAGTGAGTCGAACTGGAATTTTGTTGGGCGATGTTACGTAGACGTAGTGTGTCACTAGTAAAGGTCCAAGCACTATAACATCTATTAAATTTAGCATCGTGTTCTTTCCAAGATGTTTAATACATCAGTAACTATGACAAATCCTTATCTACAATTGAGCTATAGGCAATCACTTTTCCATCCAGGGATATTTAAATCCTAATCAGTCACGGTTATAACAATTAATGCTGCGTTCCAAGCCCAAGGGCCAGGCGTTCGTGTTTACCAGTTCACAACATGTAAATGTAGTTCACAACTCTAGTAAATTCGTAATTACCAGTCGAGAAGTAAAAAGGAGACCCAGTTGACGACTTGTAATTACAAGTTAACTGGGGTTCGTGAACTGTATTCACATGTCGTGAATTCATATTCACAAGAAGTACGAGCCCATTCGAACGTAGAAAAAGTCCTCAGCTATAACTGGTGGGGTTTACACGAGGTGATATTGTCGCAGCGTCTTGTGAATACCCTGACACTTTGAACAATTGCTATAAATGATGGAAAGATGGTTAAATAAATAAAAAATAATGAACAGTAATAAAAAAAGGAAATAATTCAGATTTGAAGAAGCTCGGAACCTTGTCATGCAGAGTCAACCACCTAATCCTTTAGGTCATAGAGCCACACAGTAATGATATTGACCCGATTTAATAACTATGTATGTGCAGACAAACATATTTCATGAAATGTCATGGTTTGTAATGTTGATAAACTTTGTGTAAAAATGAGTGACATAAATTTATTTTTTCTAGTTGTTTCAGTGTAAAACAGTATCATATTACAACATTATATCAAATAATACAGAGGATAACACTTAACAGCACACCAGAGTACACTTGTTTCTAATGTGGTCCTCGAAAGAAACATACAATAAATAAATAACGGAGTGTTAAGTGAGTGTGTCCAGCACTTGGCAATGTTCTATTAACTGACTAGTCTCTATGTTGTGGTTACTAGTGTACAATTCGATAGTGTTACAAAGTCTCATTCAACTAACCAGCCTCGTTCAGAACATTATCACTAAGTCAACCTTTATATGCTGGCACTGAGGGTGGTCACTGCCAGGGTGCATGTCATCCTCAATGGTTCTTTTATATCCCCAATTAAAAGAGATGGGACCGAGAATTCCGACACAAGGGATACACAATCCCCAATGTTGCGAGCCAGGTTTTGACACTAAACGTACCCATGTCTGGTCCAGATCTCGTACTCGTAAAACCACTGTGCTGCATTGACTCTCTAATTTAATAATATACATCATGAGCTTTGATGGATGTTGACCAACTGTGATCACCTTACTTTGTGTGCAGGTTTCGGACAGCGATTGTGAAAGAGGCGATACACAACATTGTGATGGAGAACCTGGATGGAAAGACGTACAACGGGGAGGAGGTGATGGACTGGACGAGAGCAATATCAGAACAGATCAAGGCCAAGCTCAAAGGTCAGTCTATTCTCCTCTCAGTCTTGCACTCATTCTCCATCTGCCTGCCTCTCTATATATCTCTCCCTCACCCTGTCTCTCAATTTCTCCCTCACACTGTCTCTCTCTCCCTAACTCTTTCCTTATCTCTCCCCCACTCTCTGTCATTCTCCCTCCCTCCATTTACCTCACTCTCTTTCCCCCTCTCCCTCCCCCTCCCTCTCCTCCCTTTTCCCTCTCTCCCCTCCCTTTCTCATCCTTCTCCCCTCCCTCCCCTCTCTCTCCCTCTCCTCCCTCTCTCCCTCGCACTGTCTCCCCCTCTCTCACAATCACTCATACTCATAGTCAAGCCCCCACCTCATACCCCTGGTGAGACCCTCTTGTCACACCCATTCTGAAGCTTTCCTTCTCCTCTTAGTCACTAAGCAATTCATCCAGTTCAGCTTCCATACACTAGCCAACTGGAACAACCCGCCATCTGACGCAGCTATGGCACTGTGGTGTTTACATGCGATTTAAGCATTCAGTGTGTGTAGATGTAAACAATCACAACATGGAGGTGTGGCCTAGAACGTGCCCTTGTTTATCGTATCTCTCAGATAAAAGTAAATGAAACTGCGAACTGCTTTCTAGCTAATGAATGCCTTTTACTACAGTATATGATTACACAGAATGCTACAGGTACCAAGTCTGGAGATTTTCAAACAGAGGATCTCCAGCTTGTAACAATAATACATATATTGCATCTTTCCTGACATCAACTTTTCCTCTCCTTAAATTGCATTTCCACATTCACACTATCATCGTTTTACTTTCTCCCACATATTTATCACTATTCTCTTACAGCACGCACACAAATTTATAAGCCTTGAAGAGAGGAAAACTCATAACTGGAAGAAGAAGTGATGGTCCGAGTCATGATGGTAACAATAAGCTCAACCTCCCAAACTTCATGAGGGTGACAAACGAACTTGATAGAAAACATAGGTTACCATGCCAACATGACATACCATATTCAACCTATTAATCGTACATGCCCTAATTAGCGTATGCCCCCTTTTCAATCAGCAGGATCCAATTGTAATTTGACCAGTGTGGAACAGCTGAAAAGTGTCGCCATCTGGTGTTACACATTTGGCACCACTTTTCTGTTGTTCTACACTAGTAAAATGTAAATGTACGTTCTTATATAGCGCAGTATCCAGTCTTTGGGACTGGTCAATGCACTTTACACTTCACCCCTGGCAGACCTGTTCATTCCAACACCATTTCGATTTCTCTGTGGAGCATTCAGCCATGCTGCAATTACTGCGCAAAGACTATTCGTTCCGATATCTATCTCTGTCTGTAGCCAGGTACTCATCTATACAGCTGAGTGAACTGTGGCAACATGGGATGAAAGAAATTGCCAAAGCTTTGAATTGAAGGATTCAAACCCGGGTTCTCTCGATTGAGAGCCCGACGTTCTAACTGATACGCTACCGCACCCCACATAGTCACTAAATGACACCACAGGTGTTAAACAGTTACCTGATTGTCCAGAGAAAAAAATTTGTGTATGCTACAAATTTGTGTATGCTTATTAAAACAGATTCCTTGACAATTTTCCATGGCCAGATTTTATTCAATCGTACCGTACGCTTATTAAATCAAATATGGTACATTTCACCGTTGTGCGTGTTTCAGATATCGGATACACCCGGTACAAGTTTGTGGTGCAAGTGGTGATCGGAGAGCAGAGGGGTGAGGGCGTCAAGTGAGTATTCAGGACCCTATAGTTGTGCATGGGTTCCCGTGGCAGTATTAGATGTGACTAATCCTGGTCAGGCCTGCAAGCTAACACCGGCTCGGCGGCCAATGGCAGGTACTTGTCGGACCCCGGTTGCATCCGTCAAGTTGACTTTTACAGATCTCTGGTATCATAATTTGGACCACTTTTTGTATTTTCATTCACCAAATTTGTTTCAATAAACCTTATCCTGAATTCTGGTATAGCAGCTGATCCACTCCGTTGATGACCGGACAATGACAAAATGACAGAAAGTGACATTGGTATGTCTGAGCTTGGGGCGAGTTAAGCAGATAAGAGCAGACTGTGCTGAAGAGATGGACAGTGATTAATAGTGACCACTGTGACCGTGTTAGTTTTCACCCCTGAATCCTTCTACTTGTGATGGTGACAGCATGAAGGGAGGCTATCCACTGGTCAGTGTACCGTATTCAACCTAAGGTATGCTCGGAAAAATTGGACAATGAAAAAATTTCAAGGCATCTGTTCTTATGAACAGATTCCTTGAAATTTGCCCATTGTCCAAACTTTTTCTCTAGACAATAATGTAACTGTTTCACAGTAGTGGTGTCATTTGGTGATTAGTGTAGAACAACTGAAAAATGGTGCCAACTGTTTAGCACCAGATGGCGACACTTTTCAGTTGTTCCACACTAGTCAAATTATAATAATTATGAATCCTGGGAGTGTACGCTAATTAGGGCATGTACGCTTAATAGTTCGAATATGGTAATTCAAATTTTCATATGTGAGAGGGTCTGAGGTTCCATGACATTTATTATCAAACATCAGTGTTTTGAGACAACTCCTTGTGAAATTAAACTTGAGTCATTATCATGACTGAGCAAGTTTTAATCTTGTTTTCAGCCGTAAGCTCATTCCAGTGACTCTGTCCTTTGCGAAGACTGTAAGACACAGTATCCATTGGGTGATTTGTCGGGTTGGATGGGTTTCTGACACACAGGGATGTTAAAATGTTACACTAATATGGGTATCAATTTGCACTATTCACATGTAACAATGAAAGCTAAGCAACTGGCGGCTGACCAAGCAGTGTTAGGTAAAAAGCTGTGGGCCATTCAGCATGAAACAAGCACTTTGTACTGCAAGGGTGATAAAGCAAGAAAGCAGACCCAGCAAGAAAGCAGGCCCAGCAAGAAAGCAGGCCCAGCAAGAAAGCAGGCCCAGCAAGAAAGCAGGCCCAGCAAGAAAGCAGGCCCAGCAAGAAAGCAGGCCCAGCAAGAAAGCAGGCCCAGTCAGTAGGGCTGTGGCTCACTATCAGCTCAGAGCAGTAATCTAACTTTTACTTTGGGCCGTACAACAGCCTGGAACGGAGTTGAAATCTTCTTTGATGTCGAACCAGACATAATGAAATTACAAGTGGAGCTATTAACTGGCCAACCCAGCTTGTAACCACATTTGTATTGCTTAATCTTAACTCCAAGAGCTCCACAAAGAAGCTAGAGCCTCACATAATTAAAGGGTGTATGGACATCGGACTGTCAATCAAGAGGACCCAGGTTCAAATCTTTAGCAGCCATTTTGAAGCTTCGGCAATTTTGTCCCAGTTGCCTCAGTTCACTCGCTGTATAAATGAGTACTTGGCTATAGGCAGTGGTGGATAATACTGGATATATATGAACGAATATATTCTTCATGCAGTAATTGCAGCATGGATGAATGCTTCCCAGAGGAGTTGAGTTCCTGTTTGAATGAACAGGCCTGCCACCAGGGGGTGAAGTGTAAAACGCTCTGAATGGTCCAAAAACTGGATACCATGGTATATAAGAACTTGTGTTTTGTCTTTCAGAATGGGGTGCAGATGTTTTTGGGATTCTGACACAGATAACTATGCACAAGACATATTTATGAATGTAAGTGCCTTGTTGAATCATCACTATTTAATATTAAGGAGAAAATTTCCCTCGTGCCTAAATTCTTGGAAATTTAGGGGCCGTTCACCATTGTCAACATTTACATGTTTGTACAAATCGTACTAAAGGGGGTCCCGTACTGAAGTGGGGTCGAGACTCATTTTTTATTTTCGCTTACAAAATGTGACTACTGTTGCGTCGTGCAGCACCACACAGTGAACTGTTATGGAACTACTATTGTTTTAAATCGCATAAAATGGTCACTTCATGGCACCGTAATACAGTCCAACATCTTGGAAACTCACGACTTCGTTATTAATATGAAACCATTTAGTTATTTAAATTTAAAATGGATTCCGAGACATCACAATACTTAAATTACCACAAGGCATCAAACAAGTACATTTAATTCTACTACAAAATTTTCTGAAAATAAGCTTAAAATAAATTTAAAATCAGAATGCGGCTGGAACAAATTCTCTAATGGTTGTGTTAATGCTAACAGTGTGAATATGTTTAAAAATAAAACTGACATATCTCAGGACAGGCCGTGGGTTACACATAGATGTAAAACAATTGTTGGACTCTCAATAAGCTAGTGGCCTCCTTGTCCACTTGTTACTTTGGGTCTCATATTCTCCGGAGGTTCTCGTGTTTAACGTATATGTTTCTTTCCTTCAGGACACCATGTTCTGCATGGCAGCCGCCTTCGGAGTGTACTTTTATTAGGCGAGACTGCGGTGATATGACAGTGTGTTGACAGCATGTGTTGATAGTTATTGCCAGTCACCACTGCGTAGTGGCGAACACATCTGTCCACTTCCGTTGTTTTAACGCATTGTCGTCTGCTTCCACACAAATCGCTCCCAGACCGATTTCTGTGGATGTGCAAGCTGCCTTAGGGCATTCCTGGCGAATGTATGGGCTCAACAGTGCGCACTACATCAGGCACAGTGCACACTTCTTTGCTCCAGACAGTGGCTGATCAACACAACAGTGCGCACCACACCAGGATAATGCGCACTACATCAGGCATATCAACATGATTGATCTGGACTTTGAATTGATTAAAGTCAACAGTGCACACTATACCAGGATAGTGACACTTCACCAGGCATGGTGCGCATGCTATGGACATGAGCTGATCAAGTCAACACAGTGCACTACACCAGGCACGGTGCGCATGCTATGGACATGAGCTGATCAAGTCAACACCAGGCACGGTGCACATGCTATGGACATGAGCTGATCAAGTCAACACTGTGCACTACACCAGGCACGGTGCACATGCTATGGACATGAGCTGATCAAGTCAACACTGTGCACTACACCAGGCACGGTGCATATGTTCTGGACATGAGCTGATCATGTCAACACTGTGCACTACACCAGGCACGGTGCGCATGCTATGGACATGAGCTGATCAAGTCAACACAGTGCACTACACCAGGCACGGTGCACATGTTCTGGACATGAGCTGATCAAGTCAACACAGTGCACTACACCAGGCACGGTGCACATGTTCTGGACATGAGCTGATCAAGTCAACACTGTGCACAACACCAGGCACGGTGCACATGTTCTGGACATGAGCTGATCAAGTCAACACAGTGCACTACACCAGGCACGGTGCACATGTTCTGGACATGAGCTGATCAAGTCAACACAGTGCACTACACCAGGCACGGTGCACATGTTCTGGACATGAGCTGATCAAGTCAACACTGTGCACAACACCAGGCACGGTGCACATGTTCTGGACATGAGCTGATCAAGTCAACACTGTGCACTACACCAGGCACGGTGCACATGTTCTGGACATGAGCTGATCAAGTCAGCACTGTGCACTACACCAGGCACGGTGCGCCTGCTATGGACATGAGCTGATCAAGTCAACACTGTGCACAACACCAGACACGGTGTGCATGCTGTGGACATGAGCTGATCAAGTCAACACTGTGCACAACACCAGACACGGTGCACATGTTCTGGACATGAGCTGATCAAATCAACACTGTGCACAACACCAGACACAGTGCACATGCTATGGACATGAGCTGATCAAGTCAACACTGTGCACTACACCAGGCACGGTGCGCATGTTCTGGACATGAGCTGATCAAGTCAGCACTGTGCACTACACCAGGCACGGTGCGCCTGCTATGGACATGAGCTGATCAAGTCAACACTGTGCACAACACCAGACACGGTGTGCATGCTGTGGACATGAGCTGATCAAGTCAACACTGTGCACAACACCAGACACGGTGCACATGTTCTGGACATGAGCTGATCAAATCAACACTGTGCACAACACCAGACACAGTGCACATGCTATGGACATGAGCTGATCAAGTCAACACTGTGCACTACACCAGGCACGGTGCACATGTTCTGGACATGAGCTGATCAAGTCAGCACTGTGCACTACACCAGGCACGGTGCGCCTGCTATGGACATGAGCTGATCAAGTCAACACTGTGCACAACACCAGACACGGTGTGCATGCTGTGGACATGAGCTGATCAAGTCAACACTGTGCACAACACCAGACACGGTGCACATGTTCTGGACATGAGCTGATCAAATCAACACTGTGCACAACACCAGACACAGTGCACATGCTATGGACATGAGCTGATCAAGTCAACACTGTGCACTACACCAGGCACGGTGCGCCTGCTATGGACATGAGCTGATCAAGTCAGCACTGTGCACTACACCAGGTACGGTGCACATGCTATGGACATGAGCTGATTAAGTAAATAGTGCACACTGCATGTCAACACGATTGCTCCAGACACAAACTGATCCATAGTTTGGTTCACACGAAGGCTTAGTCGTGCATATCTGCTCCCAACCCTTTCAACATAATTATATTTCCATCTATATATATATATATTTATAGTGGCGCCATCTATCCTATAGTGTGTGTATATATATATATATATTATATATAATTATGAATTTGTAAAAAAAAAAACAGTTTAACCATTTCCCCAATAAAAACTCAGAACTATTCACATTTAATGTGAATAGCTAATCTGCACACTTTGTTAATCTAGCCCATACCCCTAAGAACCAAAGCACCAGTCCGTACGGGTATGTGGACGACTAATTATTGTTACGCATGCGTGTTATGTATAATTGTTGCCAATAATCCAGTCAACATGGTTATATATCCCACAAAATAACAAGTTTATTAATATGGCATGTTTAGTAATAAAATACAATGTGAAGAACTGTACTTGTAAAGTTTATATGTACAAATAAACAGACTTACTCCGGCGACAAACGAGGGAAGTCACAACACAGGAAATCACGGACAGCACAAAACACGCACATAAAAGGACTATCTAACTTGTTAAAATGGCACATTTCAAAATGTAACCACCATGGCTGCATATCTCCAACAATTTTCTGTCATCTGTTACAAAGTTAATAAATTATTAAACCATAAATATGTCCAGTTTCTGGTCAGTGTAAAACTGTAAGGGGATATCATGATCGCAGATATAATGCATCTGTCGATGTTGTTATTGTAGCTATTTAAAAAATTTTAATAATCACTTTACGATTCATTCGTAAGACGTAGTCTTAAACTCCCTTGTTTTTAGATCGTATATAGAGTTGCCGAATTTTTACTGGGTCGGTTAAAAAATCATTTAATAGTTTAACGATTTCATCAAGACTAATTAATAACACATTTGCATAAATGATCCAGCATGTCGTAGTGGATCCTAGATAGGTTTGATTTTTCGTGAAATGATTATAACACAAGACGTGCAAAATATGTGAATTTAGAAGGGGCCTTTAAGATTAGTACAAAATACACTCTGATTGTTTCATTGACAATCTCTAAATGGCACCGCTGTCATCATGCAAATAATAAATATGGCCACAAGTGTGTCGAGATGACCACAGTTGACCAGAAAATGGACAAATGATCTTGCTATGATTACTATAAAGCAGTCCAGAATACACAGTAGATATATATCTAGGTGGATATGTATATAAGGGACCAGGCAAACTATGGATGTCTTCATTGTTTGATGTCTATGAACCTGGACGGATTAACATAATGGTCCTTAGATCTATACTCGTGTACAAGGTGTCTCGGATGTCTCGCACTATATAAGGCTTTAATCCGATTTACAGGCTAAAAATGGCGACAGGTAAAGCTGAATTACAATATATGTTCGTTATGGTAGCCTTCCTGATAAATGTGATGTTCGATCCTTCTTTTCCTGAACGTCTTTTAGCACTGACCAAATGATGGATTATATTATGTTGTTAAAGGTAATCAACCTTACACGTTTTCACACTGTATACAATTACATCTGCAGAAAGGTCATTGCACATGAAATCACCAAAAAAACGTCCAAAATATTCTCGACTCCCTCCTATTTGAATTAAATTTGGCACACTTGTTGGACCTGTTGTGAAATTGACCTATACCCAATTGTGAGTGAAATAGTTTTAGTTGTTGCCTATTAATGATTAAAAAATGGCAAAAACGTTTACCTCTGAACACATATGTAGACATAACTTTGGCTCAAACACTAAAGCTCAAACACTAAACTATTTCACTCATGAGTCTGAAATTTGGCATAGGTAAATTTCAGAACAGGTACAACATGTGTGCCAGATTTCATTAAAACTGGACGGGTCAAGAATATTACTAGTTGATTTCACTTGGAGTCCAACAGAGACAGATCAGTGTGCAACTGAACAGAACATCAGTTTATGTAACTATTTTCTGAATAAAGCCTATCGTGTGCCAATTCTGAGACACCCGGTGGATGTGTGAACACATTCACAATGCTGCTGGTGTAGACACACAACAGATCTGTATGGGTGGACAAGTGTGTGTGTGTGTGTACTTGTACATGTATGTCTGCAAGTTTCACTGATGATGTCGTCAACACAGTGTTCACAGTCCCAGAATGATAACAACTACTACACTTAATGATTGGCTCCGGATAGAGCTGCATAACTCAGTCTGTCTACATCCATGCAGTGGTTCCATGCAAGAACTCCACGTGTCTGCCACACACATGCATGCATGTTGCATGTGCTTCCACAACTTTTCCATGCTCAGGTCAGCCTTGATGGTTATTTCCTCGGCAGTGCAGGTAACGTCCGTCTCTGAAACAGAACATAACATTCCAGCGATGCGTGTGACATAGACCAAACAATTTTAATTGGTTAACTGATATGAAACTAGACGGGGGATTATTATAATTAAAATGCCTCAATTTTCTTAATTGTTTGATCTAAAGGTACCTCTAAATTAATAATGCTACACTTCACCTTTTAATCTTTGTTGCTGTACTATATATACTGTCAGAAACTGTATAAAACATCTGATGATATACACTTATTGAACGCTACTGGGTTTTCTGCACAAGTTGCTTCAGAATGTTGTATTGAGTGAACTTGCAAGCCCAATACAACATTCTGAAGCAACGAGTGCATCAACCCATTATTGTTTGATGAGGTATTTATTACATAATAATAACCTTTATTTATATAGCGCCATATATCTGGATATAATATCTGTTCAGAGGTGCTTATTATATGGGTTCATAATTAACATTGCAATGCATTTAATGCAATAAAACGGTAATTTACTCGCAATTCTCAAGAACAATCCGTGTTATTAACTAATTAATATACTTATATTATTATATATTAATATTTGTAACCGTGCGATACTGGTGTATATCACTGGACGTCATGCTGCAAACGACAACGTATATCATCATAGACAGTGCTTTATCAGTAGCATCTACCAATGTAATAGAAACATTTTATTTCACCTTCAAAACTGACAATTTAGTAGTCTGCGTTTCATTACTATAGTTGTAGTTTAGTTTGTGTGAGTGAAGACACCAGCAGTCTACGACACAGTGAGCTTGAATAAAAGAGAAAGCATGATTATGAAGCACATACCATGCAATATTAGTTGCAACGCAGTTGGGCCAGTCGACGCGTCGGACTACGTTGGATTGTCGAACTGCAGGGCAGAAGTTGGCAACGGAGGACCATTGATGGTCATGTGCCTTACGGACAGCGGCGTCCTCAATATGGCAGAGATTGGTGAGTCAGCATCCTGCAACATGCACAGTGATGGGTGAGCAGCCGGGGAGAGGGTTAATAAGGATTAATAACGGTTAATAAGCACTGCTGCTGTCATGGAATGGTGCATTAAATGTTGATCACAAAAACCGGCACCCATACAACGTAATATAAGTTCCTTATTTTTACATGAAATGACACCTTCTTTGACACATATTTGCGTCACAACATGCATGATTACTGTAGAAAGTTTCAGATGGATATCTTAAATGTCCTTAATTTGGTTAAGATGTCTGTCTCAGCCCTGCAGACACACTCTAATTTGATGCACAAAACGTAGTCGTAACAGCCTCGAAGATTGAACTTCAATGAAGTCAGGATGTGACAGATCAGGTGACCACCAAAAACCGCGTCAAATTCAAGTGTCTACAGTGGCCAACACCAGCACGTGCTCAAACCTCAACCAAATCAAGGACATTAAAGATATCTAGATCCAAAACTTTCCAAAGTGATCAAGCAACAAGTGAAGCAAATATGTACCAAAGACCGGGTCATTTGAAATAAAATAAGGAAGTTATTTTGAGTCGTAATGGTACCGTTTTCCAGTGGTCACGCTGTATTTCATCACAGCTGTCTTCAGTGAATCCTGCCATGTGCGATGTCTCCAGCACTGTCGGCAAACACGAGGCAGGAAAACTTTTACCGGGACAACATGCGTCACACCAACCGACACTTACTCTGCCAAGAACCGAGAAGCGTCTCTTGAGTCTTTTGCGGTATCGTGCAGCACTGACCTGGATCTCGCTCCCACCCTCACCCCCCTGGGAGTAAAATTGACAGAAAAAATAGCCAAGTGGTTCCATGATGCAATCACGCAGGACATGTCGGCCATTCACTGACCAACGTCGTGTCTGCGTCCATTCAATGCACACAGCACACACACCAAGCAAATGTTTTCACGGGGAATTGGTAGGAATCCACCAGACTACCACTCTATTCATATTTGGGAGTCCGCTCACAAATTTGTGAGTCCAAGCTTTTTCAACAAATATACCAACAACGTACGTTCAGCGCTCAGAGATTTAATTTAATTCCGGTACTTTGATAAGTTAGAAGCAAGCACCTCCATTAGGCCCGTAATCCAAGATGGCAGCACCGATTTCAGATCCGAAAGCACCGTCATGCTTACAAGCATTTTCGAATAAACATAAGCAAGTATGACCGCTCAGTACAGCCCGGAGCTGATGCAACAGAGCAGCATACACACACATTGATGGACCGTTGGAATCAGGCAGGCCTGTATAAGGAGTCTCGAGGGTGAAACAAGGAGTCTCGGACTCACATAAAAATCAAAGCCCTCAGTTGACAATATTATATCTTATTCAAATATACACAAGAAATTAAAGGTCTTACATCAAATTACACATTGTTTACATCACAATAAACTTGGTTCACGTCTGCGAAAATTTCGGACATGTTTTACTTCGCTACGGGTGAGTCACATGACCACTATCATGTGACACAAGCTGGAGAAGGACTGGAGGGAGCTCCTGGCTGACGTCTCGGTTCAGGGCAGGTTTCGTTCGATGGATATTAAAGGGAAATTTTCGGAGACAACAACCACATTTCTTGTGAGATAAACCATGTATAATTTAACAAGTCAAGAAACCGAAATTTCTATGTGTCCTATATTAGGACACACTAGTAACATCAAAGACTGACTGTCATCATGTACTACAGCTGTACAAGTGTCATAGTGCACTACATATGTACCAAGTGTCATAGTGCACTGCAGTTGTACAACAAGTGTCACGGTGCATTACAGCTAGTGCTATTCCAATTAATTGATTTTTAAGATGATAGATCGGTTTGTGCTTCCAATCAAGACATCGATCACAATCTCGTGTGATAATTTTTTATTATATTCATTCTACATTTCATTCCCTGCTATTCTATGACTTATCTGTCCGAGATCATGACAAGACATTGAGCATAAACATGACAGGAAGGGAGAAGAATCCTGATTGGCTATTCTGCCCCCTTTTCCCAGTTACTGGCCAATGAAAGCTTTTGAATTATTAACTCTGTTGATAATCGAGTCAGCAATGTTGGGCATGGAAAGGAAGGACTAAAGTTTCTTCCTTGAATCCTGTTGAGCGCCACTGCCAATCGGCTGCGTCCGGCGAGCAAATGAATCATGCATGTCTGTGTACATACCAGCTGCAATGCACTATGATACTTGGTGCAGTATTAGTGCATTATGACACTTACAGTGAGAGTTTCACGGCGACGCAGTGGCACCGGTGTGCCGATGTTCATTTGATCAACGAGGTCCGAATAGGACACAGCGCCCTGCGACAACACAGATAGAGACGGTGTCAGATCAAATATTCACCCCCATGAAATATTCACCCTGGGGTGGGGATTTCGCTACGAAATGTTCACTCCCTCTACAAAATATTCAACCCCCCAATTACTTGTGTTCTTACTACACTTAGGTAGTTCTGTATGTACCTTGTAATAAACCCATGTGGGAAAATATACTGCAATTTTACAGATTCAGAACGCTTTAATTAATATTTGCAAAAAATTGTGATTCAAATTCTGCTGTGTCATAAGGAGCCAATATTTGCAATAAATAGTCCACGATGGGGTGAGTGTGCACATCTTAAGAAATGTATTTATGATGTTGACTTTACCGAGAACATCTTTTTGCATAGTTGCTGTTTATTTTAAAATCTTATTCTAACTATATGCAAATTAAACTAAATTACAAATTGCTTAAAAAAAAATTATAGCGTAAAGAGGGGTGCAAATTTGATGGAAGTGGAAAATATTATATTTTATTAATATTTGTGTCCCGATACAATATGTATCGTGATACATACAGTTGTAAAAAACAGTTGTGAAAAACAGATTATTTGTGCCCATTTGATAGAACTAACAAAAGATGATATGAAGGGTTTCAGGACAAAATGTAATAGACACCAATTCGGGCAACATTTCTGAATGGTTGAAATTTCATATTTGAAAGCTGCAATAAATTAAAAAATTTCAGCTACAATTTGCTTTGATGTTGGATTCTTAAGATATTCTAATATCAGTTTCTATTTATACTTTGAGGATGAAACAAAAAAAACGGATTAATACAGCTTTGACCTGAAACCCTTCATTTGTACATAGAGAGAAGATAAAGCAAGGTGAACTCACCGACAACTCGGTGGCGAGCCTCATGGCCTTGAACTCGCTGCCGGGAGTGTTCAGTAAGTAGGGGTTGATAGAGGCGGACGACACGTCCCTCCCTCGAGGACTCACGAGCTGCGTCATACTTGACATAGCTCGCTTCAGCTTGCGGGGGGTCTTGTTGAAGGAGAACGCTCGACTGACCCGCTTACTGAACCTATGGGTCAGTGACACAGTTTAGATTCAATGTTGTCATCTATCCTGCTACAAAATAGAGCTACATAAAAAAAATTTGCTGAGTCTCGCCTGAAATCTTGTCTTGCCTGAAGCCTAGCAACTATTCTGTCAATTTGAAAGAAATGCAATCGAACCTCGCTTTACGGTCAACTCAGTAACACAGCCAGCTCGCCATCACCATGGGACAGTCCCAGATTATTTCCATAACAGTAAATTTGTGAAAATGTCAATGAAGTTGGGTATATTGGACCATCCGCTATATTGGACCATGGCCATATATCCCTCACTACGGCACTGAAGGTAACGTGGCTCCATCTCTTTGAACTAAAATATGCATCGAGAGTAAGAAATGGCGACCTCTGCAAAAACTTTGAAAACGTGAGCACATATCAGTTTTTTCACCTTCTGATGTAACGTTTGTGTGTGTAAACAAAGTGATGTGGGACAGTAGTTTGTAAAGCTTCAGCTAACCGAGGCACATGGGCAACGAAATAAGTATTTAAATAATGAATGAGGAAGGTTTGAAGAGCAAAGTTTCACTAGCTTTGTAGATATCTACGTACGGGTTCATCACTGTGTGATCCGCTATATTGGACCAGTAGTCAAACTATGTATTGGACCCGTGGTCCAATATACTGGAGCGGTGATCCAACAGATCAGGAATGTGTATTTACCACAATTATTTTGTCTATTAGGGGGCGATGTGTTTTCGTTGGGGGGAGGGTGGTTAACTCATTGCATTGCATATTGGTGGTCCAATATAGGTGAATGGTCATCTATAATGGACCAGCATGCTATAATCCAAATTTCTAATTTTCTCCCATATGCATATATACATACATACATACATACATAGGTCAAAGAGTTGTCATATTGTACCTATCGGTGCCTATCACTGACGAGATTCAAAATAAATAGTGGAAAGCACAACATTTATAGTTACCTTTGATATATCGGGCCATGTCTTAGGGGGTCAATATGCCCGACCTTACCCAGTAACTATTTTTTTTTTAATCACAACTATTGAGATTTACTTATTCAATGTTTCAGGTACCACCGGCAGCCGAATCACGAGAGGGTTACCAACAAGTTGAGTAACCGAGGGTTACCGATGGTAGCTGACAGACAAGTTGAGTAACGGACAAGTTGAGTAACCGAGGGTTACCAACGGTAGCTGACTGACAAGTTGAGTAACTGACAAGTTGAGTAAGCAAGGGTTACCAACTGTAGCTGACAGACAAGTTGAGTAACTGACAAGATGAGTAATCGAGGGTTACTAATGGTAGCTGACAGACGAGTTGAGTAACCGACAATTTGAGTAACCGACAATTTGAGTAACCGACAATTTGAGTAACCGAGGGTTACCGACAGTAGCCGACAGACAAGTTGAGTAAGTAAATCTAAATAGTTGTTTCATCATAACAGTAAAACACTCGACATTAGTATCATAGGACATTAGTCCTGCTAATACAGTCATCTCATTATTCAGGTCACTTTGACCCAGTCTCAAAGGTGACCTTAAATATGGGGTACGGCCATGTTCGTCCAAATCCGTATTAAATACAGGTAATCCAGAGGAAACGGCAAGTGAGAACACACCACTCCCAGAAGAGACGTGTTACCTGTTGGCTGCCTTGCTGAGGAGTCGACTGCCCACATCACTCGTGTCGATGCTCAACGTCTGAGAGTCGACAGTTGTTAGGAGTGTCTCCTGCAACACACAAACAGAACGTCTGAAACAGGATATACCTGCCACATGAGCCTGTGTACCTCACGGATAGTTCTTTGCCTAAAGTAAGTGTTGGCGGTTCCTAGTTGCAGACAGATTGTACCTTTGCATCCTTTCAGTTTTTAGCCTGAGCACTACAATGGCTGGAAGCGTAACCAGTGTTTTTTAATGGTCCCCCTCAGTTCGTCTTTTTTGCACATCTCATTTCAAATTAATTTCATGAAACTTCAAACCTACCTAGTATCCACTACGACATAGCTTGTCTATGCAACTTTTGTGAGTAATTTTTTTGCAAAATCGTCAGACAAAGTATGAAATTATTTTACGTTTGGTCAAACATCAATTGAAGTGAAAATAGAAACATTGAAATCTCACAAATTTCACCCTAAGTTTGATCTCAAAATGTTTTCTTGCGGTTGGCGAGAGGATGCATGTCACGCCCAATATCGGCTTTCACCCCGGAGCGGAGTGTTTTGGATATCCACTATATTGAGTCATACCAGATCCAATGTTTAAAGTCAATTCTTTCAAGGATTTTAAAAAAAATATGCAGTTTTTTATTAAACAGACTGCTGATATCACTTAAACTATTCACAAACTATATATTAGGACATCAACGAACCGGATTCACGATAGGCTAAATCAGTTGAGGATGGAGTTTTAAGTAAATGTTATTGGGTCATTCCACATCAAATCACCCAATGGTCCATGCATTGTCGTCACATCTCTTCAATATTTGAAGATTATACAAACTTTCCCAGGCTCCAGATGCACAACCATCTTATAGTTATGCATGAAAGAAGTTAAACACAGACATACAAAATGTCAAGGCTCTAGCCCTACAAATTACTGAGTTAATGGAAATCAAACTGCTGGTAATTTCTATGCAAAAACAGGTATACCTAAGGTCACAAAATAATTTTACCTCAGAAACTATTAGGAGTAGGAAGCTAAATTTTGAGATTTGTTCTTTGGGGTGTTTGGGGAATATCTGCCAAAAAAATTTATGATTTTATGTGGAATGATCCTATTGTCTTTTATTACACTGCAGGGCCGAACTGCACGGAGAAACTTTTATACATTTCTAAGAAATACGTGAACACAAAACAAAGCCAACAGGTAAACCTTTTGCCACAGTATTCTTATGTAACAATGCAACATAGACTGCAAGAGATGCCAATGGGAAAGGCTAGGAAAATGGCTTGCAAAATGAAGACACTTAACCGCTAGTACATTCATACCTTGGTCCACTTCACTAGTACGCACGCCTGTGAAACGTTTCAAGAACAACGGGCTCACAAACTCATTAGCCATTTCACATCTTACACTAAAACTCTCATGGACTGGATAGTCAGTTAAAATATCTACATAATATATTATACATTACTCCCCAATATTATACTGTAATACCCATGAATTTTTGTCTTATACTGGTACTTTTGAGCAACAATAGTTGTGAGCTTTGAGACATGACCTTGAGACTGACACTATGCGCACCCACATTTGATAACAAATTCATAGGAAATCTAGAAATTCAGAGGTACAAACATAGGAATAATACAGGAATATTAAAATAGGAATATTATAAAAAAAATATATGCGTATTTCAGGTGGTGCCCTCTACTGACTTGAATTAACGAAAATTAGCAACTGCCAACTTTCAAAATTACGATACAAAACTCGACAATTTCACTGATCTGATTATGGGATGGTGTGACTCATGAATGGTATGCAGATCCCATCCACAATTATTAGGATATTTTTTTAATATAGGCAATAGTCGCAATAAAAATACAGGAAATACGGGAAACCATAGGACCGCTGGCTGACCTGGATTGTCATTAAAGACTGACGTAAAGAGAAGTGACTCACGTAGTCGGCGCGACACGTGCTGTTGCAGATTGTCTTACTGAGGGTTGTGAGAAAATCGATCTTCTTGACGCCCTCGTCCACCAGGGCGAAGGCGTACCGTCGTTCTTCCTCGTTCATCTTCTTTGTCACAAGGGCGAACACGTTTCTACAGTCGGCGTCTGCTGGTGGGTGCGACAAAAGTTTAACTTCATACAATAACACTGTTTGTAGGATACAACAAACAGGAGAGCGCCAGCTGTGTGTCCGTTAACAATTCCATCAATAACTTTGACGCCCTATTGCATAAAAACATTCATGGTTTTAGAAAACGGATTTATAACATTGAAAATTATTTGATAAAATGCATGACCAATCGTATGAATATTGTTAATGGGCTCTAGTCCTACAAGCACTTTATTGTGTACAAAGGTGATTTTACATCCCATTTTTTTACTTATTTATATTTTAATGTGTTTATATTTTAAACTTCAAATACAAATACGGGCTTCTGGAAGAGGTTAAATATAAATATGAAAAATCAGCATATTTAATACAAATACATATTTGACCCCACCTCTAGTATGAATCCTTGGCCCACCTGTTATTTATATTTTAATGTGTTTATATTTTAAACTTCAAATACGGGTTTCTGGAAGAGGTTAAATATAAATATGAAAAATCAGCGTATTTAATACAAATACATATTTGACCCCACCTCTAGTATGAATCCTTGGCCCACCTGTTGTGTTGACTATGTCGACCACGCGCTTTATACTCGACAGCTGCATCACTTCGATGTGCTTGAAGGCCTTCTGTGGTGTTTTAGCACTATGGGGCGTTGGCGTCTTGGACGAGTTTAATACCTTCACCCGCCGCTTACATAGCTAACAGAAAAAGCACAAAGATGTGACACTGCAGTTTGATAGGATTCTTTTAGTGTGCTCAGTGTTTTTCTGAGTAAAAAATTTACTTTTTTGCCAGACCCCATTTCCATGGTAATGAACAAAATGGTCACCATCTTGAACAAATATTGGCAAATTGAGAATCAGTGCCATTCTTTATTGAACAAAGATATTATTCTAATTCCATTTTTTGGGGGCGATTTTTTTGGCAACAAATACTGGTGTAACTTTCCAACTTTCCCAATATGGTACTTGGTGAGAGTTGCCAGTTGTCTTACCTCGAGACTGTCAGAGAAAACGAAGAGACTAAGGGGGTCCCCTCGTCCACTCAACTCATCGGTCAGCTCCACCACGTCCACCCGCGTCACAAACGTCCGGTGGGACGACAGCAAGTTTGGCTGCAACGGTCAAGAGTGACCGATCAACACAGGCACATGATTCTCTTCAGTACATTATAATAATCCTAAATTTATCTCTATTTATATAGCGCAGTTTTCTTGAAAGCTGAATGCGCTTTACATAAAATGCATGAAATAAAAATTACATACAAGACTGTTAAAAGTAATTAAATTAACTTTTAAAAGCAAAACTAATAAAATGTATATGTGATTAATAATTAGAAGTAAAACCTAATTCAATATAGCTAACTACAGTTATTTTTAGATACAAATGATATAAATAAGTTAAAGTAAAAGGAACTTAGCCTTTAGGAAAGAATACAAATATCGTCTAATTCGTATGGTAAAATGTATTTTAAAATGTCAGTTGTTCAAGAACATCCTCGACAGAACAGGAATGTTCTAGGGCTTTCCACATACAAGCTGTAGTCAGTATTTAGTGTTTATTGGCATAGCTACAAGAATCCCGAGAAGAGCCACTACATCCATACTGTGGCAACACTAAATACCCCATCACTTACAGGGCAGTTCTCAATGTCATTGATGATGTCAAACATAGTCTGGTGACATTCCGTCTTCCGCTTGTCCTCATTGATGTGTCTGAAACAAGGGCAGCAATATGTACTTCACCAGATGTCTAAACTTTTTAAGTGTTATACTTGGTCAACGTTGACTAATCAAGCAAGAGTTCTGTTTCGACATCTGGCTGCTCACGGAAAAAAGTGGAACATTTTTAAGTGAAGCAATTTTCAGGTTTTTGGGCTTTATTACATTTATTTATTACATTTATTTACAAACATAACTCATTAAGTGATACTGTACAATTGAAATAAACTTAGAGTGGAACAAAAGTCATGGTTTGGGGGCGATGCACCTAAGAGATAATAAAAACTAACCACGTGCAACTAAAATAAAAAATATCACACCAGTGGTTTACTCAGAGTGTGTGCTAAAAGTGGAAAATGCCGGTCAGTTCTCCTGTTGACTGAGGGCTGACATGTTAACTAAGCCAACCAATAAGAACATGCGCAGTTCTATGATATTGGGGTAACTTAGACTACAAGTGACGTTTTAAGGGAGGCCAGCATACACAGAACCAACACAAAGTGTCAAACAAACATGTTATTCTACCAGAAAGAGGACTAGTTTAGTAAACCAAGGCCAAAATATGTTACATAAGTTGAGATAGGACACAAATAGGATGGCCACATCCTAATGGCAAGTACAGCAACAGGTGTAAGCAAATATATTTTCATTTGGCACGTGAACATTGCCAGAATACTGTGGTGCAGGGATATTTAACAGTATGGTGCGGCCCATGAAATTAAGATGTGTGTTCAACAATGTTTTCCTAGTAAACCACTGGCGTGATATTCTTAATTGTAGTTACAGTTGTTATCTTTTAGTAACTCTTAGGTGCATGGTGAAAAAACCATGATTTTTGTTCCCATTTAATCAAGGCAAACAACTTAAAAATAAAAGCAAATCCTAAAATGAAGTACGCATTTTATGACCGCTTACGTCATTACTTCTTCGAGTGCGCTGATTGCCTTTTCCAGTTGTCTGTAGTCCGGATTTTTCTCTTCCGTTCGCTTCAGCATTTCTGTCGACAAGCATTGACACGATGAAACACAAAGTGTGAATGTGTTCAGCAAACTTCTTCATGTTTTGGAAGAATAACACGTATGTGAAATACAGCTCCAAATAGGCAGTAGTAGCAATTAGCAGTTTTATGCAAATTTTACTGACTGGTTTGTGAAATGAAATAAGCTATTCTGAATGTAGAACTTTAGAGATACAAAGTCTTATAGCTTTTGTGGAATCATGTTACATAGTTCACCATATATTATACTCAGTGGTAGAAATTAAGAAATGTAACCCACTGGCCAGGGGAGGGGGACTAGTAACCATAATATAATATTATTACTCATCCCCATGAAAAATCTCATCCCCATGAAAAACCTGTAGTCCCCCATTTTTGGTGGACATCGCCGAAATGCTAACCTTTTATGCAAATTCGTCTGTTGACCTACAATTCTCTTTAAACGAATAAATAACAAATGTCTAATATCATAACATAATTCTTTTATTCTATTAATACTAAATTAGACCACAAGGTACAGGATGTTGGCAACTGCATAGGTTCTTGGCTGCCGCGTCATTACCCCAGTCTCAGCGACAACGTCATTGTCACTCCGGTAAGCGGCTGCGCCAGCGGACAAACTCTTGCAGTTGTACACTAGCCACGAGAACATTTTCTGTCCGATGCATTATACCTCCGCTTGGGCGCAATTTAATTTTCCGTACTCAATTTTCTTTTGGAGGATGGACACCTTTGATAAAAATCCACATTTCGAAAAGAAATGCAGGTGGCCAACGGGCAAAAGTTGTTCTATGTACTATATATTGGTAACAGGTAACGCGTAATGGATGAAACCAGATATCAAGAAGCAAAGATTTTATTTTCCGATAGATTGTTTAACATTTTAAAATATACGCGTAAAAATTACTTGTCTTTAGATATAAAACAAAACGAGTGGAAAATAGCTACGCACCTGAGGGACAGATGCTAGCATTTCTACCTGACTCGGCATTAAGTTCTACCCCTGTATATACTAAATCTATTCTAGCATCTTGGCCGCTCAAATATGTTACAATGAGCACAGTTTTTTCATAAAATTTGAATGTTTTCTATCTGCTTAATATGAATGTTTCGACTCGAATATAATGCTGAACAGTACGATAAACAGACAACAGTCTAATTATATTTAAAAATCGTGCTTCAATAAAAACACATTTGGGCGGGCAAGATGTTAGAGCGGAGGGTGGTGTGAGAGAGAGTCTCACGAGGAAGCTGGTGAGGAGCTGGCTAAAGTGGACTGGACACGTGAACAGAACGGAAGGGGAACGGTTGACGAAGAGAGCAGATGCGCCTAGAGTGGAGGGTGGAAGGAGAAGACTGAGATGGGAGGACTGTGTGAAGAGAGATTTGGCGGGAATTGGAAGGGAGAACGAGAGCGAGGGATGGGGTGGTGGAGACGGCAGTGAAACGGGATCAGTGACAACAAAAAGGAAAACCAAAACTGTTGACTGGTATCCGTGCCAGCCTCAACCCAGACTTCCTGGATAACCAGAAGAGCAAGAACGCTGCAAAGGAAGAAGCAACGAACCTTTGAGTATAAGCATGACACTGGGCAGTCGCTGGACGGGCCTAATGAGGAGTTCCGTGAGAGACTGCCGCCCACACTCCTGCTTCGTCTGACACACCTAAACACACACACACGTGTTAACACACCTGAAAACCACAGGTGTGCTTAACACACCTAAAGACACAAACATGTTAACACATCTAAAAGAACACACACATAGGCACGTTTAACACACCTAAACACACAAACGTGCTAACACACCTAAACACACACACAGACCTGTGTTTATCACGACAGTAAATCTGCCATCCAATTGAAGAATCTAGTAAGTCACATTTAATAAAAGATTATTTTGGTGTTGGACTTACCGGGTCTTGCTTAAAGTCTCTGTAGAGGATCGTTGTAAAATAACTTCAAATTTGCTTTCTATTGCAATGTCAGAATCTAGCAAGAGCGGGGAAAAAATTGCACAGAAAAAGGTGTTCCACCCCCCCCCGAAGTTTATGCTATTTGTACCACTTCAGATTTTCCGTTTCCTCTCCACGGACAGACAAATAGAATCAGCCCTGAATGACCTTAGGAAGCGGTCACTGACCTTAAGAAAAGCATGAAAGCGAGGCAGATTCCGGTCGCAGTCTCGGATCGTCTCTTTCGTGTTTGTGAAGTAGTTCACAAACGGTGGGTAGCACTTGATGAGTGCGTCGGCCTGAAATCAACCAATTAACAGAGTCAGGAGTAAGCTAGCATTAAATATGATAATATGATATGATAATTTGAAAACTGTCACAGAACCTAAATCTCTGGAAACCCGAGCTAAGCAGTGCATCAAAACAAAAGGGTCAATCAACTGAAATTATCAGGCAATATTGAATGAATGAAAGTTTATTGAATAAATAAAAGTTTATTCAACAACAACATAATACAGGTGCATAGTACGGTGTGCTGCTGCTGCTGAAGGGACACAGCTGAAGTCATACGACTTATAAGGTGCTACGCCCTTCTCAAACTAAATAAATGCAATACAAGTAAAAAATTAAATACAAAATAACATTCACAATTCACTTATAAACGTATTACAGTGGTGCTAGTTCTATTAATAAATTAACTTAATTTAACATCACTTTCAGTTAAAAGTTTTTAAATATAATGTAAGTAATGACAACTTGAATGTTTTTTAAACTGCGTTAAACCTGGCAGCTGAGTTATTTCATTTGTTAAATTATTCCACGTTTTTATACCCTTGACAGTGAGTGACAATAGTCTGATGGTGGTGTTTATTTTTTTAAATAAAACAGTTTGCTTTGTCTGGTACCATACGTGTATAGCTGCGGTTGGTTCAAAGAATGCTTGAACATGACCTACCATGTCTATTAAGACATGGCAGCTTAATAGAATGTTTTCTTAAGTTGCATAGTTAGTGCATTTTTTTTCTCTCTGCCAGACCCTGTTTCTATGGTAACATATAAAATTCTTTGTTGAACAAAGATTTCAATTATAATTTTTACAAAACCATCTTCAGTACACATTCTGTTTCACAACTGGTGAAAATTGTTTCCAGTGGAAACATGCGCAATGAGCGACGTATTATGCAAAAGCGGAGAAACTGTTTAGAGAGATACGACAAGTGTCGATGACTTGCGACAAGTCAGCGGTGACAAGCGTCAACTCACGTGTCGTAGAAAGACGTCGCCAACGAGACAGTCTTCCCTCCAGTTGTTCATTAGTTCGTTCAGTTCATCACGCATCTTGATGTGGGCGTTATAGATGGGTGGAACCTCGCCAAATATGATCTTGACATTCGGGGGGTCGAGGATCGGTCCTCCCGGCTGGTCCGGCCGCTCTATCTCCTCCTTGAACACCTGTGGGAAACCAGGGAAGAATCAGACTTTGGGTCAATTACATCATAGCAATTCCAATTCCATACCAATTACTGCATAACAATTTCAGTATACTCTAATCAAGCTTATCTACATTAAGTATTATACGCAATATACCAACACATGTATCACCTCAGTATGCCATGTTTATAAACACATTTGCCAGCCTCAATGTGTAGTATTAACACACTAACCTTGAGTATTGTATGTAGTATTCCAACATAGTTCTTTTCCGTCTGAAACAGC
Source organism: Lamellibrachia columna (assembly GCA_963662155.1). Taxonomy (NCBI): domain Eukaryota; kingdom Metazoa; phylum Annelida; class Polychaeta; order Sabellida; family Siboglinidae; genus Lamellibrachia; species Lamellibrachia columna. The sequence goes on from OY759268.1 coordinate 22,843,817, forward strand.
TCAAGAACGATCTGCTGCCGTTTTGACGTCCGGTTCTCTTTCACTGCAGCCACTAGGTGGCATCCCGAGCTTGACCCGGGGGTCGTGGTGCCGTGCCGTGACGAGGGCGTACTCGTTCCACTGCATGGAGTCAAATGATCTCCGGACTCAAGGTCATACTCTGCGATTACTGGCGAAAAAAATTACACAATTATTAGTGTTGTTCCAATTATTTAGCTTCGTCGATTATTGATTGGTTCATGCATCCAATCAATTAATGGATCACGTTCTTGTGTGATTGAGGCTATTTTCCACAATGCCCGCTCATAAACCGATTATAAAATTGATCACCATTCTGGCTGGCTGCAGTGGAACAGAATTAAGTTCCTAGTATGTTGCTAGGAGTATTGTTCTAAAAGAAGCGTCTGACAGATTTCACAGCATTCAAATTTCTCTTGCCACACCTTGATTTGGGGTGGCTGACGTATCGGCTGTGGCGTCGAGAAACGATGCGCCGAACGACATCCGTGCGACCTCGTTTGACCTTCGTTTAAACATCGGGGTATTGACTTCTCCCTCGGAGGCAAGCTGTGCCAGATTTTCCTTCAACCGCTTTCGTTTGCGAGACTTCGACACGGCGACAGAACACGGCGTTGCAATCACCTTTGTGGCGACCATGACAACGTCTTCGGCCACCTGATGGAACATAATGATGAAATTTCCGCAATTAAATTGTTCATTTGTCTTGTCTTAGAATCATTTTAGAATTAGAATCATCTAACAGGGGTGAGATTTTGGTGCCCAAAATTGGCTTCGGGCGACTTAATTTTTTTTAGTACAGTGGCCTGCATGGCGACTCAAAATATGTATAGAGCTGCAATATCTTAGACGCAGTAAAAATAAACAGAATGTTAATAGACATCTCAGACGCTTGGAGACTTTTCGCATAGACTGTTGGTGTACCATGTTATGAAAACAAAACAACCTATCACACGTGTACAGTTGTATACTGTATTTTATTCAGTATTATGTATCACAAAGTATTGATTAGCAAGTGACGAAGCTGAAATCATCAGATAATAATAATAAATTATTTATAACTTTATCCAGTCAAAATTCTCCAAAAAAAGGTAACAGTAGTTCCACCTGTATATAATATAACATAAACTTATACACTTTCACAAGTTATCCAATTTAATAAAGTTAATTCCTTTGATGCTTTTAACAAAACTAAAGTATTCGACCTGAAAAAATTCCAAGGAATATGTTCTTATGAACGTATAATCACGTTATTCCAAGTACTTTATTTTACCTAATAAGCGTACGGTATGCTAAAAAAATTGGGCCATGGAAAAATATCAAGGAATCTGTTATAAGCGCACACCAAAATTATTTTCTCAAGACGATAATGTAACTGTTTCACAATAGTGGTGTCATTTGGTGGTTAGTGTAGAACAGCTGAAAAGTGGTGCCAACTGTTTAACACCAGATGGCGACACTTCAGTTGTTCCACACTAATCAAATCACAATAATTATGGATCGTGCTGATTAAAAAGGGGTGTACGCTAATTAGGACGTTTAATAAGTCGAATACAGTCATTATTATTCACAAAATGCTCTTACACTCACCGGCGTGAAGGTATACAGGGACTCATCTGCGCAGACGTCCATCTGGATACTGGCCCAGAACCACTGGTAACCATGGCAACACATAAACTCAACATAAGTACACAAACATACACCATCGATAAATCTGTTCCTCAAGATCAACTCAATCAATTATCAAAACAAACAAAATATTTAGCCATAAATACAAAACAGATTTGCACATTTATTACAGTTACGTAAGCATTTAATATCACCAACGCATTATGATTTATTGTTTGACATACAACACATACACTCGACTCTTGATGCGAGAAACATCCTGTTAAAAGGAACATCTCTAAACTTCTTGTTCTGACTGTTTTACATACCCATGGATATAAATATATATATATAATAGTAATAAGGAACATCGAAAATATGGAACCACTTCACCAAGTCCCAACTTGTTTCTTATAGTGAGAGTCTACAAACGTGTCGATGGGTCTATTACCTCAGATTTGACAATGAGTAGCTTTGGATGCGTCTCGAATCCGATCGTCTTGACTGAATGTTCAGCCACCACCAGATGGGTGCAGGTCGGTGCGCCCGCCTCAGCACATGTGCCACCTGTGGGGCAACACTGGAATTAATACTTCTGCTGAACATTCCTCGTTCTCTCCAGAAATTATTTTAACATTTGGAGCTTACCATGAAACCATACGAAACTTTACTGGACATATGAGAGGGTATGTTATTCTATAAACAGCACATATCTATATATACATACAATATAATCTTATTATAATCCACCGCGAGTATGTTTATATGCTATGCTACTCCTCGTGGACGCTCTGCATCTCGGTCGCCAAACTTTCAGGGGTTCATCAACGAATCCACGGTGGGTCGTTTCAGCTTTACTTTTCAAAATTCATGGGCATTTTTGCTAATTCACATAACCTAGCTACACATAATGAAATTATATCATTGACTGTCACATAACTGCCAGCATGTAAAAAGTTCATCCCATCCCAATAGATTCCCTGGGGAATTTTCACCCCTGCCACAATGTACCGTTCTTGAAGGTGACCTCTTCCATATGTCTTTGTTCATCGCGGGAAAATCCCAGGAAACTGAGGGTGGAGAAGTAGAAGGGACTCAACTTGTGGGACATCTGTAACAGACATATGACATCTGTAACAGACATGACATCTGTAACAGACATACGACATACAATTACTTCACTAATTAATTCGCTTAAAATAAAATGCTCTCGAGTGCTTTATATAAAATTTAATAAGTTAAATATGTATTAGTATAATGTATTAGTAATAAACTGTGTAAAACAGTCCAGCTGATTAAAACGCATCATAAATCTATACCAAAAATGTATAAAACCTTACAATTATAATAAATAAAAACTATATATATATATACATAAAACATTACAATTATTAATATATCTCAGTCATTAAAAACACAGAGAAAGTGACACATTCAAGTTATTACCCTTAGGCTAATTAAAAAAAGACGTATCTTTAGATGTTTGTTATATGACATAAAAGTTACAAAACCTGATCTATTAAATCTATTTTAATACCATAATCGCCCAAATGTTTTTGAATTCTGGGACGATTTATTTTTTTCTTCTGCTGCCACATGTCATACCATTCCCCCCATATAATTTGACCGGTATCTGTTTAATTTGAATATTTCAACTTGAAGATCATGTCTACATTGCATGCTAAATGACAAGGTCCATTAAAACACATCTTGCATTTTACAGCAATAAAGTGTCAAAGATAAAGTATAATATTGTTAATTTAAATGTACTTAAACAAAATTCTGAGAATTGGGGCAATTAATCATACGAAACCCCACATCTAGTTGAGTATCAGTTTTAACCAATGACAGGTGCTGTACTTTCCCTTTAACGGAATTATGAGAAAAAATGCGTTCAATCTCATGAGATATCGTACAAATTTTTCGTCGATGGCCGATACTTCGATGTCGTTGCACTGTTCCCACGTCTTGAAGACCCACTCCATGTGCATTATGGGTGTGCCCATGCTAACTGCGGTCTGCAAGATCATCAAACAGTCTATCATGTAAGGGTCCATGCATATGGAATAAAGTTCCATATCATATCAAAAATAAACCAAATATAACAAGTTTTCCATCTGCATCAAATGGCGACACTTTTCAGTTGTTGCAAACTGGTCAAATTACAATAATTATGGATCCTGCTGATGAAAAAAGGGGGAGTATGCTAATTAAGGCATGTATGCGCAATAGGTCGAATATATATGTGTGCACCCAGTTTCAAGGCTTCATCACTCCTCACAATTATCAGATAAGTGAACAGGTATTTCTTTTTAACATCCATTACTGAGTGGCTAAATGTAGTGTCCCCGAGAAACTCTTACCCGGAATTTTTCGCCACTTGTACAGTTGGCCACAAGGTGAGTGATGCGGAAACTGAAATCTTTCCGGATGCTTCCGCCCATGTGATGAATAAGATCAGCCAAGCGTGACTGAAATCAATGAAACCAACCATCCATGGATGACCGAATAAGGTCGGTCAACTATTGGGAGAAGAGAGCGGAATGAAGAGACACCCGAGGATGAAGGTATTGGGGAGCAGACTGAGATGGGCAGGACACCTACAGAGAATGAGTGAGGAGAGACTGCCAAAGACAGCATGGAGAAAAGGCTGGTAGAAAGGGGAGAAAGACCAACATTAAGATGGAGGGACAGTGTTCATAGAGATCTTGACAGGGCGGATTTGAGAGAATGACAATTCTGCAAGGGAGAAATGTGGAATAATGAGAACTATTAGGGTAGGTGAAACCGAAATGCCCCCTAATGCCTAATAGTGCTCCTCGAATTGGGTACTTTAAAGCATTTTAAAGGAAACTTACGCATATATAAATGAACAAGGACCATCATGCTGTTTTATTGAAATCTGTATTTTTGTAAAAAAAATTATGAATTCGTATCACTTTCTGTATAAATTTGTACTACTTTCGAGATAAGCATCAACACTTCAAACATATTTGTGTTTCAGCCGCTACCAGTTAATCATTTAATTTTATACTATTGTGTAAAATACAAGGTAATATGTAACTTATAACAGCAGATTTTTTTGGCAGATCTGGGTGGGATAGATGCATAAATTTATGGGGATGTTCTGTCCTGCCCCAAGATAGATATTGTTTGGTGCATAAATAATGAATGGTATTGTGACTTACCAGGTCTTCTTTAACCTTGAAGCCAGTAAAACAGAGGATGAGTTGGTGCATCGCGGTGCAATAGAGTGGTCGCTGGTTGCTCGGCAACCGCTGAAATCAACACATTACCACGGTTAAAGTAGACACCGCATTAATGTTTTGTGTTTAAAAAACTATAAAAACACAAGTACTCAGTGAATATTTGTATATGTTGCAGATGTTAATATTTTAATTCAAATGGCCAAAGTGGCTTTATTACATTAACATTGTATGTTTATTTAACTTTATACATTTGCATAAACTTCATCCTCAGCTGATTTAGCCTGTGGCAAATTCGGCTCATTGGTTAGTCAGACGATTTAATAAAAAAAATGCCTATTTTTGTTCAAATCATCGAAAGAATCGACTTCAGTCATTAGATCTGATAAGGATCAAAATAGTGGATATCCAAAATGGTGAACACTATGCAAGTTAATGCCGATCATGGACGTGACTTCAATCCTCTCACCGATAACTTGACAAAGCTACGGAATTTCACCAAGGGTGAAAATCGTGACTTTTTGCATTTCGGTTTTCATCTCACTTAATGTTTGAACAGGCATTAAGTGATCTAAGTTATCTACTTTAGGCAGGACACATCTGAATGGAAACGATGGGCAAGAGATTCAATGAAGGGACTGGGTTGGAGCTACCAGCCATTTAAACATTTACAGGTGGTCAAATGGATACTAGAGCACTGCAAAGTCTGCTCATGTAGGTGGAACTTTCGATCTGCTATCCACAAAATGGGCCCCCAAAATTGGAGTCTGTTGATAAAAAAATGGACATAATATAACTTAATAGGTTACACGATATATTTTACAAGAATCGCGACACGTGTACAATACATGAACATTTTTTATTCAAAGTATCATCTTGTTGAAAAACCTGTAAACACCCCTTAGAAACTGAAAGTATGTTTTCAGTAGACAAGCTGAACTGTAAAATGTGCACCCAACAAATGTGTTCTGCTAAACTTATGTTTTGTTATGTATCGCAACATGTATCGTGACACATATCATGGCTTAGTGTATCGTATCATGGAAAAAATATCGCGATACATATCGTGGCTTAGTGTATCGTATCGTGACACAAATATCGCGGTACGTATCGTGGCTTAGTTTATCGTATCGTGACACAAATATCATGATACATACCGTGGCTTTGAGTATCGTTGCCACCCTTATGTATAGTGTATACAGCCATGTAAGAACAACCCTACTTCTGAAATGGACTCACCTCGCCATCCTGGGCACATCTGATGATCACAGGAGGTCCGAGGATTCGACAGCGAGCTCTACGCAGCTGCTGAAAGATGTCACCGTCAAAGTTCTCGAGGACAAACACAGTGTCATCGTCGGTGTTGTTCATATACTCAAAGCCCGTGTCAGAATACAGGACATCAGAGCCAGTGAACTTGGACTGGAAGAAACAGTCAGGATTTAGGTGACAGTCAGGTCACCCTGATGGACAGGTGTGCTTATGATATAAGCACACCTGTCCAAGTATAGATAATATCTACAGTCGTAAGTCATCAAGAACATGTTATATACAACTGCATTTATAATTGTTTTAGTCTGCTAAATTGCTATTTTATTGATATAGTTGTCATAAGTGTGCCTTAACCTATATTATAGTAGTTTGTGGCTGTGTCTGGACGTATGTTCATTCACAATAGTTCATATCTGTCAGTTTTGCATGTACGGGGTTGAAATTTTGTAGGCGTGCCCACGGGCCCATGGGGATGGTTCGTACATAAAAAATTCCTGCAGGGTGGGAATATTCGTATGTGGACGTTTGATGCAGTTCCTTTGTATGGTACAAACGCTCCGTCAAACTGAAAGTTGTACATGATTTTGAGGGCATATGATTTACGGAGGTATTTATCTGGTGAGCTTCATGGAAACTGGTGTTGTTGTGGCATTGGCTGTCAAGTTGTCAACAAATATGATCCACTTAACTGGAGATTGGTGTAGTGGCACTGGTTGTCAACAACTATGATCTGCGGAGACCAGGGTTGTTTGATTTAAATCATTTGATTTAAATCACTCCAAAAAAATCATTGATTTACAATTTTTTTACTTCCGATTTTTTAAATTGCTGATTTATATGAATTGAACACAAATAATTGTTTACAAGCATCGAGATCAACAAAGTTTTGTGTGGTTTTTAATACAAAAGCACAAAGTGCGAACACTTGTTGTATTGTATTGATACCAGATAGCCTGATAGTCAAATATTTTATGACATTGTGTATACCAGATTTTTTTTTAAATCAAATAAATAAAAAAAATAAAATTTAAATAAAAAAATCCGTTTTTTTAAATCATGATTTTTGTCAACCCTGGCTGAGACACTCACCTGGAGAGCTTCCCGGAGACTCGTGTTGTTGTGGCACTGGTTCCCGACAACTATGATCCGCAAGTCCTGGTCCATCGACTCATCTACAACAACATTTCCATTTCAAGGTTTTCCTCAATTAACTTGTCTCATTTCAGACCCATTTCACCAAAAATGAAACCTATAAATGTAATATCCAATATGACATGTAACCAGGGTTCATTCAGAAAGCATACAGTAAAATTCAAGAACATTTCGGGGAAAAAACAGCCCTTTTTCGAGAAAACAATTTCTGAAGCATCTGAATGGTAAACATGTGATGTCAAATCAAATGTTTATTTCCATTCCTCGTACATCTATCAGCAATTGCACAAGGAAAAAAGCTAAACGACAGCAATAAATTTTTCTTAATAGGAAACACTGACCCCTTTTTGTTCTACTTACAGTAATTTGTTTATTTTAAATATTGTAGAAATTAGAGCAATTCTCTTCTGTACTCAAATAGGTGTGTATACACTAGTGCCCTGCGCGGGCTTTGGGTCCAAGCCCGGCCCGCAGCCCGGGCCTCTACATAATTTTGCGGGCCGGGCCTACATACTGCGGGCCCGGGCCGGGCTGAAAACAATTTAAACACAACGGGCTTGGGTCATGCCTGGGCCTAGTGTGAGCGGGCCAGGCCGGGCCGGGCTTGGGCTGGACATAATAAAAATATTCATACAAAACACCGATTATTACTTAATTTTTTAATAAAAACTGATTATAAATTGTAATTCCAAAAAATTCTAGTTTGCGGGCCTGGGCCGGGCTTTAAAAATTATTGCGGGCCTGGGCCGGGCCTGGACTCTAACTGCTAATTGCGGGCCGGGCTTGGGATCAAATTCTAGGCCCGCGCAGGGCACTAGTATACACAATGCTTGGGGTCCGAGTGGCTGAAGTTCCAACATATTTACAGTTTTTGGTAATATTAATAAGCCTAGCAATGAATTAGGATTAGGGCACCTTAATTGGCCTAAATTAAAAATTATAGCTGCACCAATGTGTGTGTGTATCGGGGAAACAGTATACGACAGAAAATGTCGCTTTATTTTTTATATTTGGGCAATTCCATATTGGAGAGCCAAGACTGCTAAAAATTAAATCTAGTTGGAACAGTGCCAAAGTTTTTGGGAGAAGAGATCGGAATGAAGAGACACCCGAGGATGAAGGTATTGGGGAGCAGACTGAGATGGGCAGGACACCTACAGAGAATGAATGAGGGGAGACTGCCAAAGATAGCATGGAGAAAAGGCTGGTAGAAGGGGAGAAAGACCAACATTAAGATGGAGGGAGTGTTCATAGAGATCTTGACAGGGCAGAGTTGAGAGAATGACAATTCTGCAAGGGAGAAATGGGGAATAATGAGAACTATTAGAGTAGGTGAAACCGAAATGCCCCCTAATGCCTAATAGTGCTCCTCGAATTGGGTACTTAAAGGCATTTTAACCTGATGCACCCTGAACACCGAAATTTCGGTGTTGGGATGTAGTGTTCATATTGATCGCCATGTGGCGCCACGTTCATTCGCTTTGGTTATGCTGTTGGTGCCCGGATGAAAACAACACATGTGCGGACGTTTTGAGCCATTTCTGGAATCAATCCGTCAATTATTAGTATTTTTGCAATTTTTTTTTAAGTGACCGATATCTCGTCAACGTTTTACGATTTATGGTTATGATGACTATGAGCGGGCAATGCATCTTTTGGGTTTTACATCCGATAATTTGGATGTAAATGACATTAGTAGCGGACAAGACAACGACATCGACGTGTCAATGATGTGTTGTTACTGTATTCATAGTCTTTTGACGTAACATTTGACGTAACATTTGCAGAATTACTGCATTTATATTCCTTGAATTTTTCTTTTCTTTTCCATAAGTTATTATACTACAATACGTGGTGTGCTCTGATATATATGTCAGTAGATTACATGTACCTACGAAACTTTCATTATTCTGCATTTTGTGAACAGTTTTGTGTGCTTTATATGTATATATGCGATCAACCAAAATCATAGTACTTGCATGCTAATTGTAATATTTCACAGGTAAATGCAGATATTATTATAATTTCTGTTGCTGGTCATAGAGGACATGTAGGCCTACCTTGCAGTACCAAACTTGCCTCATTTTGTGCTTTATTGTGTCCATGAGTGACGAAATAAAACTAGATTTCGTATTTAATTTTTCACTTTGCGATTGTTTACATATGCTAATTATATGCTAATTAGCCACAGTTAATCATAACATTGATAGTGTTATTACCATTGGTAAGATAAATATTCTGTGATTCAGAATATGTATATATTGTAAGGGTTTTGATGAAGACTTTACATGTTACAGTGCATTTCATAATCCCATGAGTTGAAACAAAATCAACTCCCCCAGAAATTCAGGGCTTATTAGGTTAAAGAAAACTTACGCATATATAAATGAACAGGGACCATCATGCTGTTTTGTTTAAATCAGTATTTTTTGTCAAATTCTGTATGAATTCGTATCACTTTCTGTATAAATTTGTACTACTTTCGAGATAAGCATCAACACATCAAACATATTTGTGTTTCGGCCGCTACCAGTTTATCGTTTAATTTTATACTATTGTGACAAATACAATTACTCCCCTTATTGCAATATCATTATGCAAGTTGTGGCTCAATATCAAAGAATATTTCAACTGGGTTGCTTTGAACTGATAGTGAGCCACAGCCCTATTGACTGGGCATGCTTTCTAAACAATAACAATGGACTTGAAGTGAGCGTGCATAAGAAGCTAATAGTATTATACTAAATTCTTGTCTACATATTGTCATATTGCTGGGTGATGCATAATGTCACTGAACTGACATCAAATGATAACTTTATTAGCAACTTTGAGATAGTTAAAGTTAAGGTAAATTGTATGCAGAGACAAAAAGTGCTAATAACAGCTAAATGGTTGTGTAGAGATTGTCAGATTGACATGAAATGGTAACTTGTGAATATATTAGCAACTTTGACTCAGAGCAGGACTATTAATAAATGAATGTGTTAATAGAAAAATATTAACTAAAATATAACATTACTCGGTATTTTGTTGTTCTTTCTATGCATGAAAAATGTATAATTTCTCTATTCAATAAGCCATATAATTAGCAATATCATACATAAATCCATAAGAGATATTAGATACTGACAGTTTCTGACCTGTCAGAAAGCAGTTTGACATTGTCTTGTCAGAAATACCCAACAGGATTGGGTTTCTGAGACTCTGACAGTCAGAAAGGTATTTCTGACTGTCAGATTCTCAGAAACCCAACCCTGGCTGTGATGTTATCAACAAAGAATATTGATTTGGGGAAATCAAATTTTCGTGACTGAACTAATTCTTTGGACAAGTATGATGATTTAGAAATATTTTGTAAGTTTAATTTTCGACTAGTTGATATTTTGTAGATAACAGGAGTTAAATTTATTTGACATAAAATTTGAACACCAGTAGCAGTTTTTAAGACATAGTGCAGAACTGATAGGTGTCGAGCAGTGTACGGCTTGTCAAACCTTCCAAAGAGTCATGGGACCGGTTCTTCAGTGGGTTCCCAAAACGGCCAAAACTACAGCAAGCACAAACAAAAGAATCTTTCAGATGAACAAGTTTCCGAATGTCTTCGGTTGCATCGACGGAACACAAATCCGCATTCAAGAACACAGCCACAGGGGGTCCGTATATTCCTGCACAAAAACCGATTTGAAAAAGTAGCGACTTGAATTCCAGGGTCAGGTCCACTCGATCAGCAATCCAGTGCTCTAAGTCTAGATGTGACATAGTCACTTGTCGGTTCGAGTAGTTTAGTTACCCACCACATGATGGCAGCACCCAGGGTAATGTAATGTAATTTAGAGAATATAGTTAGTGAACTATTATTGCTATGATTATTTGTCCTGTAATTAGTTGTATTTACGGTGTAGGTAGTTGGTCTTATTACTAATAATTCAGTTGTTTAAACATAAATTTTACCCTAGAGACAGGGGTCACGTGTGGTCAGTGGAAGGGGCCCTGCCCCAGTGGCCCAGGCCTGATTCTACAGTTAATGACAACTCTGTTTTGGTAAGTCCCTAAATGATGTTTTCTACCTTATTAAGCAATGTTTTCAAATTATAATTGTATCATACTGTGTGATAGAGAAGTGTCCATCTGTTTATATCAAGGCATTTACTTTATCAGTTATAATTACTTAGTGGTGACTTTGATTACTAATGTGTGGAAGATCAGGAATAAGTGGTCATTGGACCTTAGGGAAGAATGCCCAACAGGGCTTAACGAGATTTTGACCACTTGCAGTCAGTAGCTGGTAAATGTACAGATCCCTTTAGAAAGTTAAGTTTTGATCATGTTTAATGGTGCTACTGTTATAGTTAATATGTTATAAGATGTGATAGACATGGTGCAAGCATAAATTGTGCAAGTATATAGGTATTATGTAACTGTCCCTACAGTTAAGCCAGGATCAGTTTGGTACCCTCTCTCCCTTTGAAGTTACATTGATTAATTGCTCTACTAGGTGGCTGGGAGAAGGCTGATCTTGTGTATTCCCCAGAGACCTGTAAGTTGAGCAGTGTCCAAGACTTGCTTGTAAACAACAGTGGAATGACAGCTAGGCTAGTCAGGGCATGCACATGTGAAATTGACAACATTGTTGACTGTTGAATTTATTATATTAAGGCTGTTTGACATGTAGAGTACTAGTATTACATTAATACCTACAAGTATGATTATATATTAGTACTGAATAAGATAACAGGTATTTTACAGACAATATTGTGAACAACACCAATGTGTTGGAACTATGGTACTTAACAGATGTTGATGTGTCATCGTACACTGGACACTATGATATGCAAAAAGCTTACTTGTTTGGTTTGTATTTGTACAGGCGAACGCAAGTCCTGGCCCACTCCTGATTGTAGCCAGTCATCTTTTAAGTCGTCTTTTGGGTTGTCTTTGTTATTGTGTTCAATGTCATCTGTTCTTTCACCTTTTATTGTTGTTCTTAACGCTCTTGCTTTTGGTTGTATTTTGAACTTTTGGTTGACAGTTTATACTTTGACGAGGTACCGAAATTAGATCAGTAGTGCAAATTGTGCAAGGACTGAGAAACTTAGTTTTGTATAATTTTAGTAGTTAAACTGTAATAAACGCAATCTTATCTTCAAATTTGCCTTACAGTGGTCTATTCTTAATTTAGGCATAAACTTACCACTCACAGCCTACATAATCGCTAAACCACTCCTCATTAAAGTAAAGAGCTAGTACTTGGGGTCCATCCAGTACTTGCTTCTACAGGCCAACTGGTAATTATAAGCCGTGTTAAGTGTACGATCGGACAATGCCAATGCCACGTTTTGCAGCGCAGGGTTCTTTTTAATAAAATCATAATTTTTTATAATAATTACCATAAAGACACGAATGCAGTATCTCTTTATTATAATGCAATTATACAAACGACATCGCATCATCTTATCAAGGGGACATTAAAACGGCAACCGGATCGGCTTAGAACCTCGGTTCCCTCGATCGACTGTCCAACGCAGTACCACACAACCACCGCACCCCACGCGATAAATCGACTGTATCAAGTTTTTTAATTAATGTGCAAGAAGATGATCGGCTAGTGTATTGACGTTACCTTCTTCGGTGGAAGCTCTGGAGGACTGTGAATGGTAGTCCACGTCACTGTTCCCTGTTGGATTACTAAATTCCGCCATCACAAAGTCAACGCACCGCGGTTTGGAATCATTCGAGTCAGTGGGCGAAATTTTACGCTTTTTGCCAAGGATCTACCTTCCTTCTCCTTGTAACAGCCTCCACAATTAACTGTAATGTGCGTTCCATGCAATAATAGGCTATCTGGAATAACCAACTGTATTTACACAAAGTACGCTTCACTAAGCGCCATTATTGACAACTTTCATAAGTTTAAAAATTAGCGCACTTTGAAATCCGGAAGCGGCACTTGATTGGTTGTAATAATCACGTGGTAACCGTCCGGTTACCGCGTCGGACTAGTATCAAACCGTATTGCACTTACACTTACATGTAATGGGCACTTGCAAGGCTAGTATTAGTCTTTTATAATTCGCCATATCTTAGACAATTCTATATCGATTCTATTTTGTTATGTTTGCAGAGGGTGCAGATATAATATTGTCGGACAAGGCATTCCAAATTTCTACCACTTTTTGACTGAAAAACCGCAGTCTTCATAGCTTCGTCATACTGTGCTGTTTGTTTATTTGTTTACTGTGTCCTCTGTCTGAGGTTATTTAGATTAATGTTAAATACACTGACCCGGATTTACGTTCTCTCAGTTCTCCAAGTTAGCAACTTAAAAGTCTCAATTAAATCTCCTCGTAATGTCGTATTAGTTTGGACTACAACTTTCGTCGTAAGAAATCAAAAACAAAGAAATAATTGTACCAAATAACTTTTTTTTCATATATAGCCCCCCCAATCAGTGGTTATGGCAGTACTTTTTATATTTTGTTTTGAAATTGTTTACTGTTAGTGCATTGACACAATCCCTTGGTAGGGTATTCCAGGGCTTGATTACTCACTGTGAAAAGAACTTGTATGTGGCATGCAACTAGTCGGCTGTGGTGTCGAACTATTGACTTGTTGTGTTTCGTGGACGGGGGTATGGATTAGCTTAGAGATTCCAGTTATCGTCTTAGTGGCCCTCCTCTGGACATTTTCTAATTTGTCTATATCTTTCTGAAGATGTGGGCACCATGCCTGTTGGCAGTTTTCGATGATGGGTCGGACCAAGGTGATGTATAATTTTTTTGATGTTTTTCATATATAATAATATATATATATATATATATATATATATATATATATATATATATATATATATATATATATATATATATATATATATATATATATATATATATATATATATATATATACACACACACACATTATGTAGGTAGGTTCTACGAATTGTCCCTAGTATTCTATTTGCTTTGTTGACTATGTAGTTTACTTTCTCCTTTACTTTCAGTGATTTATGAATGTTTCCTATAGGTCTTTTTCCATATCTATCGATCTAACAATAGCTGCCTATCCTGAGTCCATCTATACATAGATTGGAGGTCTTCCTGGAGAGTGAAAGCACATTCAACTTCAGTAACTTGCCTCAACGTTTTTGTGTCGTCAGCAAACTTTAACAAGGAGCTTACTACAGTCAGTGTCGTTTATAAAGATAACAAATAACACTGGACCGGGTATTGATCCCTGTGGCACACCACTAATCACTAATCACTTTTTGCCAGTCTGACTCTGCACCACTTATGCACACTCGTTGTCTTCTGTCTGTTAGCCAACTTTCTATCCATCTGTCGGTCTTGCCCATAATGCCATGAGCGGTTAGTTTTAGGTTAGTTTCGACAGGATATCCTTAGTCAATATAAGAAGTCACTTCTTCTAGAAATATTAACAGGTTACTAAGACAGCCTCATTTTGGTCGAAATCCATGTTATGAATCTAGAATCAACTTGTGTTGTTTGAGATGTTCAGATATGGATTCCAGAATGAAAAACTCCATCACTTAGCCTACTTGTGAGGTTACACTAACTGCATGGTCGGTAATTTCCTGGCTTGGAATGGTGTCCTTTCTTATAAATTGGAATGACATTTGTATCAAGCCGGTCTTATGGTACATGCCCACTTTGAAAGCTAAGACGGGCTACATCGACACGGTCCTTTCGGCCTCCTTTCGGAGTAACATTTATTGCTGACATGAAAAATTCCAAGCGATGTGGGATTGTTGTTTCAAAAGGTAGGCCTAATCAAATTCTATGGCAAATTAGGAGAACTATCATATAAGAGAAACAGTGCATGCCGCTTAATTAGTCAGTTAATTCGAAAAGTTGGATAATTCGAAATTGTCGTCGGGTCCCGGTCCGAGGCCTTCTTTATCTAGAGCTTCTGATAAATCGAACTCCTGATAACTCGAAGGGTTATTGATGGTCTCACGGGCATTCAAATTGTCCAGCTTGTTCTGTAATTGTACCCCGGGCCCTGCACAAAGCAATATTTAGGCCTCATTTTGAATACAGTCGCGCCTCGTTATAACGCGCCCCGTTATTACGCGGGTTCGGATATAACGCGGTAGGTCGTGGACCCCGATTTTCTGCCGCCAGGGGAAAATGCCAAATGGGCCTGCTTAAACCTACTTAGAATTGCTTTGACAATTCTCAAGAAACATTAAGCGAACAATGTCAATGAATGAGTATCAATGTGTTGTTTGTCTTGCGCTGTCGCCGACATCAATCGCTGTCGCTGACGCTGGCTTCGCGCTTCGCTTCGACGGTTTGTAAATTGCAATCGAGATTCAAAAATACGCCTCGCGTACGAATCAGATTAACAGTTTTAAATGCATTTAGTACGCAATACCAGCATAACACTTAGGTGAAATGACATGCTTCCATTACATCCTAAATTTAATCGTTTTCGCGACGCGAAACCAACATGCCAAATTCCTAACCCAAGGCTCTACCGGTGCGCAAAAAATACGAATTCGTCATCCGCGTATGAAACGATGAATCGATGTTAAGTGGTGCGTAATAAATTTGCGCTTTAGTCGAGAACGGTTCAAAGACGAAGTGAAACAATTATTAATTCTACCTATTGTCGTTTTCGGTGTTTTATCAGCTTACATACTACGGTTGTCAAATCATATATGTTTTCGGCTACTCAGATCCAGGTTATTATTTTCGATTCGTAGGCCTATTGCCTTGGCTAGTACGTCATCATCGTAGAAGATCTATTCCATAAAGCATAACTATATACGTACATGTGTTTTATTCAGTTCAATAATCATCAGGGTGTGACATTTAAAAATAATACACGTTGATGCTAGCATAAAAAGTTTAATAAGTTCCATAAACTGCATGTTGGCGTATAGGACAGTGCTGCAAGCACAGGGCTTCGACAGCGTTGATGGACTTGGTGCAGCGCGCGGCGATCGCTGTTGTTTAGTAGCTCCCTGGTGGCAGATATGGGAACACCTAACGCGCCTCGCTTACAGCGCGGTCCGATATCGTGGACCCCGACCACCGCGTTATAACGAGGCGCGACTGTATTATATACAAGCATGGATACCATATCGTAAGAAGGACATAGATAAGCTAGAAAGAATACAACGAAGAACAACTAAGCTGATTCCAGAACAGCGAGACCTTAGTTATTAAAGCCGCATAATAGAATATGGTTTGACAACACTAGAGACCAGGAGAGGAGACCAAATATACGTTTTTTAAATATTTAATGGTTATGAGGATATTGTGTAGTTTGGATATGGGAAAGTACCCATTTTCACAGAGGGTGATAAATGAATGGAACAAACTGTCAAGTGATTATTGTGTTAAAGCTATATATATGTATATATATATATAATATATATATATATATATATATATATATATATATATATATATATATATATATATATATATATATATATAAAAGGAAATTATGATTGCGCATGCGCTCGCGCTCACACACTAATACAATAATAATATATGATTCAAACATAACATAAATATATGATTCAAACATAACCCAAAGCACTTGGCATACTTAAATAATGATAAACAGTTATTTAATTAATGTCTAAAGAAAATGTATGTGAATAAACAAAATGAATAAGATCAAGAAGTGTTATCTGTATATAGATAATACATTTATGTTATCTGTATATAGATAATACATTTTTTTTTGGCCCATTGGTACCGATTACATACATCGTTGGTTCGGCCCATATGTCATGGACCAAAACATCCGACACGTATGTAGATGTTCAGGCGCCCGCAAACTTAGGTTGTAGTTTCATCTCATAGACCGAAATTTCCGTCATTCGATGTCCAACGGACAACACATTTGCGACTTTGCGAGTTGTTTCCAATTTTTTATTTTACTAAGCATGAATTTGTAGCATTATATTGTTTCCTATACGAATTTGTACTATACTCTGTATTGTTTTCTATACGAAATTCTGTTACACTCTGTAGAATGATATAAATTATATATATATATATATATATATATATATATATATATATATATATATATATATTTCTCTACACAATTCTACTATACTCTTTACTCTTTAGAATTCTATAGATTTCTATAAAAAAAGTCTACTATACTCTGTAGAATTCTATTTATTTTTATATATTTCTATAGAATGCTACTGATTTTTTTTATGGGTAGCAGGAATGGGTCAAGTACATGTGCCTATACTAATAAGGCTCAAGTACAGTACTTGTACATAAGTACTCAAGTACTCGAGTACTTGAACTCACCCCTGAGTCTTTGGGTAGCTGCATCGATTTCCTAGAAATGTCAGACGCTTATTGGTCCCCCAGGTCAACATGTCAGCAGCCACGAGAACTGAGATTTGACAATAATTTCCTACATTTCAAACAACTTCTGAGTAAACTAGCAGGCCTCGACATTAACACTGGCCCGCTGGTTCGGCGCCTTTGGGGGGGGGGCTGTCGGGCCACACATTTCCATATATTACTGGCCCGGTGGGCCAACATAGTTTCAGATCGTTGTTATCCCATTATCACAGCCACAGGTCATTGTTTCAATCGCTTGTCCTTGCCATCCACCCTGGCGCTACAATCAAACACAATCTTCATCTCATCTGATTTTGTGTTGTCGCTTCGAATAGTTGCCGTCCTGTTTTGATACGAACGAGCCTCACAAAAAAGTCCGCATGACGTCGCTACTAGCGACTACTTGTGGACTTTTCGTGAATTGCGGACGCCTATATTTGACTAGGGTTGCGCCGTGTTACCAGTGTAATATCGGTATATCGCAGCATGTTATTCTGCGCGATACGTATCGGCCATCGCGATACGCCGATTTCATATAACGAACACACTAGTTCACGGACTGTCCCGTAGGTGTCACGACAGCGCCTATCGCGCTGATAGCTATGTTTACCGTAACTTTGTACTGCAGTCCAAAAGTTTATATTCGAAAGAAATAAACCCAATTGTAACAGTCATACTTATATACAGTGTCAGGTCCGGTTCGCTCGTCGTACTTTCGAGTATTATTAGCTGTAATTAGCAGGCATCGCGAATCGTTCTCAAAAGCGAAGTGCTGCGCCTGTGGCTTCGACAAAGGGCTCGGGATTCTCAAACGATTCCTGCAGCAACATTGTCTGCCGTACAGCATACTGACCGAAAGCATGACAGTAAATCACCAGCGACAAAATAAATAACGGTCAAACTCACATCCTTCGACTTGTAATGTGTTTTTTTAATCAATAAAAAAATGTCGGGCCAGTAACTTTTAACATCTACAGGCCCGACGGGCCACTGAATACAAAAGCTTAATGTCAAGGCCTGGTAAACCACTAGCATGCTATCCTTGGTTGTAGTTGCAAATGGTTAGTTTTTATTAACTCTTAGGTGCATATCCCCCAAACCATGCCTTTTGTTTCGCTTTAAAATGACAACGCTATCGTCCACCGTTTAAAACGTGAACTTTGCGACTGTCTGGTGGAAATGGCGTGGACCCGGTTTGGCGTGTGTCTGTTTCCCGTAGTGAACGCTCGAGGGTGAGGTTGCAAGTCTTGCCAACGTCGCTTGCCAACGTCTCGATGAAGAAGAACGGAGAGCCCCAGTCACCGTCCACGACACTAAAACGAGCCACCCGAGAAAGTGAGCAATGATATGCGATGCGATTAACGGACGTCATACGACATTCAAAGGAATTTCAGCTGCCGTACGCCACGCTCACGTTAATCCGTAAAATAAGCCGCTCGACTGACACGGGTAAATGAACTGTTGCAATTGTTGTTCAGTATCGACTATTATCACAAAGAGGAATTGATTAGTGTCATATTACTTTGATGTTGCGTGTGTTATTAGTATTTATTAAGTATGAATGATTACCAATCGTCGGTATGACCTGCATACGTCACAACATTGGTGGCGTATTCTCGCAATAGGCAATCTGGACATTTACAGGTGATTTCGGTTTTGCGTGCGTGCGTGCGTGCGTGCGTGCGTGCGTGCGTGCGTGAGTGCGTGCGTGCGTGCGTGTTGACAGTCGAAGAAGATGTTCGATCCAATTTATTCTTGACCGCAATATTGTTGACTCCTCGTCAAACAGTTTTGTTTTGGAAACATAAAAAACAGTTTAATTTCGAGCATCTGCCGACATCTGTTAAATATACACTGCGTTAGTGCTGTTCTTTTTATGAATTGTATGTATTTGGTTTCAGTTGTTTGGATAGCAGACTGCATACAAGTATGACGTGGTTGTCCCTGCCCGTAGCTAGCCCCGGGCACAGCTGACCCGGCTGCCAGTACCCGGAAAGGGTCCCTAACCGGGATCTCGGGCCATCTAACGCAGCAACCCTAATATTGTGATGTCATTTCTTGCTCGGTTTAACGCTGTGCGAAGCATCAGCCGTGACGTCAGCGGATATGTGAAGACATAGTCCCGAACAAAAGTATTTCTGTTGTGGCTGCTGTAGATGCGTGTGTCTCCACAGATGCAGTTACGTGGTCTACATTTAATTTATTTTCTTAATTCTTAACTTATGTTTGCTTTTTAGACGGAAGGGCAGCCGGCTGTATAAAGGTATGCAGTCCAAGGGGTGGTGGACCCTGTCCGTAGCTAGCCCCGGGCGTAACTGACCCGGCGGCAAGTGTCGCAACCAAAGGCCACGTACGAGGACGCCGAAGAGGCATCAAAAAGGACATAAAAGAGGACGCCGAACAGGATGCAGAAGAGGACGCAAAAGAGGATCCAGAAAGAACGCAGAAGAGGACCCACAAGGGAACGCTGAAGAGGACACAGAATAGGACAACTGATATAGGTAACAGTTGTAATATTACGATGTTATTCTTTGTTCAGTTTAAATTGTGTCTGCTTTCTGTTTTCATGCACGAAGCATCTGTCGTGACGTCATCTGTCGTGACGTCATCTGTCGTGACGTCATCTGTCGTGACGTCATCTGTCGTGACGTCATCTGTCGTGACGTCATCTGTCGTGACGTCAGCGGACATCTGAAGCAGGAGCGTCTAGTAAAAGGTATTCTTGTAATTTCTGCTGCGGTTGCATATTCTACTTTTATTTCGATAATTCTTAGCTTATGATGATATGATAGGAGGCTGTATAAAGGTATGCAGTCCAGTGTGTGGTTGACCCAGGCCTCGTCTACAGTTCCGCTCGCGGCTGACCGGGCTGTCAGTACCAAGACAGGGTCACGGGCTACGTTATTGACGAATTCACGTCGCAACCTATACAGGTAGAGCAACGGTTCCGACGTTGTAAAGATATCACTTGTTCAGTATAATGTTAGTTGTTTTTAGTTGCAAAGCACCTCAACATCGTCCGGGGCATCATCAATCAACAGGTATATATGTATATATGTATATATGTATATATGTACATATGTATATACGTAGGTGTTGCCATAGAGACAACTACTGCAGTTACATATATTATTATAATTTTTATATGTTTATACAGTGATGCGAGTCCATACTTCAAATAACCTTTTTACGTTGCGTGCTGAATACGTGAGTGACGTTCATTCGTGTCATAGACGACAATAACAGTAAAACTCTACCCGGAGATAGATAGATATATATATATATATATATATATATATATATATATATATATATATATATATATATATATATATATATATATATATATATATATATATATATATATATATGAATAACAATAACACTATAGTCGGATATATATATAAATATATAAAAAAACATTGTGTAAATGCTAGCAGCGTGAATATGTTGGTCTCTCGATAAGCCAATGGCTTCCTTGTCCACAGGCCATGTTCGACGGCGCGGTGGTCAGCGGCAAGATGTCCTGCTGCATGACGATAGACGGCACAACGTGATTCGTTTCGTGATTGATTGAACGTTTATTCAAAGCATTGGCAATAGTACATACAAGACAAAAACAAATTTAGCTATGCTACAAATTACAATTACAGTGATGATGTAAGTTTTAAAAACTATTGGTGTTACATAAAATGATCCAGCACTCAGCAAACGTGAACTGCAACTCAGACTCTGGTAGCTGTGTACCTTCGGAGGAAGTCCAAGCACTGACGGTGGCGTCACACCCCTCAGCTTGGATAATCGAGACAAGTACGCACTACGCGTCACATCTTCGCCGCAGAATTCTCTGGTGAACTTGAAATACAGAAAATTGCCACTGTTGGCATGAAAGTAACTCCACACTGTTTAATGGTTTATGAAATCCAACTGATTCGAAACTTTCATTACCCGTGTGTTTATGGGATCTGGATTATATTCTAAAGAAGACACGTGTAGCTCAAATTACACTACCAACTAGATTTTCAGAAAAACACGGTACACTAATAGATAATCTTTTCTGTAAATTAACAAAAACAATTCTAGAGAGCAGAGCAGGTATACTCATAAAACAATTCTCAGATCACCAACCCTATTTTATCTTTATGGACACAACACAAAACAAACAATTAAATCCTAAAACAACTAAGATACACATGGAAACTAATGAAGCCTTATTAAAAGTTAAACATGACATTCATGCAGCAGACATTTATAGCAAAATGGATAAGAGTCCTAATGCTGATACAAATTCCAATTATAACCTTATAGATCAAATAATAGAAACGACTAAAAATAAACACATACAAACCAAAGTTGTCAAATTCCACAAATACAGACATAAAAAATCAAACTGGATAACGAAAGGTATATTAAGATCAATTAAATATAGAGATAAATTATACAAACAACTGAAGATGTTAGATCCTGATTGTGCACAATATACCACAAGTTGCACTAATCTAAAAACATACAACGTAATACTTAAGAAGAACATTCGTGAAGCAAAGAGATTACACTATGTACAACTTTTCGACAAATACAAATTTAATGCAGCAAATACATGGAAAGCAATTAATGAAATTATATCAAGACACAAATCTAGTACGCAATTTCCAACATATTTTAAACAAAATAACAAGACATATACTAATAAGATTGACATAGCTAATGAATTTAATCATATCTTTACGGAAACAGGCCCTAATCTTGCGGAAAACATACAATGTACAACTGCAAATAATATCACTAAATTTCTCAAAAACAAGAATACAAATGGTTTCAGATTCACAGAAATACAAGAGGAATCCGTATCACAAATAATCAATAACCTTCCAAATAAAAATAGCTATGGTTGTGATGGAATATCCAGCAAATTATTAAAACTTATTGAACCAGATATAGTGAAACCTTTAACATTATTAATAAATCAAGTGCTGAACACAGGACAATTTCCTGACAAACTTAAAGTAGCAAAAGTTATTCCTATATTTAAGAAAAATTATCCCACATTATTCACAAATTATAGACCAATATCCCTTTTGCCTGTTATTTCAAAAGTATTGGAAAGAATTATGAATAAACAATTACTCATGTATTTTACTAATACAAAACTACTGTCTGATAGTCAATATGGATTCAGACCCCACCATTCAACTGAATATGCAGCTCTAGAAATAGTCGATAGGATCACTACACACTTGGATAACAACCAATTACCCATCAGTATATTTCTTGATTTATCGAAAGCATTTGATACACTTGACCACACAATCCTCTTAAAAAAATTAGAACATTATGGGTTGGAACCATCAGCATTACAATTACTAAAGAGTTACTTAACAAACCGTGAGCAATTTGTAAAAATTGATGACATAAAATCAAATGTCTTACCTATAAACACGGGAGTCCCACAAGGCTCAATATTAGGTCCTCTGTTATTCATTATATATATTAACGATTTCTCACAAGCCAGTAATGTCTTTAAATTCATTACATATGCCGATGATACTTCTCTAGTAAGTACGCTCGGGTCTTTTACAAATGGTACAAACAATCCAAATACTGAACATATGATAAATACAGAACTACACAACATAGCAGAATGGTTAAAATTAAATAAATTAACATTAAATATCAACAAAACTAAATATATGATTTTTCAAATGCCAAACAAAAAGGTAACAGTACCAACACTAACAATAGATGGTGTAAACATTGAAAGAGTCCAACATTTCAACTTCTTAGGTTTAATATTAGACACACATTTAAATTGGAATAAACACATTGAGAAAATAGCAAATAAGTGTTCTAGGACAATCGGAATTATAAACAAATTGAAGCATGTCTTACCAAAAAGTATCAGAATTATACTGTATAATTCATTAATATTACCCCACATAAATTACTGCCTAATGATTTGGGGCTATCAGTGTAATAGGATAATAAAATTACAGAAGAAAGCAATTAGAATAATATCTGTAACCAAATATAACTCACATACGGAACCATTATTTAAAAGCCTCTCTGTTCTAAAGGTTGAAGACTTACTTAAAGTACAGATACTACGATTTTATTATAAATTCATACACAAACAATTACCAGCATACTTACAAAGCTGGCCGATAAACCAGAATACACACATACATAATCATTTCACGCGTAAACACAACAAAATACACACATTTAGAACACAACACGAATTTGCAAAAAAGTGTCTGAAATATAATTTACCACATATCATCAACAATACTCCAGACATATTAAAAGATAAGGTGACCACACACAGCTTACAGGGATATATATCTTATGCTAAAAAAATTATTATAAAAAGCTATGTATGCATATGCACCGAAGTTAACTGCTACACTTGCACGCATGGTCAATAATAAATAATTAATCTAGCTGTACATGTTAACGTTAATCTACACAAGCGGAAATATACAATAAATTCAATGAAAACGTACCAAGGTGGCTCCTATGAGAGCGACTTCTTTAGTCTTAATAGGAGTCTCCCAAATCCACGTTGTACTAAATATATTAATTAATAGGAATTACAGTTACTGTAATACTATGTACAAATGGATAAATAAACGATTTTGTCTGTCTGTCTGTCTGTCTGTCTGTCTGTCTGTCTGAGTGTCCATATATTATAAAGTAGACACGTGTAGCTAAGTGTCTGTGTATTGTAAAGTAGACACTTGTAGCTAAGTGTCCATGTATTATAAAGTAGACACGTGAAGCTAAGTGTCCATGTATTGTAAAGTAGACACGTGTAGCTAAGTGTTCATGTATTATAAAGTAGACACGTGTAGCTGTGTGACCGTGTATTGTAAAGTAGACACGTGTAGCTAAGTGTCCATGTATTATAAAGTAGACACGTGTAGCTAAGTGTCCATGTATTGTAAAGTAGACACGTGTAGCTAAGTGTCCATGTATTGTAAAGTAGACACGTGTAGCTGTGTGACCGTGTATTGTAAAGTAGACACGTGTAGCTAAGTGTCCATGTATTGTAAAGTAGACACGTGTAGCTAAGTGTCCATGTATTGTAAAGTAGACACGTGTAGCTAAGTGTCCATGTATTATAAAGTAGACACGTGTAGCTAAGTGTCCAAGTATTATAAAGTAGACACGTGTAGCTGAGTGTCCATGTATTGTAAAGTAGACACGTGTAGCTGAGTGTCCATGTATTGTAAAGTAGACACGTGTAGCTAAGTGTCCATGTATTATAAAGTAGACACGTGTAGCTGAGTGTCCATGTATTATAAAGTAGACACGTGTAGCTAAATGTCCGTGTATTCTAAAGAAGACATGTGTAGCTAAGTGTCCATGTATTGTAAAGTAGACACGTGTAGCTAAGTGTCCAAGTATTATAAAGTAGACACGTGTAGCTGAGTGTCCATGGATTATAAAGTAGACACGTGTAGCTAAGTGTCCGTGTATTGTAAAGTAGACACGTGTAGCTAAGTGTCCATGTATTATAAAGTAGACACGTGTAGCTAAGTGTCCATGTATTGTAAAGTAGACACGTGAAGCTAAGTGTCCGTGTATTCTAAAGTAGGCACGTGTAGCTGAGTGTCCGTGTATTCTAAAGTAGACACGTGTAGCTAAGTGTCCGTGTATTATAAAGTAGACACGTGTAGCTAAGTGTCCGTGTATTATAAAGTAGACACGTGTAGCTAAGTGTCCATGTATTGTAAAGTAGACACGTGTAGTTGAGTGCCCGTGTATTCTAAAGTAGACACGTGTAGCTGAGTGTCCGTGTATTCTAAAGTAGAAACGTATAGCTAAGTGTCCGTGTATTCTAAAGTAGACACGTGTAGCTAAGAGTCCGTGTATTCTAAAGTAGACACGTGTAGCTAAGAGTCCGTGTATTCTAAAGTAGACACGTGTAGCTAAGAGTCCATGTATTCTAAAGTAGACACGTGTAGTTGAGTGTCCGTGTATTCTAAAGTAGACACGTGTAGCTAAGTGTCCGTGTATTCTAAAGTAGACACGTGTAGCTAAGTGTCCGTGTATTCTAAAGTAGACACGTGTAGCTAAGTGTCCGTGTATTCGAACACAAAATTAATCAACAAATCAGAATTTCCCTTCCCATTTGTTTTTTCTTCACAATATCACATTTTTGGCGTTGGTCTCGTGGGCCAGGTGAACACTGTAGTTAACATTGACCTGTGCAGTACCGGGTTAACAACGTGGGGGGTCTGGTACACACTTTAGGTGGGGGGCCCTTACCGAGTGCGCGAAAGACGAAGATCGAGACGTGTGGTATTGACTATGGAGGTAACCCCAATATATTAACATCTATTTAACTATGTTTGAACATATGCATTCACATATTGTTGTCAATGACGGCGTACAAACATGAATACAAGAAAACAGCGAATGCTGACAAACAAGAACACACGGCGTAAAACGACAAGCAAGAATTACAGCATACAATGACATGTCATAAATTGATACAAGAAAGTATCCAGTGTAAAATAAACGACAAGCAAGAATTACAGCATACAATGACATGTCATAAATTGATACAAGAAAGTATCCAGTGTAAAATAAACGACAAGCAAGAATTACAGCATACAATGACATATCATAAATTGATACAAGAAAGTATCCAGTGTAAAATTACAGCATACAATGACATATCATAAATTGATGCAAGAAAGTATCCAGTGTAAAATAGAGACCGCACAAGTTAAAGTAAAGTAAACACACAGAGACATCCAAATACTTTCCACCAAATTAGTAATCAACCAACAGGTCTACAGATTTGATCGTGTGAACATAGTCAGATCTGATTGTACATATACTGAACTTTCTCAAACACTAGTGAATTGTTTGCGTGTTTTGGCAGCACTGAAGTCGGACAAAATAACAAAAACAATAACAACGCAGCATTTTGCTTCTGCGCCATATATCTGGCAGTTGTGGCCATTCAGAGGCGCATTGCAGTAATAAAACATTGATAAATGAGTTTCAAATAAAGAATATATATGACTAAGACGTATAAAGCATTAACATAGTATTAAAATAAATAAATAAAATTCAGATACAAGTTAAAAGTGAATAATAATAGTTAAAGTGAACATTAAAATGTTCGTGTCGTTGAAATAAAAGTGGCACGAGTCCACAACTGCAGACAAATGTTATTCAAAGAGAAAATGCACGTTTAAAAAGAAGAGTTTTAAACTGCTTCTTGAATTTGTTATGGCAATCTGCAGCAAAATCTTGTCAATATTAATCCGATTTTACTGGGGCACATTTTTGTGGTGACCTGATACGACTGTACCACTAGTACCAAGGCTAATCCGGCACTGGACCTATGAATGAAGCATGTTAGTGAATTAATCTATAGACGTAATTAATCTATAGACGAATCATGGAACAATGTATATTTTAAATGCTAAAGCCAGTTTATATATTTGTTTTTTTTTCTCCATCAATATGGGAAGGGTATAATTAACAAAGATCACACACATTCTAAAATATAATTGTATCACACATTAAGTTCTAAGTAAACTAGGGTAACCTTAGACAAGCTCTGTTTCATAAAACATACTCTTTCACAAGCGAGGTACACCTAAGATGAACTAAATAAACAAGCTAAGCATATAGTTAGTCTACTGACTGATACAGAGAGACCCGAACATGCTCCTACAGCAGTCACGTGTATCCCGCATGGCATAGGCCAACTCTTGAATATATTTCTCAATAAATACCACCCTCAACTGATTTAGCCCATCGCATATCCGATTTTTTGATGTCCAAATATGTAGTGTGTGAATAGATTAAGTAATATCTGCAGTCGTTTTAAGAAAAAGTGCGTATGGTTGTTCAAATCATCGAAAGAATTTATGTTGGTCGTTAGATTTGATAAGGCTCAAAATTGTGGATATCCAAAAGGGTAAACACTTTATGGTGTTAAGGCTGATCATGGGCGTGACTTCCATCCTCTCACCGATCACATGACAAAGTTACGAGATTTCACGAAACGCGAAATTCGTGAGTTTCCATTTTTACTTCAATTGATGTTTGGGCAAACCTCAAATAATGTAATAATTTGTCTGATGATTTCACAAAAACTAACTGCATGCAAATGTTGCACAAATGTTTGATTTTTTCGCCAAATTTATTTTAAATGAGACGAGCGAAAAATCGAATTGAGGAAGGACCTTTATAAATCGGTTGCAAAACCTGCCGTACACACTCTTAGTTACATGGTAACACACTGACGTTATACGTGATAACGGACGTTATACATGATAACGGACGTTATACGTGATAACGGACGTTATACATGCAGAATAGAAGGACTAACATAAGTAAATAACTAGAGTAATTTATTAATTAATACATTATAAACAACAATAAAAACTGCATGTTTACGAGAACTCGGTGAGAAGAAAAAATAGACAAACGAAGAATGGAGGAGCTGAGGGAGGAGCTGAGGGAGGAAGACGGTGTGCACGAGAGGCTCACGGGGAAGCTGGTGAGGAGCCGGTTAAAGAGGACTGGGCACGTGGAAAGAATGGAAGGGAGACGGTTGACGAAGAGAGTAGAAGGTGAAGAGGAAGACCGAGACTGAGATGGGAGTACTGCGTGAATAGAGATTTGGTGGGAGTGGGAGGTGAGTGGAGAATGAGAGCAAGGGAGAGGGGGAGTGGGAGGTGAGTGGAGAATGAGAGCAAGGGATGGGGGGAGTGGGAGGTGAGTGGAGAATGAGAGCAAGGGATAGGGGGAGTGGGAGGTGAGTGGAGAATGAGAGCAAGGGATAGGGGGAGTGGGAGGTGAGTGGAGAATGAGAGCAAGGGATAGGGGAAGTGGGAGGTGAGTGGAGAATGAGAGCAAGGGATAGGGGGAGTGGGAGATGAGTGGAGAATGAGAGCAAGGGACAGGGGTGTGGGAGGTGAGTGGAGAATGAGAGCAAGGGATAGGGGAGTGGGAGGTGAGTGGAGAATGAGAGCAAGGGATGGGGGAGTGGGAGGTGAGTGGAGAAGGAGAGCAAGGGATAGGGAGAGTGGGAGTTGAGTGGAGAATGAGAGCAAGGGACAGGGGAAGTGGAGTCGGCTGGTGGAGATTACAGCGAAACGGTATCAGTGACGAAGAAAAAGGGGAACAAATCGACGACCGGTATCGGTGCCAACCTCACCCCGGACTTCAGGGATAAAGTGGAGAACAACAACAACCTATGCGCATGCGTGTTATCTAGTCAATGGGTTCATTCCAACGCCACCTCGACTTCTCTAGGAAACATTCAGCCACGCTACAATTACTGTGCGAACAATATTTGTTCACATATCCACCACTGTCTATAGCCAGGTACTCATTTATACAGCTGAGTGAACTGGAGCAACGTCGGATGAACGAAATTGCCCAAGCTTCGAAAAGGCAGCAAGGGGATTCGAACCCGGATTCTCTCGATTGAGAGTCCGATGTTCTGACCACGCAACCGTGTCATTTTGGTTAACTCCTAATGTTTGCAACGAAATCTCCCATTTTCAGTTGCACGCAATTCACCGATCCATAGTCTGACCAATCTCTTTTAATATAATGTAGTTTGCGACTATGTCTGTCTGTCTGTCTACCTGCCTGCCTGTCTGTCTGTCTGTCTATTCCCTCATATTTCCGTCAGTGCCCATGGTGGTGGTTCGTACATTACAATATTTTCGAAATTCCCCGGAGGGTGGCGATATTACGAAGGAATCAATGTGGACGTTTGACGTAGATTAAGTAACACAGAACAATAGATGCGCACATCAACACTGTGCGTGTTTCTACCTGGCTACGCGATCTTCGTTCGTCAAAAGTCCACCGAACGCTTCATGAAACCGACAGTTGTACATTTTTAGAGCGTGAAGTTGTCATTATTGTTATTGTTGTCATTGCTGTCACTGTTGTCCTTTTTGTCATTGTTGTCACTGTTGTCATTGTTGTCACTGTTGTCATCGTTGTCATTGTTGTCACTGTTGTCACTGTTGTCGTTGTTGTCGCTGTTGTCATTGTTGTCACTGTTGTCACTGTTGTCATTGTTGTCACTGTTGTCATTGTTGTCACTGTTGTCACTGTTGTCAAGGATTAATAAGCTCTTCTTTTTTTGTTCTCCCGTGTATCGTCGGGCAACTCCGCTAGTATCATATATTTCATTACTAGAGCGACATATATCTGCCAGATCAAACCTTCCTCGCATACTATTCTAGCTGTTTGTTTTTGTCACAAAGACAAATGTATGAGCCTTAAATGCAACAAAAAATACGCCGGAATATACGACAGCGGTGGCCATGTTTGTCAGCTTGCCGGACCTAGTAGCTAGCCAAATATTCACGTGATGGATCCATCAATTGTGGATAGTATTTCGCGTCGAAATTTTACTAGGAACACGACAACGGTCGTTTTTACACGGAACAATTTTAGTATCTCAAGTATCAACACATCGTAAACAAAAATGGCACTGCCCGGCCAACAAACCGTTTATGCCAATCCGCCAGCTGTCCATTTTGAATTTATAATCAAGTTGTGGCAGTGGTGTATGACGCCACCGCTGTGGGTGTGACTAGGCATGTCATCTCCGCTTACGAGTGTTTTATTTCTTGAAGGTTTATAAACTCGGTCCCCTCGACGCTGGATACTGTCGACTGGTCGTTGCGTTGTCTGTCACACACGATCCCCTTGAGCTGTTCGCGAAAGGTGCGGCCACTGATGCTGTAGAAGAAGAAGTTGATGGCGAAACCAGAGATGTACAACGCGCGTGTGTAGTTCTGAGTCGTCAACATGGCCAAGGTCGACACTTGGATAACACCAGACCTGTCAATCAATCAATCAATCAATCAATCAATCAATCAATCAATCAATCAATCAATCGATCGATCGATCGATCACTCACTCAATTAATCAATCAATAATTCATTAATTCATCCATCCATCAAATCAATCAATCAACCAACCAAATAACCAACCAATCAATCAATGGATAGGTCGACCTATCGATCGATCGATTGACTGATTGATCGATCGACCGATCAATCAATCGATTTTTTTTAAATCCCCTTTCCAGCATATTATTGTTTATTAATGTTTACATTTTCGCGTTGAAAATGGTGCTGTATTCTATCATAATGCAATTCGCACTGTTCAACACCAGTGTCAACGCGCATATGGGGCGCCGTTGTCTCGAGTGGCAGAACATCGGACTTTCGGTTGAGGGGACCTGGGTTCAAAACCACCTCCGCCGTTTCGAAGCTTGGGCAACTTGGTTTAACCCACTTTGTCTTTCGGAACAGACAGCAAAAGACCGTTGGTCCCTTCTATCTGGTGCCTATGCCAGGGGCAGTAAAAGACCCCACACAGGAAATGGAAAATACCTGCTGTGGACGCACTAATTCTAATTCTAGAGAAGGAAACTCTGACAATAAACCAATCCTATGTTAGCTCAAGACAGAGCTGTTTGGATTTAAAGGTCAAAAGTCATAAGTCATCACAGGTCAAAATCTGCTGTATACATAATTAAATACTTTGCTATGTATTAAATATACGTATTGCTAGTGTTAGCATGTTTGCTTCAGGAGCCACTCAATTTATTGCCACCATGCCATCCTGAAGCTGGTTATAAATGTGTGTGTGTTTAAATGCAGGGAGCATAGTAAATAAGAAACACGAATTAAACATTAAGACATATCAGATGCTGAATTAGGACTGACAGGATACGTAATGTTTAGGAGAGATCGACTAGGAAGAAGGGGAGTTGGAGTTATTTTATAAATTAAAGAATCTATTCAGGCTAACGAGAAAAAACCAGAAAGGGAAGTAAATTGCGATGAAGCTGTTTGGTGAAATATAGTTACAGGAAACTCAACATTAACTATTGGATTAGTTTACCGAAGTCCAAACATAAATGAAGAGGATAACAAAAAAATACAAAACGCTATAAAGGAAGTTAGTAAAGGGAAATGTATCATAATGGGAGATTTTAACCACATACATATACAATGGAAATCTCTAGAGAGTACAGGGGATGAGGACCAACAGTTTGTACCTTTAATTCAGGATAGCTTCCGTACTCAACACGTGCTAGAACCAACCAGGGGAGAGAATGTATTATATTTAGTTTTGTCTTCACAAAATTAATTAGTAGAAAATGTCAAAATGCACGAGCCATTGGTTAACAGTGATCTTAATCAAATACATTTTTACATCAAAGTAAAATCAGAAATTACAGATAATAAAATACACGAGAAACTTCCACAAAGGTAAACATAAAGATATGAGAAAATACTTAACAAAGCTAGATTGGAATAACATGCTGGGGAATAAGACCGCAATTGAATGTTGGAACATACTAAAATATGTAATTGAGAGTATCATTGATCAATTTGTTCTATTGAAAAAAAACAAGGAAAACCGTCTAGAAAGAAACACTTGTCAAAAGAAGCTATTAGTCAATAGCAGGCAAACTGTGTGGAGGGTTTATAGGCGTACCAGAAAGGATGAAGACTACACAAATTACAAAGAGTCACTTAATGTCGCTATAAATGAAATTAGACAATCTAATAGAAACTATGAGCAAAAATGTGCATGTTCCATAACAAATTGCAGCAATGGTTATTATGCATATATCAGGAGTAAACAAAACGTACGAGACAAGGTTGGACCTCTAGAAGACAGTGCTGGAAATATAATATCAAAAGATTTTATAATGGCGGAAGATTTAAATGCATACTTCAGTTCAGTGTTTACCCGAGAGGATATTAGTTCATTACCAGTTCCAGATGCTAAATTTCATTAGGTTAAATCGGACTATTTATGGCAGTTAATTGTAACTCCAGAAATATTAGCTAAGAAAATAAAGGCAATGAAGGATGATAAATCACCGGGAGTGGATGGAATTCCTCCAATACTGCTGATGGAATCAGTAGAACAAATCAGTATACCACTTGCAAGAGTATTCAACTGGTCATTAAAAGAGGGAGTGGTTCCTTTTGAATGGAAAGAAACAAACATCATACTATTATTTTAAAAGGGTTCGAGAAATAAGTCAGAGAATTACAGACCAGTGAGTTTAACATCAGTGATTTGTAAATTATTAGAAATGTTAAGTTAAGACCACATGGTGGACTTCATTGTTAGGCGTAAATTATTGAATTCTCGGGTCATTACGTCAGCACCTCGTCTACGTGTAGTTAGGCGTATTCATGTATACCACGGTATCCAATCATTAGGACTGCTGAAAGCGCTACACGCTTCATCTCCAGATCTGTTCATTCCAACACCATCTCGCCTTCTCTGGGAAGCATTCAGCCATGCAGCAATTACTGTGCGAATACTATTCATTCATTCACATATCCACCTATGTATGTAGCCAAGTACTCATTTATACAGCTGAGTGAACTGTGGCAACATGGTGTGAAAGAAATTGCCAAAGCTTCGGAACAGCTGTCTTGATGTGACATCTTTGGTCTGCGTAGTGGTGACATGATATCAATGGTCTATGCAATGGTGATATGACACCAATGGTCCGTGCATTGGTGACATGATATCAATGGTCCGTGCAGTGGTGACATTATGTCAATGGTCCTTGCAGTGGTGACATGATATCACTGATCCATCCAATGGTGACATGACATCAGTGGTCCGTGCAGTAGTGACATGACATCAGTGGTCCGTGCAGTGGTGATATGACGCCATTGGTCCATGCAATGGTGATATGACATCATAGGTTCGTTCAATGGTGACATGACATCCGTTCTAACGGTCCCACCTCTAACGTTACTGTCCCACAGTTAGTTTCACGTACAATTGTTTTCTCCGAGCTATCAATATTAGTATTGTTATGGTCCTAGTTTGTTAGATTACTTATTTGGACAACATCCAGATTAGGAATGGGACATATACAAAGTTCAGACACATTCTAAAATATAATTTTATTACACAGGAAATTTTACATAAAACATGAAACAAGGATAACTTCAGGAAGGCCCTGTTCCACAGCAGACACCCCGAAGGAGACAAAAGAGGAACTATATAAACTAGCAGATGCACATAGTTGGTAGGATGACATGAAGAAACGAAAATTACTTCATTGACAATTACTGTCTAACAACGCCTAAGATTACAAGAATAAACACACTTCTCTATGGTCCATGAACCTTACATATATTACATTACACTATCGCCATGTGAATATGCAACGTCATTTCAGGTAACAGCTAATTCATGTTACATTTACATTACGTGTGACGTTCACACGTTTGATTATAATATTATACTTTGCACTTATATTTCGCATGCACAAGAACGGAGCCGAGCCCTCGAGCAATTACGTATATACACTGACTCGCACATACTCAAACAGCAGACACGCATACTGTGTGTAAATGCTGAGAATATGTTCTCAATAAGTCCGTTGCTAAGCCAACCTTATACAATATTATTTACATAGTAATACACGGACGTCGTAAATACAGAATACAAGGATATATGAACACTTGATTTTGATATCCCGTCATAGTAACGTATATGACCAAGTTCTTGTAGCAGCAACACCTAGGATTCTAGGCCATTGCTACCCAGAGCAATTGGCAGGAACCCGAAAACATATATTTGTAATTAAACAACCCACTGTGAAGGAAAATAAATATAATACATTTTCCACAAAATTACCAGTTTTTGTGTCGCAATAAATGTGGAAATATTATGCTTTGAATTACATCGTAAGGAAATTAATGGCAAACATCAGCATCAGAAGAAAAATATATAAGTTGCAGTTATTTTTTTATTTTTTTAAATTCAATTAAAAACCGAATTCCAGATGATAAATTAAATTGAATATTTGTCTCACAGAGATACCGTTTGATCGATTCGAACGGTAGCCAGAGATTTTTTAACCTCAAATATCATGGCTTTTGTGCTGTGAGAAATGTGTCAACAAAGATGATTACTTTACAAGCGGTCTTGCCTTATAGCTGTTGGACATGTGCCAACATATACGAGTATTTTATTTTTTATTGGCGCTCTTATTCCACACCTGTAAGAGATGTGTCAACACATATAATACATATCTGCATGTCGTATACATGTACACATCAATAAATGTGTTCGCGTCTGCGAATGCGTGAACGCAAGTAAAATTATCATCATTTCTAACGTGACTACTAATGAAGACGCACGACGTGGTTCCCACGGCACGAGACAAGCGTCATTAAGTTCGCACCAACAGCTCAGCCGGTTCAAGTAACACAAATAAACGTTTCTAGTTAATACCTTGCCGTCATATACACGAACAGCCGTCACTTGTGTTGCCCTTCCCGTCATACACACGAACAACTGCCACTTGTGTTGCCCTTCCCGTCATACACACGAACAACCCGCCACTTGTGTTGCCCTTCCCGTCATACACACGAACAACCCGCCACTTGTGTTGCCCTTCCCGTCATACACGCGAACAACCCGCCACTTGTGCTGCCCTTCCCGTCATACACACGAACAACTGCCACTTGTGTTGCCCTTCCGTTATACACGCGAACAACCCGCCACTTGTGTTGCCCTTCCCGTCATACACACGAACAACCCGCCACTTGTGTTGCCCTTCCCGTCATACACACGAACAACCCGCCACTTGTGCTGCCCTTCCCGTCATACACACGAACAACCCGCCACTTGTGTTGCCCTTCCCGTCATACACACGAACAACCCGCCACTTGTGTTGCCCTTCCGTCATACACGCGAACAACCCGCCACTTGTGTTGCCCTTCCTGTCATACACGCGAACAACCCGCCACTTGTGCTGCCCTTCCCGTCATACACACGAACAACCTGCCACTTGTGTTGTCCTTCTCGTCATACACGCGAACAACCTGCCACTTGTGCTGCCCTTCCCGTCATACACACGAACAACCTGCCACTTGTGTTGTCCTTCCCGTCATACACGCGAACAACCTGCCACTTGTGTTGTCCTTCCCGTCATACACACGAACAACCTGCCACTTGTGTTGCCCTTCCCGTCATACACGCGAACAACCCGCCACTTGTGTTGCCCTTCCCGTCATATACACGAACAACCCGTCACTTGTGTTGCCCTTCCCGTCATACACACGAACAACCCGCCACTTGTGTTGCCCTTCCCGTCATACACACGAACAACCCGCCACTTGTGCTGCCCTTCCCGTCATACACACGAACAACCCGCCACTTGTGTTGCCCTTCCCGTCATACACGCGAACAACCCGCCACTTGTGTTGCCCTTCCCGTCATACACGCGAACAACCCGCCACTTGTGCTGCCCTTCCCGTCATACACACGAACAACCCGCCACTTGTGTTGCCCTTCCCGTCACACACACGAACAACACGCCACTTTTGCTGCCCTTCCCGTCATACACGCGAACAACCCGCCACTTGTGTTGCCCTTCCCGTCATACACACGAACAACCTGCCACTTGTGTTGTCCTTCTCGTCATACACGCGAACAACCTGCCACTTGTGCTGCCCTTCCCGTCATACAAACGAACAACCTGCCACTTGTGTTGTCCTTCCCGTCATACACGCGAACAACCTGCCACTTGTGTTGTCCTTCCCGTCATACACACGAACAACCTGCCACTTGTGTTGCCCTTCCCGTCATACACGCGAACAACCCGCCACTTGTGCTGCCCTTCCCGTCATACACGCGAACAACCCGCGACTTGTGCTGCCCTTCCCGCAATACACACGAACAACCCGCCACATGTGCTGCCCTTCCCGTCATACACACGAACAACCCGCCACTTGTGCTGCCCTTCCCGTCATACACACGAACAACCCGCCACTTGTGCTGCCCTTCCCGTCATACACGCGAACAACCCGCCACTTGTGCTGCCCTTCCCGTCATACACGCGAACAACCCGCCACTTGTGCTGCCCTTCCCGTCATACACGCGAACAACCCGCCACTTGTGCTGCCCTTCCCGTCATACACGCGAACAACCCGCCACTTGTGCTGCCCTTCCCGTCATACACACGAACAACCCGCCACTTGTGCTGCCCTTCCCGTCATACACGCGAACAACCCGCCACTTGTGCTGCCCTTCCCGTCATACACACGAACAACCCGCCACTTGTGTTGCCCTTCCCGTCATACACACGAACAACCCGCCACTTGTGCTGCCCTTCCCGTCATACACGCGAACAACCCGCCACTTGTGTTGCCCTTCCCGTCATACACACGAACAACCCGCCACTTGTGCTGCCCTTCCCGTCATATACGCGAACAACCCGCCACTTGTGTTGCCCTTCCCGTCATACACACGAACAACCCGCCACTTGTGCTGCCCTTCCCGTCATATACACGAACAACCCGCCCCTTGTGCTGCCCTTCCCGTCATACACGCGAACAACCCGCCACTTGTGTTGCCCTTCCCGTCATACACACGAACAACCCGCCACTTGTGCTGCCCTTCCTGTCATACACGCGAACAACCCGCCACTTGTGTTGCCCTTCCCGTCATACACACGAACAACCCGCCACTTGTGTTGCCCTTCCCGTCATACACACGAACAACCCGCCACTTGTGCTGCCCTTCCCGTCATACACGCGAATAACCCGCCCCTTGTGCTGCCCTTCCCGTCATACACACGAACAACCCGCCCCTTGTGCTGCCCTTCCCGTCATACACACGAACAACCCGCCACTTGTGCTGCCCTTCCCGTCATATACACGAACAACCGCCACTTGTGATGCCCTTCCCGTCATACACACGAACAACCGCCACGTCTTCTGCTCTTGCAGTCATATACACGAACAAACGCTATTTGTGTTGCCATTGCCGTCATATTCACGAACAAACGCCACGTCTCTTATTCTCATGTACACGAACAACTGCCAATTCTTCTACATTTGTGTCCTTATACACGAACAACCACCACTTGTGTAGCCCTTGTCGTCATATACGCGAACAACCGTTATTTAGGTTGCCTTTCCCGTTATATACACGAACAACCGCCACGTATGCTGCCCTTGCCGTCATATACACGAACAATCACAACTATTGTTGCCCTTGCCGTCATATACACGAACAACCAAAGATAGCTCACTAAAATGTTTACAATGGACGTCCGACAACGAGGACAGGAACCACTTTTTTCTATCTCCCGATCAGAGGAGTTCTTCTCCGGTGTAGCGAATCAACATCGGTGTGACTAAAATGCAATTTGCGACAAATTCCACACCTGATTGGGTCAAAAGGCGACGACGTCATTTCACATGATACACACTACGTACTTCTGCACATGTATTCAATTTCAGAGCACGATCCACCTCTCCGCATCAGCACCTAGCGGAGAATCAGATAACCGACCAGCGGGTGTCGTTCGTCGATCAGAGTACAGATGTCGCCTCGACGCTGGTGACAGTCGACTTGTCCTTACGCTGCGTGTCACACACGATCTTCTCGAGCTGTTCACGGAAGATGCGGCCACTCATCGTGTAGAGAAAGAAGTTGATGGCGAAGCCTGAGATGTACATCGTGCGAGTGTAGTTCTGACTTGTCAGCATAGCCACGTCCGACAGTTGGATGACGCGAGACCTATCAATCAATCAATCAATCAATCAATCAATCAATCAATCAATCAATCAATCAATCAATCAATCAATCAATCAATCAATCAATCAATCAATCAATCAATCAATCAATAAGTTACCAATCAACCAACCAATCGTATAACCAAATCAGTGATCGTTCAATCAATCAATCAATCAGTCGACCGATCAAACAACTGATCAAGCCACCGATTGATCAATCGATCGATCAATCGATAAATCTGTCAATCTGTCAAACTGACGGTTAATCAACAGGTCAAATCAGCAATCAATCGACCTATTAATCGATCGATCAGTCATTTATTTCCGACGAACAATTCGAGTTCATGACAACAAAAATACGAACAATATTTGCAAAATGTCAAATTTAGGTATAAGTTAACAATAGTGTATTGGAAAGGGGACAATTAAAGAAATGTAATACTAATATATGGTTCACCTCCAACCAGTGTGATTATTATACAAATATAAAACAAGACAAACATCCAACGATAATGTCAACGCACCTATGGTCATCACAGGTTGAAATCCACTGTCTGCGTCAACGAGATTTAACCTTATGGCACTGCTAGTCCTTGAGCAAGCCAACAAAACCGTATTTACCCTCTTCCCTTTTTAAATGGCAAACACGAGATCTAAAAAAATTTCAATAACATTTTATTTTATTATCATAATTTTGTCAATATATTTCGATACATTGTTTCCTAAACACACAACTTTACCTTCGAAAATAAACGAAGATAAATAATTGTATTATGCCTTTGCATCATATCACGTGATCTATGTTAAGTAAGATCATGATAAGACAAACAATACTTTTGCATCACATCACGTGCTCTGTGTTAAGTAAGATGATGACAAGGCAAACAATACTTTACAGATGAACACATAAGTGTGGTGGCTGAAATCAATGTAGAAACACCAGCCTCACTGCGATACCTTGTGGCAAAAAGATGAGGACTTCTGTCAGATAGAACTGGGTATTCACCACCAGCTTTTCGTCAGAACGCAATCAGGTCAAAATCCTGAAAGTCCGCCAGCCGTGGAACTAGGCTTTAGCCGTGACATCGTCGTCTTTCCTCCACTGAAATAGATCTCACGATCCATGTATTCTTCTCACGTTGTTCCAGGCGGATGTGTCCACTGAAGGGCTCTTTCTTCGAACGAACGTTAGTGCCTCGTGATCATCCTTTCCTTCGTCCCTTCACCGGGGTGGTCGTAGTTCTGCCACTCACACACACAGTCCTCTCCACCGTTGTCTGTCCTCTGCTGTGCGTAGCAGGATCGGTAGGTATCGATGTGTCCATTGTTGTATGTTGTCTAGCCGGTTTTTCTCTGGCGGCCCCGTCGTCTCTACCCCCCCCCCCAGGGTGCCTTGCAGGATGGTTTCTGCATTGGTATTGTGTCAGGAGTGATGTGACCAAACCAGGAGAGCTTGACATCATCGAGTGATATCATCAACAAAAGGATTCTCCTCTTCCGTCATTTCAAGTAGTGTTCTCAAATTGGAGACATGGAGACATATCCAGCGTGAAGCTGGAGCTGGAAAAAGGATCTGGCAACGTTGTCTTGAGTTGCGAGAATATTCACCATATTCTTTTGTCGTGAGATGTTCATATGATTGATCTTACCGAAACATATGCGGAATAGACCAGCTTTTGAACGACTGTGTGGTCCCGTTGGCATCCAGTCATTCGCAATACGCCACTGTTTGAAGCGATTCATCATACTTGTGATGAAGATTGTAATCTAATATATCATATGATGTATGTTTAAAGTCATGGATTGTATTACCGTGAAGGTTCTTCTGCACAATTACAAATCATGCTACATATGATCAAATATGATCAATTGTGTAGTTTCGCAAGATTTTTCTAACTGCTATCAATTAATCTTTTAATCGGTTTTCACTGGGTTATTTTATCTTTTTTCTTTGTGACATTGCCTCACCAGACCGACTATCGCTACATGGCTACAAAGAAAACATTTTAAATTGAGAGTGAAAAACGATTAAAAGATTAATTGATAGCAATTACAAAACCTTGCGAAATTACGCAATCGATCAGGTGTGGCATGATTGTGTAATTGCGCAGAAGAACATTCACGGGAATACAATCCACGACTTTAAGCACACATATGATATATTCGTCGCTAAATGTGACGATTCGCAGCGATCTCGCAGCTGGTCCTTCTAATCCGGTCGTACCATTTTGTGACGTCAGCGGGTATATATATCTTTGGAGGCGCGCTTTCACGAATCGTTTGACGAAGGTTACGTAACTTGGAACAATCATAGAAAACGTGCATAACGTTGCGAACAATAATGAAGGATAAAGAGATTACACGTTGGAAAAATTTAGTTTCTGCCCGATGCTCCAGTTGAAGCAAAGATGTTTAAAAAGCTCTTAGAAAATATTCTATACCATTTGCATAGAATTTTCCATAGTAGTTTGTTGTAGAATATTCTAAAGGATTGTTGCCGAATCTATAGAATATGGAATATTCTATACTTTTCCGCTCTCCTAACACAATACTCAATAGAATTCTGTAGAGTTTGACAGATTTCTATAGATTTATATACAAAGTTATACTATGCGCTGTAGAATTCTATAGATTTCTATTGCTTTATGTACATTTCTATAGATTTCGTTAAAACATTCTAGTTTCTATAGAATTTTGCTAATGTAATATATTAGGTAATAAATAATAGATAATATATAATAGATAAGGCAACATAAAATAGATCCGGTAATAGGTAATAAATACGATAATAGGTAATAGATACGGTAATTGGTAATATATACGGTAATAGGTAATATATACGGTAATAGGTAATATATACGATAATGTGTAATATAAAATAGACAATACGTACGATTTGAGTTTCCACAAGACGAAGTGGACGAGCACGGGGATAAAGACAATGATGTAACTAGTGGACACCAGCACCAGAATGATGGTCAGCTGCATGCTCTTGTCCGCCTTCCTTGACCGTTGCTTCCTGTTGTTGTTCTGACCACTGGTCGCCTTCCCCGCCTGCGATGATGTCGTCATCGACGCATTGCGCTTCCGCTTGCGCCTGCGCAGTTTCGTCACGCGCACAATGATCATGCCGTTCAGAAGGGCAATCACAAACACGGGTATGACTCGAAAGATCAAGGCCTCGACAATGTACAGCGCCATGAATTCCGTCTCGTACTCCGTCAGCACAGCGCAGACGTCTAAGTTGTGGACCCGGCCGATATACATGAAGTGATACGGCGCGATAAACACACAAACGGCGACGAAGACGGTCGCGCAGACGATGCGCGCCCTATGGACGCTGCACAGGGACTTGAAGCGGATCGGGAGATAGATCGCGATGTATCGCTCGACAGTGAAGGCGAGGATTAGGCAGGTGGAGTAGTCGCTGAACATGTCCATGGCGTGTTGGAGAAGCTTACACATGGCGGAGCTGCGGTTGAAGATGTCTGCGGTGCTGTCCGGGAAGTAGAGGCAACGGATCGTCGTGAGAGTCTTCGTGAAGAAGACGCTCATCAGATAGAGGGAGTCTGAGATAGCCAACAGTAGCAGGTACACGTTGCTCGAGATC
The DNA here is from genome assembly GCA_963662155.1 of Lamellibrachia columna. Taxonomy (NCBI): domain Eukaryota; kingdom Metazoa; phylum Annelida; class Polychaeta; order Sabellida; family Siboglinidae; genus Lamellibrachia; species Lamellibrachia columna. Next base: position 22,885,611 of record OY759268.1, read on the forward strand.
CCGCGCATCTCTCGGGATGAGAACACCTATCAACAATGACATTTCTCAATTCAGATTTAGCCACTTAAAGTGCATCTCTCGGGATGAATCAACCTATCAACATTTCCCACGTAGTCCGTCACATGACCGGTTCTTTTTTATTCGTGCATTTTTATTCACATTTATACAATTTCTAATGGTAAATATGTTGCAGCAATAACGATTAAAACATTACGTACAATATTGTTAATTTTTATGTAATTTGAGATCGGTAATGTAAGAGAATTGAGACATTTTATTTATACGAAAGATCACTTATAACTCCCTACGAGTTAGCCAATGAAAATCGCCGTATATTCCCTTTAACGTTCTATACACACTTTATGTATGTACAAATACACACTTGATATATGTACAAATACACACTTGATGTATGTACAGATACACACTTGATGTATGTACAAATGCACATTTGATGTATGTACAAATACATATTTGATGTATGTACAAATACACATTTGATGTATGTAAAAATACACACTTGATGTATGTACAGATACACACTTGATGTATGTACAAATACACACTTGACGTATGTACAGAAACACACTTGATGTATGTACAAATGCACATTTGATGTATGTACAAATACATACTTGATGTATGTACAAATACAAACTTGATGTATGTACAAATACACATTTGATGTATGTACATATATACACCTGATGTGTGTACAGATACACACCTGATATATGTACAAATACACACTTGATGTATGTACATATACACACTTGATGTATGTACAGATACACACTTGATGTATGTACAAATACATACTTGATGTATGTACAAATACACACTTGATATATGTAAAAATACACATTTGATGTATGTACAAATATACATTTGATGTATGTGCAAATACACACTTGATGTATGTGCAATACACATTTGATGTATGTACAGATACACACTTGATGTATGTACAGATACACACTTGATGTATGTACAGATACACACTTGGTGTATGTATAAATCACATTTTATATTGAATAAATCAATGAATACATACGAGGACGCTGAGCGAGTTGCCGATGAGTCCAGCAATGATGAACACGATGGATGTGTACAGGTAGAAACGTAAAGACGGAAGGATGGCTACCGCCGTTTCATCCAACAGACCGAGCATCTCACACGGGTAGTCACGGATCCCAGTGGTTGAGTTGGTCGCCGCAGGCATTTCTAGTGACAGGTTCCACGCGGTCGATATCTGACGCCATTCGGTTTCCGTCGGTCCGACTAGAACTGTCGACATATTGAAGTCCAACTGAAGGAGCGCCGTGATTGGTTATGCGATCGTGGTGATTTGAGAGAGATTTTAATGTTCAAGTTTACACATCGTCGTCCGCATCACGTGATTTGTTTCCTGACGTCGAGACCCGGATGACGTGGTTATTTGTCCCTAGCATGACGGATCATGAAGCGGTGTACGCCTGAAAGTAGAACCACGAGTACTTGGCAGAGTTCACTTCATGGGGTCAAGACCTTTAACATTAAAAGGAATGTACAACGATTGTTGCTGCTTTACAGACACGGCGACAATGAACTTATTCGGTTGATTGAAACAATATATATGAAACACGTGTTACTATAATGGATTTTCATGTCTTAATATTTTCGAAAATATACGATGTGGCGACAAAAGAAAATCTTGCGACATATACAAAGATCGCTTTACGGCAATAAAAGACAAACAAATCAATCTTCAACTTTGAAGGTAAAATACAGATGTGTAACGCTTTGGTATGTAAAATTCCCGTTTACTGTTATTGCTGACGGTAAATATAATAGGCAACAATACGTATTAAAATATAACATATAAAAGTGTTAATTTAGACGTAGGCCTACTTTGAAATCAAACACTTCAGAGAATCGAAGCATTTTAATTATATGCAACCCCCAACTAGCTATGTATCAGTTAGCCAACAGAAATCGTTGTTCGTTTATTTAACATAATTCGAGTAAGGGCCTTAGTGTTCAGTCACGTGACAACCGCCGAGGGGCTGCAGCCCTGCGGATTTATATTTGGCTTACGTCAATCTGGCCGCAACACTTAGATGTGTTGTCCAGTTTGGTGGTCCGGCATAGGTCACTCTCTTTGCGACGTTCTAATCTATTAATACTAATTGCATTTTCGCCGAACGTTTAATTTTATCAACGCAATAAGACGTCTTCAAATAATGACGCTAACGCAATAATGACAAACACCATTACTGTCGTCTACTTGACGGCAGCACGGGTCAATCTAAATCACAGACTTGTGCGCGCGTGCGTGTGCATGCGTGCGTGCGTGCGTGCGTGCGTGCGTGCGTGCGTGCATGCATAAATACGGGCGTGCACCGGACTACGTATGCGTGTATGTATACGTATGTGTGCACACGACACACATGCACACACGCACGCACACACACACACACACACACACACACACACACACACACGCACACAATTGCAGTTCGTTTTTGATTAAAAAAATTACACGCATTCTCTGTATTAAACCACAAAATGTGTTATCAATGAGGCTTTATTTAATAGTTTCTCATTCAGCCTTCGGCGATAGTTCTCTTGAATGAGATCATAAACATACCTGTGTCTCATATCACATAACGTCGTGGCATCACGTTTTTATTGTGCCGGAAGAACAAGAAAACGAAGCAGACATATTTAATCAAAGAAATAGATGTAGATAAGATGTACGACACGTGCGGTTCTCGTGCATTGTGGCTAGTTGCACGTGAAACTGCGGCGTGCCGGTAGTGTATATTGCACGTGTTGACAAAATCCTGTAGAATTGTTGTGTGTGTGTTTACAGTGTGTGTTTACAATGTGTTTACAATGTGTGTTTACAATGTGTGTTTACAATGTGTGTTTACAGTGTGTGTTTTCTCGGAAACGTGTTTGTATAACTAAAACCTTGCCCCGGGCAGACAAAACATACCGTGCGCTATGTATACACAGCCACCCGGATAATCTTACACGCTAGGCTCGTAAACAATATCGTGCTTGCCTGTGGCCTGGTCCTTGTTCTCACGGTTTGTTTCCCGTTCGCAACATTCCTCATGAATGCAAAAAAACCACAGTCGGGACTACGCTGGAAGTACAGAACCCTTGGCAAACAATTTTATATCGTTTTAATAGAAAATTCTATAGAATTTTTGCGGACATAATTGTGTAGAATTCAGAAATTATTCTAAATTATAATAGAATTTTTTTATAGAATATTCTGCAGGATATTTGCGGACATAATTATATAATTTTTAGTTTCTATTGTTTTCTATACAATATTCTGCTATGCTCTGTAGAATTTTATAAAATTCTATAAAAATACAAATCTATAGAAAACGGGTAGACATAAATTATTTCTATAAAATATCTTGTATTCCATAGTTTTATATACAGAACTCTACTATATTCTGCAGAATTCTATGGTTTTCTGTAGACTTGTATATAATTTCTTAAGAATTCAATATACTTTTTGCTAAGGTTTTTTTTTACAGTTATGGAAGTATTCAACTGCAGGCGTATTTCTATTGGTGTCCTGGATTGTGAGGTTACCCAGTTTTTAT
>OY759268.1:22894218-22911718 GCA_963662155.1 Lamellibrachia columna
TAACAGTAGTACAGAAAACATTATCTAAAACGTTTCCGATGTAAAAGTATCTGGAGAAATCCTAATTGTTTGTGGTCTACGGCGGCAATAGCAACTCAACGCACCCGACGATACGTCGTGGCGAATTACCCAAAAAAATGTCCCAACAAGGCAGACAACCGATAACAAAGTGGTGCACTTTTGTCGTTATCGGACAGGCTATAAGTTGTGTCGTATATAAGGACGCTGTTTGGAAAGTTCGCGGGGAGTTATCAGTTAGTCGGCGGTGTTATGGCAAGAACATTCTCTATGAATAACACGGGCATGATAACACGAGTGTGTGCTATAATATATAGAACAGACTGGAGTGCTATATATAGAACAGACTGGAGTGCTATATTCTCCCAACGTTTGTCTATGTGTACGTTACGTTAGATGTGTACTTTATCTATGTATATGTTACGTTATGTGTGATATGTACTTTGTCTATGTATATGTTACGTTATGTATGATGTGTACTTTATCTATGTATATGTTACGTTATGTGTGATATGTATTTTGTCTATGTGTACGTTACGTTATGTGTGATGTGTACTTTGTCTATGTGTACGTTGCGTTATATGTGATGTGTACTTTGTCTATGTGTACGTTACGTTATGTGTGATGTGTACTTTATCTATGTATATGTTACGTTATGTGTGATATGTACTTTGTCTATGTGTACGTTACGTTATGTGTGATGTGTACTTTCAGGATTATGTTAACCTAAGAACAAATCTAGTGCATATCGTTTTTGAGCATTTATGTCCACGTATTACTGTGACAGTCTACATGAATATCTGCTCGTGGCTAGCGGCGTTATCTGCGAAACATTTCTGCCCGCCTGTCCGCCTTCCCGCCTTCCCGCCTTCCCACCTGCCCGCCCACCTGCCTCCTGGGTGTCTGCTACGTCACTAACAACCACCCTCGTATCATCAGCGTTTTAACAACAAGGTGTAATAAGATTGCCATCCAAGACAATCACCCAAATGGCAATTGGACAAGGAAGTCAATGGAGTCCAACGATTATTCACCTATGTATGGAAGCCAATGGAGTCCAACGATTATTCACCTATGTATGGAAGCCAATGGAGTCCAACGATTATTCATCTATGTAAGGAAGCCAATGGAGTCCAACAATTATTCACCTATGTATGGAAGCCAATGGAGTCCAACGATTATTCACCTATGTATGGAAGCCGATGGAGTCCAACAATTATTCACCTATGTATGGAAGCCAATGGAGTCCAACGATTTTTCATTTTCTTGAGCTCTCTGGTGCTACTGCTTCTTTAAGAAGAAACTATTTCCTTGAGCTCTCTGGTGCTACTGCTTCTTTAAGTTTGAAGAAACGATTTCCTTGAGCTCTCTGGTGCTACTGCTTCTTTAAGTTTGAATAAACCATTTCTATCAATATCAATATATTCACCCTTGCTTGCTTACGTCAAGTGAGTTCCTCGAATCACGACGACCTTCCACATTTTGTCTACATCGCATTGCTGTCTCATTATCTTGCTTTCCGAAGCTTGCGTCTCGTTTCATGGCGTCAATGTACGGGAGCGCAGGCTTCTCTGGTTTTCTCACTACAATGTAATAACCAAGACACTGGTTCGTTTTCGTTTCTATGGCAATGGCTTGCCAAGAGCATCCGTCGCTATTTGATTTTATTTGAGAGTTTTGGTAGCTCGCTGTTTGTAACGTGCTCGCTCCAGTGAATGCTTAACGCCGTCCTGAGTATTATGGTATAGCAACCATATAAATTGCTTTTCTAATTTATATATAATTGTCCAGGCTTCACGACCATGCAACAGCACAGACTCAACGGTCCATATAAAAAGGCGTTTTTGGGAATTCATGACCATTGAATGTTAAAAAAATTACTATTTGCTCTGCTCTTGGTCTCCGGGTAATGTTTCAATAGCTCCTGTTCTGTCTCCTAAGTTACAGTATCTCATGAAGTTCACCGTGCTCTGAAATGTCATTCGCATTGACATTTCACTGAACTGGTGTGTACTTCAGACAGACGACACTCATACATTCAATCCGCCCGCCTCTGCACAGGATATTGCCGTTAGCCAAACGTCGCCGCAAAGACGCTCAAATCTCGTCGCCATGACAACGGCGTTGTGACCTAATTAAGGGTATTTGGCGTCGAGGCAATCTTGTCTAAGGAGATAAGTGAGCAGAGTCCACACGGAAAGTCGGGATATTGACTGGCTCGGTGTATGGGAAGTTAGTTAAAGTAACGGACACGTTGTCTTGACGGCTGCAGTCAGTCGTTCGCGATTGAACTTGTGAGAATTCACTGTGCAAAAAATCTATCGAAGTCTATAGAAATCCATAGAAATCTACAGAGTATAGTGGAATTGTATATAGAAAGATATAGAATACTACAGATTCCATAGAATTTGTTTACGTCTACTTAAATGTTCCATAGATTTGTATAGATGTATATACACTGTTATATAATTTTATTGAATTCTACAGAGCATAGTAGAATAGTTTATAGAAAACTATAGAATAGTATAAATTCTATAGAATATTTTCTGAATTGTATACAATTGTGACAGCGAAAATCTTATAGAATATTATATGAAAATTATGTAAAAGTTACAACTACATAAAAAATAATAATATAAATGTATACAATATTTTCTGAATTCTATATAATTGTCTCCGTAAAAACCTAGAGTATTCTAGAAAAATTCCATCGGCATTTTAGCATATAAACTTGACAAGGTGTTATCGGATTTTAATGCTGCCAAAACGCGCAAACAGTTGATTAGTGTTTGAGAACATTCAACAGATGAAAAATCAGATCTGACTACTCAAAAGATCACATCTCTAGAACTGTTGGTAACTATTATTTCTTGGTGACACGTATGTGAATGTCACTCTTTGTTAGCTCAGGAGGACTTGTACGGTCGCTATTTTACGCGGTATTTTCCTGTATTTTCCTGTATTATGTTCTGTTATGCTGTATTTCTTCTTCTCCTGTGTATGCTGTGATTCTTGTTTATCATCACACGCTGCATTTTCTTGAATGTGTGTTTGTGTGTCATCGCCGACAACAATCTGTGAATGCTTATGCTCAAGCATAGTTGAATAAACTTTAAGGCATGGAGTTACCTCCATAGTCAATACCATTCGTCTCGATTTTTGTCCTTCATGTACTCGGTAAGCCCCTCCCCCAACACTCGATAAGCCCCTCCCCCCAACACTCGGTAAGCCCCTCCCCCAACATTCGGTAAGCCCCTCCCCCAACACTCGGTAAGCCCCTTCCCCAACACAGGTGAACCTAGTCCCACATTCTTAACCCAGCGCTGTATAAATAACTATCAAAGAACACCGAGGCGAGGCCTACACTGAAATATGAATGTATGTTCGTGACAGCAACACATGTTTCCAATTCCGAGAGAACAGCTGTGTCTGTCACTCATCAATAAACACTACGTGTCAACTCATTTTCAACGGTCCATGTCACTTTACGACGTTGTGGTTCGATACATGTTTAATATGTGCAGTGCGCCTGTCGATTTGGACCAACATACATATAGCTATTGTCGTTGTAAAATAAGTCATTAACAACCAACGTATCATCAAAGGTTACTCTCTACGTCGAGTGTAGGACATAACCCCTTTGAACATAATCCCTCAAGGGATGGGACAAAATCCCTCGATTTGATCTACCTATGTACATGATATTGAGAGGATTTGATTTCAGTCGCCATAGTTTGATGTTAAATATACCATACTAATTAAGATGATGCAATCAGTGACGTTCAAACAGTTACTTGCAAGTAGCCATTTGAAATATTAATTAGTATGTAAAAGTGTAAAACATTGATTCAAATCGACTTGTAGAAGCCCTTTTAAAGCGAGTATCTCTGCTTTGAAACGTACGTGTAGCCTACTAAATTAATTTCCCAAATATGAACTCAAGCATGCTAAGTTCAAACAGCCATTTGAAAACACAATTAGTCTGTTGCAAACATTACATCCAATCTACTAAGCCATTTCAAAGCAAACCACACCTGAGTGTTTTTGCCCTACCATACATAAAAAGGTGAGGAGTTTTGTCCAGAGAGTTTATGCCCGCACCCCATCGAGGCAAAGAAACACACCGAGAGAGAAACGGAAGCTGGTGTGGCATAAACGTAGGACGTAGATGGAATTGCAAGCCCAAAACCATATCCGATGGAAAGGAGTCGATAACTCCGCCGAGGAGTGAAAATGGTTATGTCAAAGTAAGTCAGCCACTGCACATTGCAACGAAGCGTCTTACGCGGCCAAGAACGCACGCACGCACGCACGCACGCACGCACGCACGCACGCACGCACGCACGCACGCACGCACGCACGCACGCACGCACGCACGCACGCACGCACGCACGCACGCACGCACGCACGCACGCACGCACGCACGCACGCACGCACGCACGCACGCACGCACGCACGCACGCACGCACGCACGCACGCACGCACGCACGCACGCACGCACTTTGCTTAGGTGGATCCACCAGCGGCAATCAAATGCGGCTGACGATGACTGCGCACCACCATCAGTGCGTGACGACACACCACCAGTGCGTGACGACGCACCACCAGTGCGTGACGACACGCTCCGATAGAAACCTAAACAATAATATTGATCGCACCTCATGTTTAATGTTCGTCTGTTTGCATAGGAATCGTCCGTTTGTGCATCGGCAATAATGGTGTATAATCACTGGCCGGTTTTCGCTGTCGACTGCTATAACGCAATCGCGGTAAAGACCGAGCGAAATTATAATCACGGTCGCTAGAGAAAATTTCCTTTGTGGCGACTGTCGGGAAAATAAACAGGGAGAGACGGGGAAATGACGGGAAGGAGACACGCGCGAGCACGTCTGAATGTCTCTTTTGATATTGTCATTATGAGTCATTGCGATAGGCCAATGACACATCTACTGGTGACTGCGCTGGCTGCAACGGCGACGACATCGATACCGGCGTTAACAACGTTGACGATGATTACAATATTATACAGGTTTGCTAATTTAAACACGACCACTACTGCGTTTCTCATACAAGTGATTAGTAGGCTTTTTATGTTAAGTAAGATACTGAAGCGTAGCAAATAGGTACAGAAGATAAGTAGCCGAGGAAAGAAAGAGTAATGGAGAGAACCTGAAAAGAAACGAGAATTACATCGTTGGACATAAACGTTGTTTATTTGCAGTGGTCTTAATGCAATGAACAAGACTGTAATTGTTATGAATTAATAATTGTGTTGTTGCTATTGTTGTTGTCGCATGGACATGATACCACATTCGAATGCACACGTACGCGCATCATCATCATCATTATCATCATCATCATCATCATCATCATCATCATCATCATCATCATCATCATCATCATCATCATCATCATCATCATCATCATCATCATCATCATCATCATCATCATCATCATCATCATCATCATCAATGGCTGTCCGTCGTAGTGCGTGAGATGAGACCAGTGGAGAAAGGAACACCTGCAGTGCTGACAGATCCTCTGATGAGTGACGCCCGCGCTTAAAGGGTTGGCCCAACGAATATTCCTCATCTACATATACACTAACTCAGCACACATATCATCAACTGAGATTAAACTTATCATCTCCCACTCTATCGGTAAAAATGAGAGTGTCAACGAGCGTAATTGACCTATCGTTGAAAGCTGGTAGTCTGATATGTTTCAATATTAAGAAAGGTCGTTCGCCTTCGCAGATGGAGCCGAGCGTTAACAGATAGATCCGTTGCGGATACAGATACATTAGGATTGTTTCTGGAATGTTAGGTCTGGAAAAACCATGCTAGGATATATATGCGGGTCCCTGGCCTTCGTGGGCCACAAGCTCGTGTCTATTCAATTGATTAATCTGCCTCTGTTAAGAACAGACGCGAGACATTTCGGCTCCATCAGCAAATTAACTTTACGTGTAAGTGTGACCTGTTGACCATGGCCGCATTGGCAAACTGCCCGTTTGTAGATCATGTTGTTCCAGTTAAAGTAAACAACCACCGTCAACCTGTTGACCATGGCCGCATTGGCAAACTGCCCGTTTGTAGATCATGTTGTTCCAGTTAAAGTAAACAACCACCGTCAACCTGCCACTTTCGTCGGCGTTGCTAAAATAACTGTCAATGTCATGATGGTAGTATTTTCCATAAAACTCTTGCTTCTTTAGTTCCTTTCCAGTTATGTCGCATAAGGCGCGCACAAGATCTCGCCAGTTCCCTCTGTCTTGGGATCTCCTCGCTATGCCTCAGGTCAGCACACCAGCCTTCAGGTATTCTTCCATTGCTCGTCTCCCCCCGCTGAGATAATTTAGATGCAGCTATTTGTTTTTTTTCTTAACCTTGTTCTGATTCATTCGCCACAACATTACATAACTACAGCCAATTACAGAATAATTATCGTATCCCGTTCGGCCCGTCACAACATCTTGTTTTTCGCACGTTTCGAGCCACCAGACATGTTGGCACAAACTGGCAAGTCAACTCGAGTATCTAGTCAAATTCATAAACATGGGTGACTCAAGTGCAACTCGAGTCAGTCCCCAAAACTCAAGTCAACAAGTCTGCCATGCGCAGCTGTGACAGTGTGAATTCATTGACACATTTCACCGTATAACGGGTCGGTGTCCGATAAGAAATATTCATACTGTCTGTCGTATCTGGCAATAAGTAGAACGTCGATATCATATCACATGCAATAATAGTGTTGAATTCTTCCGCTCACATGCGTATCTGACGGCACTTCACCGAAGACAGGCCCGCCAGCTAATACTGCGTGTGTCAACACGGACACAGTAATGTTTAAATGTTTATTCATTTGTATAGCACCAAATATGTACAACTATTTTTATTACTGTACGTGTTAATAAAAAAAAATACATTTAAACAGTTATGGTGATAGGATAACAAATTTACATTCGAAACCACCTGCTGCCGTTTCGAAACTTGGGAAATTTCGTTCACCCCACTTTGCCTGTCTTCCAGAAGAAACACTAACAGTCTTTGGTCCTTTCAACCCGGTGTCTATGTCAGTAAACCATCCGACACATGGAGTACATTTGTGACCTGGTGTGGGCCACAGGTCTGTAACGATTCAATACATCGATGAATCGGGATACTTTTCTCACGATGCAATATTCAATTTATTTTACAAGGATCGCGATGCGTGTATGATACATACAAACATATTTACCAAAATGTTATTGTGTTGAAAGTTGAAGCTCTGTAAACCGTTTTGAGTCTACCCATTTGCAATGTAGCAAATACCAGTATAGCCTCCACCGACGTATGTGTATCGATAGCCATAGTGGACTCCATCTCTTATGAACCATTGCAGGAGAGTCCATGATTCTGCTGACTACCTCGCAAGAGGAAAGGAATACTTTCGTCGCCTAGATACGTCGGTCGGTGGACACGACTAGCCGTGAATTCGAGTACCGTGACATTTGCCGTCTATGGACAGATATCTGATTGTTGCTGATGTTGTCTGACACGGTTACCGTTCCTGGAAATAAGATGCGATATTCATGTTCTACAGTTCTACATCGCTGGTGTGCCTCACCTTTTTCGTGACGAATGATAGGATTCGAAAAATTGGGGCCGACCGATGACATGATGTCGTCGCATCCGTCACCGGTAGAGCCGCTGCCACCATTGCCACCATGGTAGCCTTTTTTAATTCAACGTACTCTGCGGGATCCTAGCCACGCCAATAAACTTCTTTTATATGGTGCCATGTGTCACTTAAATTGAAAATAATTATAGTTTTTTTATCATTGAAAAAAGTGGCCATTTAATCATTAGCGTATTAGACAAATGCCCGTTTGTAGATCACGTTGCTCTCTTGTTATATTGAAATGGCCCTTTTAAGGCCATGCCTCCAGCAAAAGGAAACAACAGCCGTCTGCACCACCAGTGTCGTCGGCGTTGTGAAATAACTGTCAATGTCATGATGGTAGCATCTTCCATAAAACTCTTACTTCCTTACTTCATTTCCAGGTGTGTCGCATAAGGCGCGCACAAGATCTCGCCAGTTCCCCTGTCTTGGAACCACCTTGCCGCTGTGCCTCGCGTCAGCCCACCAGACCATGCCTCCAGTTAAAGTAGACAACCGCCGTCTGAACCACCACTGTCGACGGCGTTGTGAAATACCTGTCAGTGTCATGGTGATAGTATTTTCCATAAAGCTCCAGTTGTTTTCATCGTTGACATCTGGAACGATCACAACCATATCCATAAAGGCCACTGTTTTTATGTTAAGCTTCGTTGCCAGGATAGTCGCATAAGGCGCGCACAAAATCTCGTCAGTTCCCTCTGTCTTGGAACCTCCTCGCATTGCCTCAGGTCAGCCCATCAGCCTTCAGGTATTCTTCCATTGTTCGTCTCCGTATTGTTTGTGTCTGCTCTAAGATAATCTAGATGCAGCTATTAAGTTTTTCGTGACGTAATGTTATTCTGCTTTATTTGAAGAAAGACAAGGGCTAATAACTTGATCCAACTGGCGAGTGCGCACGAGCGTGTGCATGAGAATGCGAAAGATACGCTGAATGTTTCATTATGCGTCTCGATGCTGATCACATCACATTTGTCATTATAATATTATGTCACTGCACAGCGTCGAGCTCTCAGAATCAGCATATCACTGCGCCACGTCCTCAAACAATTAGTGCCGTCATGAATGACATGACCTGTGTCACATACTACTGAACCAGGCTCTCAGTGCTGTCACGAATTACATAACTCTTTCTGCCTGAGCTTAGAGTGTACTTCCAAAACGTCACTTCACCAATCATACATACTTTCAAGGTGATATTTTCATCCATAGCATACACATTTATTACATCAGATCATCCGCAACAAACGTTCTTTGTATAATGTCATCCTTTATAATAAAAATAATAATAATACTTATTATTATCGTCATTATAATTATAATTGTAATTGTAATTGTAGTTAAAGTTATAGTTGTTATTATTATTATTATTATTATTATTTAATTACGTAATTTCATCCAAAGCTTACTCATTACGCTCTTCACCACACATCAAGTAATATATCACAGTGAATTTTTAAATGATAAATTATACTTCATATTTGCATATGCATAACCCAAAGCTATATGTGCTATTACATACACTCAACTCTTGTATCTGTACACAACATATGTACACGAACACAACACGTGTATCTGTACACAACACATGTGCCGCATTATCATCACTGCGTTGTCTAGACGCATCATCGCACTCTAAATGGACGCGGCTTAATGTGGCTAAGGTTATTCGATGAGGGATCGACATTTAACGGGAATTCAGCTTGACCAGTCTCGTTGACTAGTCATATCGGTGATGAATCGGCGTTGCGGATGCCGGATGAAATAAACATTCAGTGTCTTTGAACGTGAACCATGATTCGTAATAAAGCATATTCGTAATGCCGACGATGGACGAGGGCAGGTCAACGGCTGCTATGCTTGTTAATCAACACATTAATCTGCACATTGTCCGTGCCACCTTCGGCCCTCCGTCGACTTGCAAGTTGGGGTGTTTTTGAATTAAATTTGGGTTTTTTTTGTAATAAAAATAAATGAAAACATTCTCCCATGAACACAAAATGCATAGGTGTGTTATGCGTGGGTGCGTCCGAGTGGGCGTGTGTGTGTGTGTGTGTGTGTGTGTGTGTGTGTGTGTGTGTGTGTGTGTGTGTGTGTGTGTGTGTGTGTGTGTGTGTGTGTGTGTGTGTGTGTGTGTGTGTGTGTGTGTGCGTGTGTGCGTGCGTGTGTGCGCGCGTGTGTGTCTGTGTGTGTGTGTGTGTGTGTGTGTGTGTGTGTGTGTGTGTGTGTGTGTGTGTGCGTGCGTGCGTGTGTGTTTAATTGTATGATTGCGACGATTTATGGCCCAACGATGCCTTGTACAATGTTGTGCCAGACATTAGCGTTAACCAGAACACGCATATTAATTGTAAATACTATCGTGATCGAAAATGTGTAATGTCAAATTCGATAGTGACGTTTCACTTATCCATTTCAATGCTAGAAGCTTAAATAAGAATTTCCTGAAAAATAAGGAGTATCTTGAGCATCTTAAACTATCTTGAGCATCTTAAACTATCTTGAGCATCTTAAACTATCGTTTGACATAAGCAAACACAGCAAAATCGTTTGAAATTGAGAATCTCTTTGAATGTGTAACTATCGAATTAGACATGCAAAAACACAATAATATAAAACTCCGGGTTCAGACATAGACAGACTATGTGAGTACATGGACCAGTTACTTATATATGCCAACCCGAGTAAAACCAAATTTGTTTGTGGTGACTTTATTGCTGATTTACTTAAACTGGAAACACACACCGGAACAAAGCGGTTTCTAGAATGTATGCATGGTCAAGGATTATATCCTTTAATAGTAAGACCGAACCGAATTACCATCAACTCGTGCACATTAATAGATAATACATTTACCAGTCAAATTAATTACTCCGCTGATAGTGGTTTACTAATCACTGATATTAGTGATCACTTGCCAATATTTGTATTATGTAAATATGAGCTTGAAAAAAAATAATTCTAAGACGTTTAGAAATGTAAGAAGCTTGAAAGATGACAACGCACTTATGTTTATGGAAAGTTTGAAGCAAGAACAGTGGGAAAGCGTGTTGCGTTCGGACGATTTTAACATCGCGTATGCTAATTTTATCAATGCATTCAATACATTGTACAACCTTTATTGCCCAGTTAAGAGAGTAAAGATTAAGGACACTTGTAGAAAAAACTGGTTGTCCAACGGATTAAAAAACGCATGTCGTAAGAAAAATCATCTTTACAGATTATTTCTATAGAACCGAAATCTCTTAATCTCGATACAAAACGTTCACAAACAAACTAACTTCTATATTAAAATCCACCGAAAAAGAGTATTACAGGAAATTGCTAGCAGAAAAGAGAGGAAACATTAATGAAACATGGGCAATCCATCGATCGAGTATCCTATCCATATAAAGTGTGGAGACAAAGACATTTCCACAAGTAAAGATATGACAAATGAATTCAATAAGTTCTTCACAAATATTGGTTCTAATTTAGCTAAAAACATTACAAATTCTGATAGAAATGTCTCTATTTATGATTATTTAGGAGGCAGGAGGAAACCCTCTGTATTTAAAACCCGCTGATGATGAAGGGGTTATTAATACTGTAAAAGCGTGTGCACGAAAAAAGAAGATATTAGGATATTGTAGCCAATGTCAGACTCGTTTTATCCAAACCTCTCACGCTCATTTGTAATAATTCGTTTAAGACTGGTGAGTTCCCCTCTAGAATGACGACAGCCAAGATAAAACCTATATTCAAAAGTGGCTCCAAGACGGACATAGGAAATGTTAAACCAATTTCTATTATGCCACCATTTAAAAAAATTTAGAAACTGTTCCTCAATAGGTTAGACAACTTTACTAGCGCTAAGGACATACTAAATTTAGAAACTGTTCCTCAATAGGTTAGACAACTTTACTAGCGCTAAGGACATACTAAATTTAGAAACTGTTCCTCAATAGGTTAGACAACTTTACTAGCACTAAGGACATACTAAATTTAGAAACTGTTCCTCAATAGGTTAGACAACTTTACTAGCGCTAAGGACATACTAAATTCAAGTCAGTACAGTTTCCGTAAAGCTATGTCCACATCACATGTCGTAATTGAATTAATTTATTTAGCAACGATTTCCAATTATTACATGTTGTAAGTAATGCAAATATGTAATTACGTGTAATTTGAGTTAACGGCTTAACAAGCCATGGGGTGAACCATAGATAAGTATTGCACTTCTGTTCACCCCATTTCCAACTCACCCTTGTGTATTCTTCACCAATTCACATTTGTTGCACATTTTTTTAGTAATTTGTTGTTATCTATTGTATTGTAACTGTGTTTTGGAATAAAGGATTGATATATATATATATATATATATATATATATATATATATATATATATATATATATATATATATATATATATATATATTTATATATATATATATATATATATATATATATATATATATATATATATATATATATATATATATATATATATATATATATATATATATATTTATATATATATATATATATATATATATATATAAAGCACACATACACGCACGCACGCACGCACGCACACAAGTTAAAATATATCGATCTCAACAGCTCATTATGGGTTCCATGTCGTTATGAGATGAGACAACAATCTATTATCTTCACCAAACAGCGCGGATTACTTAGAATATTAACATTTCTCCGCAGGTCGTCGTCACTGAGGTATTGGCTATAGCGACTGCTACTTGTATTGACCTAGTTGGAGATGTCACGGGACGGACTCGACATTGTGTAAGATACATTAGGCATACATCTATGTCGAGTAAGAAGCACAGTGACGTATTTATGGGCCAGGCCCCTTTGGCTTTCATTGTATGTAACCTGTGGCGCCACTATACGGTAGCATGGTAAACTAATGGATCATTCAACTTGTTTCCCCCCTTCTTTGGCCTCCCCTTTGCGTGTTCATAGACACGTCACTGCAGAAATGGCATCCATTGGTTGTTCACTGGTCAATGAACAGGATTTACGAACAGAAAATTGCCACATGTGAAATGAGATGACTGAGGAAAATTGTGAACAAGCCCATAAGAGATAAGGTTGGAAAGTGTGAACAAGCCCAGAAGAGATAAGGTTAGGAAGTGTGAACAAGCCCAGAAGAGATAAGGTTAGGAAGTGTGAACGCAATTAGTCTTTATTGCGGTGGATCGAAATGTTGCAGAGACACTAAGAAAAGACAAACTCACACAGTCACAAGCTTCCCACCTTGCTGTTGAGTGACGGTTACACCTTCCCGCAACGGTTCACGGCAACAACGGAAGAAGAAAGTATAAATTAAAGTAGTTCAGTTCAGAATATCGACATTAATTTGTACCGCTGTTTACCTTCTTCCCCTTTGAAACACTGCACTGCAAAATGTGAGTCACAGGCTTTGATGTTACCGAATGAGATATTTATGAGTGACCTGACAAAGGGAAGTCCGATATGTGCCATGTTTACTAGTCGGTGCTCGGAGAAGATTCAGGACATGGACGAATTTTCCGGAGCTGCAGTGTGTTGAACAAAGTGGAACGGCAGAGCAAGAACGTTAATGCTAAATAATAAAATACCCCCTGACTGGGTCGGAAACAGAATGGTTGAGATCGTGTGCTCTACCGCACAACTGATCGATCCGAGTGGAGGATTTACGTGGACAGATCGCATAAGTGGCACAGACGAAAGTTCATTGTTTAATTAGTATTCGCCGTTACGACATTATTAATTATTATCACCATATCTACTGAAGCGGGCGTCTTTCTACAGTCTCTTGCCACTGACGTATGGGATACCTGCTGCAATATATGCTCAGTGTTGAAAAGGTTGCGTTGAATAACGTTTTGTGTGACATACCCGCACCCACACCTACACACACGTAAATTAATGTACATAAACGCATTATTCTGAGATTGAATTTGCACGCACGTACGCACGCACGTACGCACCTACACACACTTCACACACTAACATTGTTCATGCATACTTTTTCTTATCCTCTTCGCACCGTAGCTTGTGCATAAGGCCATTTTGTAACTTAGTAAAGCCATTTCGTACGACATCTAGCTGCGTTCTTGCAACAACTCCACCCGTACGTTCAATTTATTTTCACATGTTCTTGTCTTTCTCTACATTTCGGCTCTATATAATAGCACTGCTATAACATTGCTATTGCTCACACATGCGTGTGGCTTAGTTCCAAACCAGGCTAGCCGATCCCTCGAGATCAAAGGCTTCAACCGACAAAATTGCTACCATCAACACAGGCATACAACACAACTATATCATTAACTATAATACGTTTGCAGATGCAATTTTCCAGTGGACACTTCCTGTTTGCTGAAGCGGCTAACATATACGACCCCCCCCCTGTTTTTCAGATCGGCGGGAACGAGATATTAGTTCCATATACAACCAGTAGAAACATACGGCGTTCCTGGAAGCGTACGGAGCGTTAGAACAACCAGTAGAAACATGTTTAGTTCGCTGTAGCGATAACGTCGTAAGTGCAGACGTGGCGTCGGTCGATAACATTATTTTCTGCCGCGATTTACGAAGACGGAAGTTTTCCATTACTGTGGCAAGTCGCGTCCATGAACAGGCGCGACGATCCAGCCAGTCTATACGTACTTTTTCTAGGCTGTTTGGAACCCTATTAAAAAGCAATACATAAAAAAATCATGTTTGTAATCATTCATACAAGTTTAGCATTAACGATACTTAAAAATATCCATGTATACATTTATAATTATGACCTCTTTTTGATGAAACCTGCAACATCACGTGACGTTATTCGCGCAATATGCCGGTTGATTACGGACAATATGCGATAATAAACTTACAATCAATTATTTGGAGCATAGTGAATACGTCAGAGTTAGGTGACCACACTTCCCAACAGAGACGCCACTCGCCACAGTATTACCACTGCCACAACTTGATTATACATTCAAAATGGACGGTCTGCGGATAGGTATAAACGATATGTAGGCAGGAAAACGCCAGTGTTGTCTACAACTCGTTACACATTGCATTTATGCATTTGAGAGACGTGAAATAGTTCCATACCAAAACGACGGCTATCGTGTTTCTATTCACATTTCAACACAAAACAAAATACTTTCTACAATTCAGTAAATAACTATGCAAATTAATTCGCGAGATTTCTTGACAAACATGAGGCGTTTTCCAAACGAAATAAATTTGTATAAAATCTGGAGTGTTGTACATTACGTATGATCTCGTTCAATGCCAACCACCTGGCGGTGCCGGTGTGAACCCACCATTGAGGAGGTGGACTCGACGTGGAAGCAGTATGATACGATGAAGATTTACGTTGACATCTAGAGCAATAACATAAAAGGCTGATGTGTGCGCAGTCGTTATAGCGTCTCCCGAGGATAACAACATATCTGATTGATTACAACATTTTAGCCGAGCGCACCAGTTTTTCTATTGTATCAATCTTTTTCACAATATTGGTGACGCTATTGTTAGTGCCCGAGCATTAACGTTAACGGTTCGGTCTCAATTAAACGTTTTCGTTCATCTTGTTTCAAATTCGTGTCGTTAAAAATCAAGCCTACCCAGTGTTCATGCCAGCTCGTTTGTGCAACTTTCTGATGAAATTATTCTGAAATCATCGAAAAAACTATTAACGTATTTGATGTTTGGCTAAACATCACTTGAAGTGAAAATGGAAAGGTCACGAACTTTGATTATTGACCTCTACACGTGGTTCACTGGTTGGTTGAAAGCCGTCTCCATATTGACTTTGGAAGTTACCAGATCTAATGACAAAAGTCAATTCGTTTGATGCACTATTTATTAAATCGACAGCGGATATTACATAAACTATTCACACACTACATATTTGGACATCAACGAACCGGATTAGCGATCGGCTAAATCAGTCGAGGATGGAGTTTTGGGTTACAGTCAGCAGCTGTACTCGCGACACCGAACAGCTGTGTTTATGTGGCAGCTTTTTTTAATCTGCGTATTTTCAGTGATTCGACACAGGCGTCGTGGGTGGCACATCAAGAAACTGGCACGTCAAGAAACTCGTGTTGCAGGCAAGGTATACTCGCACTTAAGGAACAGTTCATTTTCACATGATGGCCATGTTAACGTTTTGTCTGATTATAAGAGACACTCCCACCCTAACCTCATCAGTGGCAATTTTCGCCCAATATTAATACGCCGAGCGGCGTTTCGGAAATGTCACCGCCAAAATACCTACACCTCTTCAAATCTGCTTCATACTGCGACATGTCGCTGCCAAAGGTCCGTTCGATATTTGGAACGTTCCAACCTAGTTTGCTGAATACAATAACTTCTTGGCAAATAAAATCACTGAACTCGGCTAAGTTGCGTGTTTTTTTTTTGGCACTACATTAAACTAATCGTGGCATGACTTCTTTAGCGGTGCCAATGAGGGATATTCGGCTGTAACGTGTCGCGTTGGTCAAAGATACACATTCAGCTTGCGCATGCGTGAACATTTACCTTATCAACCCTGCGACAACTTATATTTATGAGCAGATCACACACCTCGTTATTTGATTTGGTAAGCTCCTAATGTTTGGCAAGATATATTTAAATTTTAACTGTACGTAGTTGTGGGTAATATTTTGTAGAACGCGGTAGAACGCGTCTGATTATTTGTATTACTCCGCCAGGCCTCGAAAACGATTACGGGGGGGGGGGTGCATATCTAGGCATCTAGAGCGGTAATAGTATTGTGAAAATGTATGTTGTTGTTCTCCAATATCTAACAATTATTTAACATTATGTCACACTAAGCAAGAACATCGGACAAGTAGACAAGGAAGCCATTGGCTCATCGAGCGTACAACAATTGTTCGTCTACATGTAACCCGCCATTGAATATTATTCGTACTGCTAAGCATTAGCAGCATCAGAAGATAATGTGTTCCGTCCTCTGTGAGAACGAGTACTTTATCATAGCCAACCTACACGCTTTCATTACTTAGGTTTTTCAGTTCTTTTCATAATTAAGGTATCATAGTTAAATGTAAATGTACATTCTTATTCCTTGAGACAGCTCAAAGCGCTTTACGCTTCACCCTCTGGCAGATATATTCATTCCAACGTCATCTCGACTTCTCTGGGAAGCATTCAGCCACGCTGAAATTACTGCACGTACTCATTCATACAGCCGAGTGAACTGAAACAACGTTGTGAATTTAACGAAATTGCCCAAGCTTCGAAACGGCAGAAAGAGGATTCGAACCCGTATTCTTTCGATTGAGAGTCCGATGTTCTAACCACGAGGCCACCGCGCCCCAGTTCTATATCTGGCTAAACCATGCCTTGCTGACAGACCGGGACAGCGAGCCGGTGCCTGTTACGGTGAAGTCACACCAGAGAAGGCGATGACGTGATGTCGTGGTTCAACGCGCTATCGGAACGAACCGTCCCTCGCGGACATCGGTACTGACCTTAGCTGTCAGCACTCGATAAACCCGCCAGGCGGGGCTATTGGACGCCGACGCATATGAAATCAAGGGCCAGCCAACAGTGAAGAATAACATCGTGTTATAAATATATTTACAACGTGACTTAGATATATGTATATATGTATGTATGTATGTATGTATGTATGTATGTATGTATGTATGTATGTATGTATGTACGTATGTATGTACGTATGTTTATAGATGTGTGCATGTGTGCGTGCGTGCATGGATGTGCGTGCGTGCGTGAGAGAGAGAGAGAGAGAGAGAGAGAGAGAGAGAGAGAGAGAGAGAGAGAGAGAGAGAGAGAGAGAGAGAGAGAG